>CM060108.1:48563680-48663680 GCA_030522415.1 Channallabes apus | reverse complement strand
TGGGGACTTTATACCCCTCTAAAATGTAATAATGCCCCATATCTCAAAAATGCTGCAGTAAAATAGTTTCATATGTGGTGTGTATATAGTATGGGACGTCCTGAATAAGAACTGATCATTGTTTTTTCTACTTATTAGAAATGGGGACTTTATACCCCTCTAAAATGTAATAATGCCCCATATCTCAAAAATGCTGCAGTAAAATAGTTTCATATGTGGTGTGTATATAGTATGGGATGTCCTGAATAAGAACTGATCATTGTTTTTTTTCTACTTATTAGAAATGGGGTCTTTATACCCCTCTAAAGTTCAGTCATATCTTATATCTCAAGTTTTTTTTTTTTTTTTTTTTAATCATATAATCTGTGCACATTATATGGGATAAAAAATGACCATGGCGTTTTATACTTACTAGAATTTATTTTTTCATAGGTCTCTGAAGTGAAATAAAGGCATTTTATTTAACTTTTTTTCCCATTGTGAACATTTGTTTATTTGCCCTCTCTTCCAAAGCAGACGTTAATCCTCATTATAGAAAACATTCATTGAAGAATAACTGCTACTTTTGAACAGTAAAACAAAATAAAAATCAATTCTGGTATTTAGAAATACTAAATACGTTATTTTGACTGTTTTCTACGAATTCTGCTGTAACTTATCTACATAAAACAATTATTTATAACACGGATATTAAAGCAGAAATGCAAATAAATAAGCAAGTAAAAATTCACGAGCATTTTGTATTATCTCTCAGTCCTGGGCGTCTAAATGAAAAGCGCTCTGAAAGCGCGTTCTCTCTGTGTCGTTCCTGAAACTACCATAATCACTGTAATATGTGCGCACACTAAAATTAATTGCGGCTGGCTTGACCGTGTTTTTCTGAACCGTGGCTGGCTTTACCGCAGTTAACTCACGCAGTAGCCAGGCTGCTTTCGCCGGACTCTGTTAGCGAATCTCCGCCACAACTCTGGACGCCGGAGCTCGAATATACAGCGTCCAACGTCCAACCACCTTCATGTTTTTGCTGTGTAGTGGAAAACAGCAGGGAAACTGACTGGCCACTTTAATAATTCATTGATAAGTTGATGTCTTTGGTTTCGGCTGTGAGTGGATGAGCTGTAGTAATCCACGTTTTATACGAATTACATAAGGTGATTTTTCCCCACATTAGTTTATATAAAAGCAGACATTTTGTTTTCTGTAAGTATATATTGTTCATGTCTGTGAGGTGAGTATACATGGAGTTTCAGTTCATTATCTGACGCGCTCAAGTTCAGAGAAACCCACACAGAATAGCGCTGTTTATCCCTGTTTTTCTTTTGTAGCCAAGTTAATATTTGCAACCTAATTAATGTGAACTTCACAAAAGTTATTGTAATGGAAAAATCATATTTTAATTATGTATTAATTCTGATCCTTGAAGTAAGTGTGTCACGTAGACATTAGAAGTTTGAACTTGGTTGTCAAAGCTTAGAGACAAGGCCGAGAACAGAATAGAAACAACCTGATTGTAGTTGTCCCTGAATAAATGATAAGGTATAGACATCTGGTCTGGGTCAGATAAAGAGTCATGAGTTTGAATGCAGGAACTTCACGTACGGGGCGTTGATTATGTTAACAGAGATGTTTGTGTATAAAATAGGTCAGCTAGAGAAAGAGATCACCCTTCCTCTATGCTGCAACTGTTTGCTGTATGAGACTGGTCCTTCTGCAGAAGTTTAAAATAAAACCTTTGTTACAGTGGGAGCCACACCAAATAGCCGCGACAGTGTGGCTGAAGTGTGAATGGCGTGTGAATGGCCTTTGCACGCCGTAATCCCCCCTCCCTTTTCTGGCTGAAAGGCGTGTCAAGATTTCACAGTAAACACGCCCATTCAAGCCCTATTTATTCATTTACCTGGTGCCACCACTAGATGGCGCTTCGTTCTCAAGAACACGTTAAAACAAGCCAGCTGCGCTGAGTTGCAATCACGTGATTTTAACAACCCGCCTCCACCCCCGCTGCCAAACTACAGAGATGAAGATGGCGGCTTAACGGACTATTCGTGGTAAGTGATGTTTTATTTTATAAAATGTGTTTGGGGTAGTTTACAGTTTATTTCCCAGTTTAGTTTTTTTATTGGCCGTTTGAAATATCACTGGCAGCAGCAGCAGCGGTCAGATGTGACTTTAGAGAACTTAATGTTCTGTTTACCGAGTCTGGAGTTAATATTACAGCTTACTGTCAGTGTCACACACTCACAATGTCACTCCACTTTAACTCAAAAACATGCTCAAGCTTCGACAATACTATTAATGTCCCTATTACAAGTGCTGCACTACCCGATGAAGAGTGTTTGTGTTCTCTGTAAATACTGAGAGAATCTCACCGCGTGTTGTCTGGATAAATTCAGCGCTTATTTATTCTCTGGTTAAGAGTTAATCAGCAGGTTATTTCTGTGACTGTAATATAATGTGATGCAGTTGATGAGGGACACAGACTGAGGGGAGCTGTACAGGAGCTAGTAACGCTCATAACCCGGTTTATATTTTACACACTTTGTCTGGGACTTTCCGCGGTCGCGCGAGCGCTTAGTTAAAGAGCTGAATAACAACACAGAAGTGTTTATCAGTTAAGGAGGAGGAGGAGGAGGGGGGAGGTGTGTGTGTGTGTGTGTGTGTGTGTGTGAGGGGCTTCAGTAAGTTATAGTTTGGCTTCAGGGATGAACTAATGCTCATATACGAGTGTTATATCGCTTAACTTATTTGTATGAGAAGCGCATTAAGTAAATTCCCGGTTAATTTAATGCAGACGATAATACAGACAGTCACTGGTTAACACTAACACTGTTCACTGGTTAACATTAGCACAGGCAGATTATTTACATTACAGAATCCCCAAAGCAGTACTTTACACACTCTGTGGTAAATAGGTTTATTAATATATTTTATTTTTATTAGAACTATATGTTCTGTAAAGTTTATTTGTCTTTGTCTTGACTAAATTCTCCTGTTGTCTTTAAGCAGAGCTCCGCTGTGGAGGATTGGGGGGTCAGACGGCTGACGGCTGGACTTTTGGAGCTACAGGACTGGAGGAGCCTGAACAAGCTGTTGAGGGAGCTGTAGGAGGGATGACGTCACAGTCCGACAGCTTTAGAATGATGTTTGATCAGGTCTACTGTATATTCTGAACATAGAACTGCAAAATGTCTGATACAGTACTTTGGGGGAAACAAAGACTTAAACTGTTAAGTAATAACATTATTAATAACAAATATGTAATAGTTTTGATATTTGAAAATGTTTTATTTTAATGTAAAAGGACTATAGATAGAGACTTATAAGCAGCTGGTGTATCCGGGTTGTTTAATGAACTTTAAGCAAAAAGACAACATGTATTCATCTGTTTTATATAAATTACTGTTTTAACTTTGACTAGTTTTGGAAGAATAAATTGAATTGTTAAAGTCTTGTTTTGCGTGTTTTAATTTTGGGGGATTGTTTGGGTATTTAAAAATTGTTTAGTTGAACCAACAACTTCAATTGGCAAAAAATGGGACACAACTTTGTTTTAAATAGTCAAAGAGTTGGGCTGAAAATAATAATAATAATTATTGATCATAGAAACAAATGAAACCAGTTAAACACTTGATTATATGTATTTGTGTTTGTGATTGTGACCCATAATAATTTTTTCTCAGTATAAATAAATGTTTTGGGTTTTAAGAACTCCAAAAGAGCAACGACAAACTTGGTATTCTCCATTGCGGTTTCTCACCTTCCACTCCTGAGTATGACATGGTGTTAATTGCTCTGTGTGTGTGTTTTTGGCGGGGGGATGGGTGTGTGTGTGTTTTCGGCTGTTCAGCAGTTCTAAACACAAGCACAGTTTTTGTCCTTAACTAAAATACTTCAATACGTTAATAATGAATTTATTTTGCTGAATAAGGTAATAAGCGATGTTTAAACCAAACCAGTAAGTTAAGTAAGTGTTCCATACATTAGATAGATAGTTTATTTCAGTTCAACACTGAAAAAAGGTGTAGGCTGAAGCCTTGCTTATTATGCCTACCCTTTGTACATCAACAAATGATGAGCGACACTTTACAGTAAATTGCACAAAATATTGTCAACAAATATTGTCACTTGTGCACATAAACAAAACATGTCAAAATTAATTATTCTTTCACTTGGGAAGAGAAGAGAAATTTGGAAAAGAAAATAATCATGTCTATATACAGTATATATATTACTTTGTCATATATTCACTAAACACCTTGTCTTTAAACATTTTTTTAAATCTATGAAGTGAATTACATAATTTTAATTCCATATCACATTTATTCCATAAATTAACCCCTTTAACGGAAATGCATTTATTCTTTAAATTTGTTCTGGCCCTTATTTTGCTAAACATGAACATTCCTCTTAGACAGTAGTACTGGCTGACTTTAATTTTGAACAGCCTCTGGATGCAGCTGGGAAGTAAATTATTATAGGCTTTATACATTATTTGTGCAGTATACAAATCAACTAGATCCACAAATTTCAAAACTTTAGATTTTATAAACAATTTATTTGTGTGTTCATAATAATCGGCCTTATTAACAATCCTTATTGCTTTTTTTGTAACACAGATATTGGGTTTAAATAAGTTTTATAAGTATGCCCCCATACCTCCACACAATAAGTGATGTATGGAAATATGAGTGTACAATACAATATGCGTAATGTTTTATTATCCAATACATACTTTAATCTGTTAAGAATTCCAACTGATTTAGAGATTTTTGTCTTAATAAAATTAATATGTGGTTTCCAATTCAGTTTGTTGTCAATTATTACTCCCAAAAATTTAATTTTGGAGACTCTTTCTATTTCCTCATTATTAATTCTTATTTTCACATCATGATTAATTTTTTGATTACTAAAAATTATGAACTTAGTTTTAGTCAAATTCAATGAAAGCTTACTATCATCTAACCAACTTTTAAGCCTCAGCAATTCATTTTCCACTGTGTTCAGAAGCTGTTTCAAATTTTTACCTGATAAATATAAAGTAGTGTCATCAGCAAATAATAAAAATTTTAATACATTGGACACTTTATCAATATCATTAACATACAACACAAATAATTTAGGGCCCAATACTGAACCTTGTGGAACACCGCATGTAACTTCCAATAAGTCAGATTTGTCATTATTAATTTGTACATACTGATGTCTGCTTTCCAGGTAGCTTTTTATCCAGTCTAACGCTTTTCCTCTTATTCCATAATTTAACAATTTCTTCACTAATAAATCATAATCAATTGTATCAAATGCTTTCTTTAAGTCTAAAAATACTCCCAATGTATATTCCTTGTTTTCTACTGCAGTTGAGATATCTTCAACCATTTTCATTACTGCCATTGAAGTCGACCTCTTAGTCCTAAATCCGAATTGATATTCACTCAGTAAATTATGTTTTTCTATAAATTTGTCAAGCCTCTGCACAAATACTTTCTCTAAGATTTTTGAAAACTGCGGCAGAAGAGCAATTGGTCTGTAATTAGAGAAGGAATAATGATCTCCTCCTTTAAAGATCGGAATAACTTTTGCCATTTTCATTTTACTAGGAAAGATACCGGTTAAGAAAGACAGACTACAAATGTAAGCAAAAGGTTTTGCTATACTCACAATTATATTTTTTAATAATGACATGTCTAGATCATCACAATCGGTGGAATATTTACTCTTGCAATTATTAACTGTTAGAAGTATTTCTTTTTCATCTACAGCCTGAATAAACATTGTATACTTATTACATAAGTTTTTTACTTCATTCACTGATCCATGTTTAGTAATTTTTTCTGCTAATTTAGATCCAACATTTACAAAATACTTATTAAATTCATTGACAATATCTTCCCCTTTATTTATACTTTGATTATCATCATTTACAAAAAACGATTTGGGTAATCAAAACTGCATGTATTATTTTTAAGTATACCATTAAGTACCTTCCATGTTGCTTTTACATTGTTTTTATGGATATTCAATAACCTATTGTAATAGTCCTTCTTACTGAATCTTATTATATTTTGTAATTTATTTTTGTAAGTCTTATAATCAATTTCTGCTTGTTTTGATCTTGTTGTTAGAAATTTCGTGAATAGGACATTTTTCTTTTTACATGCCTTCTCTATTCCTTTAGAAATCCATGGTTTATATACATTCTTTTGCTTTATTATAATCCTCTTAGATGAACAATGTTTATTAATTTGCTCATTTAATATATTCAAGAACACTTCATACGCCTTACTGGGATTGCTATATGCATAAACTTCATCCCAATTTTGTATTACTAAATCTTCATTAAGAGCATCTATTGCCTCTTGTGTTCTATTGCGAATAATTTTATAACTATTAGTCCTTTTTTTGAGGGGGGGATTTTTCAATAAATCATAGAAAATCACAAAAACTGGAAGATGGTCTGTGATATCATTGATAAGCAACCCTCCTAGTCTTTTTCCTTTTAATTCATTAGTATATATATGATCTATTAATGTTGCTGTATCTTTTGTCAATCTACTAGGTTTTGTTATCATTGGAATCAAACCATAACTGTACAGTGCATCAATAAAATTAGCAATTCTCTTACTTCCATGTGGATTTAGTAAATCAATGTTAAGATCACCACATATGATGTTTACCTTATTTTTAATTGATTGGTCGAACATATTAAATAACTCTTTTGTAAATTTATCAATGCATGTGCCTGGAGCTCTGTACACACAACTGATCATTATATTTTTTGTACTTTTTGTTTCAATTTCAATTGTTACACACTCCAAAACATTTTCTATGGCAAATTAAAGTACTGTGTATAACCAAGTGCCCTAGCAAACAGTTACAGTACAGTTTACAGTACAAACAGAGTGTGTGCGCTGGGGGGATTGGAAGGTGAGTGAGAATACTCATTTACAAGACAAAAGACGGTCAGAGGCAGGGCCGTTCTAGACCAGACAACACGGGGTGGGGGGAGGGGGGCATCATGTTCAAGCACTGTTTTTACCTGGCCTTACTGTATAGTAACAGTATTGTATTTGCTGAATTGTGTTGAGGCACGCAAACCCCCTGACCACAATAAGGTGGCAATCCCTCAGGGGGAAACTAAAAAAAATAAATAAATATATATATATATATATATATATATATATATATATATATATATATATATATATATATATATATAATTATATAATATCCTTAATCCAGATTTTATCAATCAATGACATAACATTTATCTAAGCTGGATGGTCAAATTCTCAAAAACGTTTAACCTAAAGTAAGACTTAACACACTATAACTAAAATATGTACAAAACTGAAAGGTTGTCTTATGAATAATAAAAAATACAAACTAAATTAAAACAGATGGGCTGTTGAACAGATCATAATATGTTTTATGTTTTCTGATTATAAATGATATATGGGTTGATTTTAGAAAGGCTAAATCAAATAGCTAGTTTTGGTCATGTCAGTCCAGTAACTATACTATGTAAAAGTAATTATAATATGAATTAATTAAGGGCAGGACCTAACCTAATGTTAATAATTTACACCATGATAACATTAGTATTCATGTTTTTGTATATATTTCTAAATGTTCAAATGAACGTTTCAGAGTATATAATTTGTCGTGTCATCTGTGATTGAGACCCATGAGTTAAATTGAAATATTTTTTATAGGTAGTAAGCCAGGTTTTAGTAACCTTGGATAAATCAGCATGAAAGCCCTCTCTCGCGCACGCGCTCTCACGCTATCTCTCGCACTCACACACACACACAGACACAGACACACACAAATAATACATGAAATCACGTAAAACCAAATGAAACTAGGGTAAAAATATGAGCAGTAAAATACAGTAGTATCCTGTAGGTGATTCCTGTCCTGTGATAACAGGCACTAACACTCTAGAACTGTTTACTTCTGTTAGTTTTGTTTTCAAGTGTGAATGTTTATGGGGATTAAATCTGTCTCTGCTGCTGCATCTATACACCGTTGTGATAAGTGATTTGTGCCCCATCAGATCTTTAATGTGGGACATTATGCTGGTTAAATGACTAAAGACACACTGATCCGTATGGACAGATATTTGTTCCAGATATTATGCGCCATTAATCAATTTGTTATGCCAATTTGACTTTCAGCGAAAACATAAAAAATATAACGAAAACAAACCCAAGCAGAAGTTACATTTTAAGCTTTACTTTCAAATTCAAATTTGATTTGTCACATACACAGCGCGATATGCAGTAAAAAGCTTTGGGTGCTTTAGGTGAGGCTCGAACTCGGCATTGCTTCACCTGGACTGCTTTATAAGTATCACGCGCTAACCGATTGCGCCACGGGAGCCACACGGAGGTTGGTCTTGTCAGAGTATCCTCTCTCTCGTGCGCGCACACACATATACACACACACACACACACACACATGAAATTGCGTAAAACCCAACGAAATATAAGCAGTAAAAAAAAAAAATCAGTAAAAATACATTAGTATAACAGGCGCTAACCCTCTGGAACTTTTTTTTTACTATTGTTTCCAAGTGTTTAAGTGATTAATGCCCCATCAGATCTATTGACGGGGGAGCATTATGCATGATTCCATATGGGCAGATATTTATTCCAGGTTGCATGCGGCATTAATTGCATTTCTTATGCCACTTGTAGACTATCAGTGAAAAAATCAGCGAAAACATCATCAAAAATATAACGAAAACAAACCCAAGCAGACGTTACATTTTGAGCTTTACTTTGCAGCAAAATATTATCTATCAGTATATTAAATGGAACGGGGTAAAATACACCGTAATGTAAAATACTGTACGTAGCCTGCGTTTTTATTCCGTACCTACAATGATCGGTATAGACAAATTACAGCCGCTACCGTGTCTTTAAGGATCATTTCAGGATGTCTTAAAAAATATTTCACTAACTAATTTTATTAATTCATTATTAAATAATAAATAGCATAATCATCATGGGTTGTGTATTGAGTGATTTAACAAATCTGTTTTATTAATCGGTTTGTTGTTGTTGTTTTTTCATCTATTTATGAAACTATGTTGACAATGCAAGAACTGTCTGTATATTAAAGATACGGTATTGGGCTTCCTGGACACTGCAATTAACTGTGCCAGTCAATGCTCCATCTGGCGGAATTATACGGCATTGCAACCATCTTTTTAGAAAGCGCATGGGGGCGTTTATGGGGCGGGGCATCGTTAACTGCGTCATCGCGGGGGATCACATTCCGTGCACGGACCGTGCATTAACCCTTCATGGAACTGCCACGGAGCAGTCATGCTCCAGGCGGCTGTTTGACGTGGCTCCCACTGTACTTTGCTCTTACCCAGTGTATGGATTACTTGTCTTTATATTGGTTTCAGAATTTCCACCACATTATACACACATGTGTATATATATATAATTTTTTTTTCTGTGTTTTATGTTTATTGCATTTTGTATTATAAGACCCTGTGTGTATATAGGTATACCATGCGGAACCATATATGCAGCACTTGTGTCAGGTAGAGCACATATTAGCGAAGCACTGGATGCCTTGTCCTGTGAGCGGCAGTTTAGTTTCAACTTTTGCCGCCAGAGAGGCTGCGTGTGTTGTCTCGCGCTCTGCTAATACGAGCACGGTAAGAGTTCTACAAGTTTAACAGACAAGCTAATGTGCTGAGTCATGCAAGAAAAAAAGGATGTTTTAACGTTAAGCTCTGATGTCATGAAGCTGGTTTTTTATTTTATATGAATAATTCATTATTTTACAACATCATAAGGTTTTCTCGTCATTATGCGTGCACTTAAATAAAAGTAAAGTCTTATAAAGGCTATGTAGCTTATATAGGTTTATTATATAGGTTTTGCCCATTAATCTGACAACACCCATGTTTTCTGATGGACACAGCCACAGAGTTTTCTGGCTACGCGAGTTTTACACATGATAAAATATAAATGCTCACTGTGTTAACATTTACTTTGCTTAAATCCGATGGAACTAAACATGTTTAATTTGTTTGGCGAACTTCGCGGAATGTCGGCGGACAATCGCGGCGACTCGCCTAACTCCGCATCTCACCGTGAGTCAAACCGCACAGCTGAGGTACCGCAAGCTTCCGCGAGGACCGGCATGGAAACGTGGAAACGTACTCACAGCGCCAAAACTCACGGGGAATCATAATGAACCGTATTTACGGCCACCACGCGAATCTGCGTCATTTAATGTTTCACTTGTATTTTAAGGTTTTGCCGGCGGTGGTACAGCGAAACGGGGGTGCTGGGATGTAAATATGTTATTTGTTAAAATGTTTTCATTATGACTTAGACGTGCGGTGTAGACGCGTTTTGCTCGCTCCCACATACAACTTCTCAGTTAATTTAATAAACCTCAATACTCCATGCATTAAGTTCCCAATAACCATTATCAGACGTTTCTAAGTCGATCTTATCTGAGAAAATGTCGAAGACAAGGGCGAAAACTGCAGAAAAAGACGGAGATTCTCCTCTATCCAGTAGCATTACCATGGCCGAGATTAGCCTGCTATTAGACCAGCATCGAACGGCCCTCGCGGCCGACTTCAAGTCATCTTTTGACTCGCTGTCATCTACGCTGGGCAGTATAAAATCCACAATTGCTGACCTTGGTCAAAAAATTACTTCTTTGGAGGACATTCATTCATTCATTTTCTATACCGCTTATTCCTGTGTTCTGGGTCGCGGGGGACCTGGAGCCTATCCCAGGAGACTTCGGGCACTAGGCGGGGTACACCCTGGACAGGGTGCCAATCCATCGCAGGGCACACACACTCACACACCCAATCATACACTACGGGCAATTTTAGGAACGCCAATTAGCCTAACCTGCATATCTTTGGACTGTGGGAGGAAACCGGAGTACCCGGAGGAAACCCACCAAGCACGGGGAGAACATGCAAACTCCATGCACACAGAGACGGGAATCGAGCCTGGCCGGGGAATCGAACCCAGACCCTGGAGGTGCCAGGCGACAGTGCTAACCACTACACCACCGCGCCGCCCTCTTTGGAGGACAATGCCACCGCAACTGATCAGCGTCTTCAAAAACTTGAAGCCGGAAGCTGTAATTTGAAAGCAGAAAACGCACTTCTTAAGGTCAAAGTAGCGGATCTGGAAAGTCGCAGTAGGCGCCAGAATATTAGAATCATCGAACTACCTGAGCAGATTGAAGGTCAGCGCCCAACTGTATTCTTCTCCCAGCTTATTTTCGACATCTTCGGTGAGAACGTTCTCGCTTCGCCACCCGAGTTGGATCGAGCACATCGGAGCCTCGCGCCGAAACCTGCGCGGAGAGAGGCCTCGACCTGTCATCCTGCGATTCCACCGCTTCCAAGCTAAAGACCTGGTGATCCGCGAAGCTCGCAGGTGACGTGATCTGACCTACAACGGACATAATCTTCGCATCTATGACGACTACAGTCCTGAGGTGGTCAAACAGCGGGCCGAATATAAAAGCTCTATTAGCGAGCTGTACAAGCGCGGGTATAAACCAGCATTACATTTTCCAACTAAGCTTCGCATCACGCTACCCAGCGGGGAGAAGAAGTGGCTCCTCTCACCGTTGGAAGCTGCCACATTTGTCAAGAACATGTAAGAGTCTTCACAGTAACATTATTTCTCCGGATCATCTGTGTTCTTTTTCTTTTCTTAGCGCGCTCACTGTTTTTGCCTCGCCTGTTTTAAGACATGTTGCAATTTCAACACACTCCAAGTTGATAAGTCAAATAATTTTCTTATCCATCTTGTACAAGATTACTGATGTTGTTGTTTTGCTCGTTTCGAGGTTTCAGATTGAACTTTAATGTTCACTAAGGTTTGTTCTCATTGTTTATACTTATTGAAATGTGGGTATAGAGCAATTAATGTTAGGAAGTAGTAAGTTTTGCTGACGTTGGTGTCAGTGTTTTTCTTTCTTTTGTTATTGTTGTTATTGTTGGATACTGTTCCACCAGTGGTTAGGAAACTTAGGGTTGGGGTGGGGGGTAGATTATATGTGTTATGTGGCAAGAGAGTTGTTTGCAGAGGAGAGATTGTGAATATATTGGTAGAAGGATGCTGAGGTTGGAACTGCCAGGCAGGAGGTCTAGAGGAAGACCAAAGAGGAGATTTATGGATGCAGTGAGAGAGGACATGAAGTTAGTTGGTGTGAGAGAAGAGGATGCAGAGGATAGGGTTAGATGGAGGCAGATGATTCGCAGTGGCGACCCCTGAAAGGGAACAGCCGAAAGACAAAGAAGAAGTGTCTTGTTACTTTGTGTTATTTTTGTCAACTGTTGCTTGTGTGCTGCCTTTGGATTTAACTATGTCAGGCCTAGCTATTTGCTCTTCCTTTGTGTTTTTTGTGACACAAGCCTTTAGAACCTAGGTATCTCTCAGAGAGACGGAGTCCGATAGACATGTTTCCTGCCTGTACAGCATTACACTATGTTTGCCTCCAATACCTATATGGTTCCATGTGGTCCTTTAAGACTTGTTAGCTGGAATGTCAAAGGGCTCAATTCTCCAGTAAAACATCACAAAGTTATATCTCATCTGAGTCATTTGAACACTAAACTGGCTTTTCTACAGGAAACCCACCTTAATATTTCAGATCATCTTAAACTTCGCACTGGGAGGGTGGGTCAGCTTTATCACTCTTCATTTACAAGCAAAGCTCGAGGTGTGGCAATACTTGTCCATAAATCAGTCCCACTCTCTGTTTCCAAGGTCATATCTGATCCGAATGGACGTTATATAATTATTGTAGGTAAAATTGATGGCACATCTCTGACTTTGGCGAACGTATATGGCCCTAACTGGGATAACGAATGTTTTTTCAAAAATTTCTTTTTTGCTCTTTCCAATCTCAATTCCAGCCAACTTATTCTTGGGGGAGACTTCAACTGTTGCCTTGATCCTACTCTCGACCGTACATCAACTAAGAATATTGCATCAAAATCTGCTAAAGTAATTCAAACGTTTATGGAGCAGTATGTAGTTTTTGATGTTTGGTGCTATTTCAACCCCTATGCTAGGCAGTTCTCTTTTTTTCTCCCAGGTCCACCATACTTTCTCTAGAATTGATTACTTTCTCATCGATGATAAACTACTATCCTCAGTCAGTTCATGCTTTTATAATCCCATTGTAATTTCGGACCATGCTACAGTTGTATTGGACATTTTACTCCCAGGCATACCCTTGTCACGCTCCCCCTGGCACTTTTAATCCTTTACTTCTCACTGATCCTGACTTTATTAAAGCTATCAATGATAGCGTTGATCTTTTCATCGATACTAATGTTAACCCTGTCACATCTGCATCGACCATTTGGGAGTCATGTAAAGCCTTTCTATGTGGGAGGATAATATCTTACTCTGCTTTCCAAACCAAACTTGCAGCAGAAAATCACATTTCTCTTACTAAGACTATATCAGAGTTACAAACAAGGTATGCACACTCACCGGATGCAGATCTACTTAAAGACCTGCTCATTAAAAGGGCGGAGTTTGACGTTGTGTCCTCTAGGGAGGCTGCAGAATTGATTGACAAAACACATCACAATTTTTATGAATTCGGAGACAAACCAAGTAAGCTGCTTGCTCATCAGATTCGCCAATCGGCTTCATCACGGAATATTACTCAAATCAAAACCGATACTGATATTACACTTAATCCTCAATCCATTAATAACCAATTCAGGAATTTCTACACCTTACTATATACTTCTGAATGCCTAGTTGATGAGAATCAGCTGAACAAATTCTTTAGACCTTTGGACATTCCTCTTATTGATCCTGTAATGTCATCAAGACTGGATGAACCATTCACAGTCGAGGAGCTCAAGGGCGCTTTAATGGCAATGCAAAATGGAAAGAGTCCTGGCCCTGACGGCTTCCCAGCAGAATTTTATAAGACATTCACTGACAAACTTTCCCCATTACTGTTAATGATGTTTAATGAGTCGCTACAGGTTGGTACTTTGCCCACTACACTGCGTCAAGCCACTATCTCTGTTCTACTTAAAAAAGATAAAGACCCCCTTCTTTGTAGTAGCTTTCGTCCTATCTCCTTGCTTTGTGCAGATGTAAAGTTGTTAGCAAAGATGTTGGCAAGACGATTAGAGCTTATTTTGCCATCAATCATTTCCCCAGATCAAACCGGTTTTGTTAAAAACAGGCATTCTTTTCATAACGTTAGACGGCTACTAAACATTCTGTACTCGCCTTCATCTTTGGACACACCCGAATTTATTATTTCAATGGATGCAGAGAAGGCATTTGACCGTGTAGAATGGTCTTACCTGTTTTTTAGTCTTAAAAAATTTGGTTGTGGCGATATATTTATTTCTTGGATAAAGCTCTTGTACTCATCCCCCCTGGCTAGGGTTCGTACAAATAATAATTACTCTGACTATTTCCTTCTGAAGCGTGGAACCAGGCAGGGCTGCCCGCTTTCTCCCTTGCTGTTTGCCATCGCTATTGAGCCCTTGGCAGTAGCCCTTAGTTCCAGTCAGATTCAGGGTATTTTTAGAGGAGGTATTGAGCATAAATTGTCTTTATATGCTGACGATCTTTTATTGTTCATCTCAGATCCAGATCGATCCATTCCCTCACTTCTGGATTTGCTGAAGGACTTCGGCCAATTTTCAGGTTATAAATTGAATTTACACAAGAGCGAACTTATGCCCCTTAACGACACAGCTTTGTCTTATAATTTCTCCTCATTACCATTTAAGGTCTCCCTGGATTCATTCAAATATTTGGGTGTCTGGGTTACTAGAAAATATTCGGATCTGTTTAACGCAAATTTTTCCCCACTACAGGCCAAACTAATTCACGACACCCAACGTTGGTCACTTCTACCATTATCCTTAGCTGTCCGTATAAACTGCATTAAAATGAATGTGCTCCCTAAATTCTTATACTTTTTTCAATGCCTGCCTGTTTATATACCGAAACGTTTTTTCCATTCACTCGACTCCTGCATCTCTCACTTTATATGGAACAAAAAGGTCCCCCGAATCCGGAAAGACATACTTCAAAAAACTAAAGGTATGGGTGACCTAGCCCTACCTAACTTTTTATTTTACTCCTGGGCTGCAAACATTCATTCCACTCTGTACTGGTGGTGTTTCAGTAATAAACCACCACCGTGGCTACAAACTGAGGCTGCTTCCTGTGCTCCCTCATCTCTTATGTCTCTGTTGTGTCTTCCGTTGACACTACACGCTCCATCATACTCCACAAATACTATAGTTAAAGCCAGTCTTAGGATCTGGACCCAATTCAGGCGACACTTTGAAGTCCAGGCCATACCTTTGTCATCTCCCCTACATTTAAATCCTCTATTCCCTCCTTCTCTTATAGATAAAACTTTTGGGATCTGGAAAGCCTACAGTATTGCTTCTGTAGAGCATCTGTACATCAATGGTGTTTTTGCCTCTTTCGATCAATTAAAAGACGCTTTTCATCTACCGAACTCTCACTTTTTTAGATACCTACAGGTCCGGGATTTTACTCGTTCTCATTTTTCTACATTCCCTGCTATTTGTGCTTCTAGTCCTCTTGATTCTGTTCTTAAACTGGATCCTAACCTTAAAGGTGCAATCTCAGCATTATATTCCACAGCCCTCTCACTTCATTCCTCTGCTTCAGATGGTCTGCGTTCTGCTTGGTCCGAAGACCTTGGTATTGATATTAGCCCTTCTGTTTGGCAGCTAGTCTTGAAAAGAATACATACGTCCTCTGTCTGTGCACGTCATGAAGTTTTGCAGTGCAAAGTGGTGCATAGAGTCCATTGGTCCAAAAGTAAATTGGCCCGTATATATCCCGGCACTGACTCGAACTGTGATAAATGTCAGCTATACACTCTTTTTGGCTATCTGTTTTTGACTCTCTCTCAACCATTACCTCAGTTAATATCCTCCCGGAACCTTTGGTTGGCCTGTTTGGGGTCTTGCCAGGTGGGTATTCCATGCCCTCTTACTTTGTTGAACTTGTTGCATTTCTTACCCTCCTGGCAAGACGTGTTATCTTAATGCACTGGAAGGGCCCTAATCCTCCCTCTCACTCCCTCTGGATAAAGAATGCCCTTACCTATATGAAGTTAGAAAAGATTAAACACTCACTTCGTGGTACTCAGGTTAAATTTTCTAAAATATGGCAACCAGTCCTTAATTATGTCAAATCACTTCGGTTTACTGATTCCTTAGTGGCTTAGGAAGACATTGGTCTTTGTCCCCTTTTTTATTTATTTATTTATTCATTTATTTAATTTTTTTTTCTTTCTTGTATTTTTTTCTTCTTCATGTTCTTGTAACTGTATTTACTCCACTACTATTGCCTTAATAATTGTCTCCATAACGCTTCACTGTAGTGTATTTGTCTAATGTTTTGTGTGATTGTGTTTTTTGTACAGTATGTTTCGATTGTTTATTTCTGTGATGTGTAAATGTTGTTATAAATAAATCATACACAAAAAAAATGTTTTCATTATTTATTAAAGAACATTATGATGATCATAACAGCCTCTTGCATTTATTTCTTAAAAACACAGACATCTGCTGACGCAGTAGCACGTCCTGACAATGTTTTCATTTTTATGGTAATTTATTTTCGTTTATTTCAGTTAATACAGTGGTGTGAAAAACTATTTGCCCCCTTCCTGATTTCTTATCCTTTTGGATGTTTGTCACACTTAAATGTTTCTGCTCATCAAAAACCGTTAACTATTAGTCAAAGATAACATAATTGAACATAAAATGCAGTTTTTTAATTAAGGTTTACGTTATTAAGGGAGAAAAAAAACTCCAAATCTACATGGCCCTATGTGAAAAAGTGATTGCCCCCCTTGTTAAAAAATAACTTAACTGTGGTTTATCACACCTGAGTTCAATTTCTGTAGTCACCCCCAGGCCTGATTACTGCCACACCTGTTTCAATCAAGACATCACTTAAATAGGAGCTACCTGACACAGAGAAGTAGACCAAAAGCACCTCAAAAGCTAGACATCATGTCAAGATCCAAAGAAATTCAGGAACAAATGAGAACAAAAGTAATTGAGATCTATCAGTCTGGTAAAGGTTATAAAGCCATTTCTAAAGCTTTGGGACTCCAGCGAACCACAGTGAGAGCCATTATCCACAAATGGCAAAAACATGGAACAGTGGTGAACCTTCCCAGTAGTGGCCGGCCGACCAAAATTACCCCAAGAGCGCAGAGACAACTCATCCGAGAGGCCAGAAAAGACCCCAGGACAACATCTAAAGAACTGCAGGCCTCACTTGCCTCAATTAAGGTCAGTGTTCACGACTCCACCATAAGAAAGAGACTGGGCAAAAACGGCCTGCATGGCAGATTTCCAAGGCGCAAACTATTTTAAGCCAAAAGAACATTAAGGCTCGTCTCAATTTTGCTAAAAAACATCTCAATGATTGCCAAGACTTTTGGGAAAATACCTTGTGGACCGACGAGACAAAAGTTTAACTTTTTGGAAGGTGCGTGTCTCGTTACATCTGGCGTAAAAGTAACACAGCATTTCAGAAAAAGAACATCATACCAACAGTAAAATATGGTGGTGGTAGTGTGATGGTCTGGGGTTGTTTTGCTGCTTCAGGACCTGGAAGGCTTGCTGTGATGGATGGAACCATGAATTCTACTGTCTACCAAAAAATCCTGAAGGAGAATGTCCGGCCATCTGTTCGTCAACTCAAGCTGAAGCGATCTTGGGTGCTGCAGCAGGACAATGACCCAAAACACACCAGCAAATCCACCTCTGAATGGCTGAAGAAACACAAAATGAAGACTTTGGAGTGGCCTAGTCAAAGTCCTGACCTGAATCCTATTGAGATGTTGTGGCATGACCTTAAAAAGGCGGTTCATGCTAGAAAACCCTGAAATAAAGCTGAATTACAACAATTCTGCAAAGATGAGTGGGGCAAAATTCCTCCAGAGCGCTGTAAAAGACTCGTTGCAAGTTATCGCAAACGCTTGATTGCAGTTATTGCTGCTAAGGGTGGCCCAACCAATTATTAGGTTCAGGGGGCAATTACTTTTTCACACAGGGCCATGTAGGTTTGGATTATTTTTCTCGCTAAATAATAAAACCCCTCATTTAAAAACTGCATTTTATGTTCAATTATGTTATCTTTGACTAATAGTTAACGGTTTTTGATGAACAGAAACATTTAAGTGTGACAAACATGCAAAAGAATAAGAAATCAGGAAGGGGGCAAATAGTTTTTCACACCACTGTAAATCTTCTACAAATTTAAAGAACACAAAATATAAGATGACAAAACATACATGCATAGCTTTTCTATTTACACATGATGAAATCTAAAGGCTCACCATGTTAACGTTTACTTTGCTTAAATTCGATCCTAATAAGATTTAATTTAAATTCTTCATTTGTACTGTAATTTTAATACTGTTATTCTGAATTTGTTTAACCACAATGTTTCACTTTATTTTATCCGCTACTACGTGCAGCTCTAAAGGAGCGCGTCTCATTAATCCTTGATAGAATGAACTGATGCCCGAGGCGTCAGTCAATAGTTACAGTATATAGCGCCACTCAGCGGGAAAAGCCAGCAAACGCACAAACCCAAATGCTGCCACCGTGAGGCGTGGCGGTAAAACCAGAATACCGCTAACTACCATCTGTACTGCAGTGTGTGGCATGTATGGGTCAGAGGCTTTGGTGAGTGCCTACCCAGCATGGTGATGGGGTGGGAATCTGGTATGGTCTCTATGGTCTACAGTAGGTTGAGGCATGTACAGTGGGAGCCACGTCAAACAGCCGCCTGCAGAATGATGGATTCATGGCAGGATCATGAAGGGTTAATGCACGCTCCATGCACGAAATGTGATCCCCCGCGATGACGCAGTTAACAATGCCCCGCCCCAAAAACGCCCCCATGCGCTTTCTAAAAAGATGGTTGCAATGCTGTATAATTCCGCCAGATGGAGCATTGACTGGCACAGTTAACTGCAGTGTCCAGGAAGCCCAATACCGTATCTTTAATATATAGACAGTTCTTGTATTGTCAACATAGTTTCATAAATAGATGACGTGGTAAAAAACAACAACAAACCGATTACTCAATCACTCAATACACAACCCATGATGACTATGCTATTTATTATTTAATAATGACTTAATAAAACTAGTTAGTGAAATATTTTTTAAGACATCCTGAAATGATCCTTAAAGACACGGTAAAGTCAGGCGCTAACCCTCTGGAACTTTTTTACTATTGTTTCCAAGTGTTTATGGGAATTTAATCTGTCTCTGCTGCAGCATCCATTCACAGTTGTGATACTGTAAGTGATTAATGCCCCATCAGATTTTTTGACGGGGGAGCATTATGCATGATTAAATGACTAAAGAAATACTGATACATACTAATGTATTTTACTGATTTTTTTACTGCTTATATTTCGTTTGGTTTTATGCAATTTCATGTGGTGTGTGTGTGTGTGTGTGTGTGTGTGTGTGTGTGTGTGTGCACGAGAGAGAGGATACTCTGACAAGAGCAACTTCCGTGTGGCTCCAGTGGCGCAATCGGTTAGCGCGTGGTACTTATAAAGCAGTCCAGGTGAAGCAATGCCGAGTTCGAGTCTCACCTAAAGCACCCAAAGTATTTTACTGCATATCGCACTGTGTATGTGACAAATAAAATTTTTATTTGAAAGTAAAGCTTAAAATTTTACTTCTGCTTGGGTTTGTTTTCGTTATATTTTTGATGTTTTCGCTGATAGTCAAATTGGCATAACAAATTGATTAATGGCGCATAATATCTGGAACAAATATCTGTCCATACGGATCAGTGTGTCTTTAGTCATTTAACCAGCATAATGTCCCACATTAAAGATCTGATGGGGCACAAATCACTTATCAGAACTGTGAATAGATGCGGCAGCAGAGACAGATTTAATCCACATAAACATTCACACTTGAAAACAAAACTAACAGAAGTAAACAGTTCTAGAGTGTTAGCGCCTGTTATCTCAGGACAGGAATCACCTACAGGATACTACTGTATTTTTACTGCTTATATTTTTTACCCTAGTTTCATTTGGTTTTACGCGATTTCATGTGCTATTTGTGTGTGTCTGTGTGTGTACAGTGTGTGTGTGTGTGTGAGTGCGAGAGATAGCGTGAGAGCGCGTGCGCGAGAGAGGGCTTACATGGTAATTTATCCAAGGTTACTAAAACCTGGCTTACTACCTATAAAACTTATTTCAATTTAACTCATGGGTCTCAATCACAGATGACACGACAAATTATATACTCTGAAACGTTCATTTGAACATTTAAAAATATATACAAAAAACATGAATACTAATGTTATCATGGTGTAAATTATTAACATTAGGTTAGGTCCTGCCCTTAATTAATTCATATTATAATTACTTTTACATAGTATAGTTACTGGACTGACATGACCAAAACTAGCTATTTCATTTAGCCTTTCTAAAATCAACCCATCTATCATTTATAATCAGAAAACATAAAAGATATTATGATCTGTTCAATAGCCCATCTGTTTTAATTTAGTTTGTATTTTTTATTATTCATAAGACAACCTTTCAGTTTTGTAAATATTTTAGTTATAGTGTGTTAAGTCTTACTTTAGGTTAAACGTTTTTGACAATTTGACCATCCAGCTTAGATAAATGTTATGTCATTGATTGATAAAATCTGGATTACGGATATTTAATTTTATTTCTTTAATTAATTTTTTTTTTTCCCCCTGAGGGATTGCCACCTTATTGTGGACAGGGGGTTTGCGTGCCTCAACACAATTCAGCAAGTACAATACTGTTACTATACAGTAAGCCCAGGGAAAAACAGTGCTCGAACATGATGCCCCCTTCAAATTTCTGACTGCGCCCCCCACGCCGTATGGTCTGGTTTAGAATGGCCCTGCCTCTGACCGTCTTTTGTCTTGTAAATGAGTATTCTCAGTCACCTTCCAATCCCCCCAGCGCACAGACTGTTTGTTTGTACTGTAAACTGTAACTGTGCTAGGGCACTTGGTTATACACAGTATTTTAATGTATGGAAGACTTACTTAACTTACTGGTTTGGTTTAAATATTGCTTATTACCTTATTCAGCAAAATAAATTCATTGTTAACGTATTGAAGTATTTTAGTTAAGGACAAAAACTGTGCTTGTGTTTATAACTGCTGAACAGCCGTGTTCATAGGTTTAATCAATGATGGATGAATGGAGAGATGTGTGTGTGTGTGTGTGTGTATATATATATATATATATATATATATATATATATATATATATATATATATATATATATATATACGCGCTCTCCAGCATTTCTCCGTTGGCTTTAACACGCACACCCATCCCCCCGCCAAAAACACACACACAGAGCAATTAACACCATGTCATACTCAGGAGTGGAAGGTGAGAAACCTCAATGGAGAATACCAAGTTTGTCGTTGCTCTTTTGGAGTTCTTAAAACCCAAAACATTTATTTATACTGAGAAAAAATTATTATGGGTCACATAATCACAAACACAAATACATATAATCAAGTGTTTAACTGGTTTCATTTGTTTCTATGACCAATAATTATTATTATGATTTTCAGCCCAACTCTTTGACTATTTAAAACAAAGTTGTGTCCCTTTGAGTGCAGGTGAGGAGACATTGGAGCTGCACTCGGTGGATTTGGAGCTGGAGGCCGTGGAGAAGCTGATCCGTGAGCTACAGGTGAAGTTGGCCCGGCTACAGCAGCGGAAAGCCACGCTGGAATCGTCGCAGACCGACGCTCACCTGTCCCAGGTAAATTCTCTGCGTGACACAATCTCTCCGACAACCTCAACCCCGCATGTTTCTCTGCCCAGGTCCAACACAACAAGGACGCAGCCCGCCCAGTTTTCCTACACCCCGGTGCCGGGATACCACGGACCCTGGATACAGCAGCAGCGGAAGAAGCACGCCAAGCCCCGGGCGAGGACCTCTCCCCCTCCGCCACCACCCGTCTTCGACATCTCGACCCGACACCGCTTCGCTCCTCTCAGCGAGACGGCACACGACGTCCTGGTCATCGGAGACTCCATCGTCCGGCACGTGCGTGCTACCACGGCTAAAGGTAAGGTGCACACACGCTGTTTACCTGGTGCACGTGTTCTTGATGTTGCTGCACAGGTGCCTGCTGCCCTGAGGAAGAACATTGGAGCTGTGGTCCTTCATGCCGGCACGAACGACACCAGGCTGAGGCAGACAGAGATCCTAAAGAAGGACTTCAGGAGCCTGGTCGAGAAGGTCCGCAGCACATCACCCACGACAAGGATCATCGTATCTGGACCGCTTCCCACATTTCAGCGAGGAATCGAGAAGTTCAGTAGATTATTTGCCTTTAATGAATGGTTACAATCTTGGTGTTGACAACAGAAATTACGCTTTGTTGATAACTGGAATGTTTTCTGGGAGCGTCCTAGGCTCTATCACACCGATGGCCTACACCCTAGCAGAGCTGGAGCAGCGGTCCTCTCTGACAACATCTCCAGGACACTACGAACCATCTGACTGGCGGTTGCGAGACTCGGGGAAGTCAAGGGGAGGCGGCGTGTGCTTAATGGTGAACAACAGCTGGTGCAACAGCGCGAGCGTTGTTCCTCTTACA
Source organism: Channallabes apus (assembly GCA_030522415.1). NCBI lineage: Eukaryota > Metazoa > Chordata > Actinopteri > Siluriformes > Clariidae > Channallabes > Channallabes apus. Next base: position 48,640,968 of record CM060108.1, on the reverse strand, counting down.
CGCTCCTGCACACCAAACCTGGAACTACTGGCCATCATGTGTCGTCCTTTTTATCTTCCACGGGAGTTCACATCGGTCATAATCAGTGCCGTTTACATACCACCACAAGCAGACACTGAAACTGCCTTATGCGAGCTGCATGAGGCGCTCACACAGCACCAGACACAACACCGGGACGCTGCGCTCATTGTGGCGGGGGACTTTAATAGTGCCAACCTCAAACACGCAGCGCCGAACTTTTATCAGCACATCACCTGCCCCACCAGGGGCGTAAGGACACTGGACCATTGTTATACCACGGTCAAAGATGGTTACAAGGCACAATCTCGTCCAGCGTTTGGTAAATTCGACCACGCCGCCATCTTCCTCATGCCAAAATATAAACAAAGGCTGAAACAGGAAGTTCCGGTTCAGAGGGAGGTCGCGCGCTGGACGGACCAATCGGTGCCCGCGTTACAGGACGCACTCGATGACGCAGACTGGGACATGTTCAGAAACAGCTCCGATGATGACGTCAGCGTGTTTACGGAAGCGGTTGTGGGATTTATTGGGAAGCTAGTAGACGATACGGTGGAGAAAAAGACTATCAGAACGTTTCCCAACCAGAAGCCGTGGGTGGATAAAACCATCCGCGACGCTCTGAGATCTCGCACAGCTGCCTACAACACGGGACTTGCGTCGGGGGACATGGAACCGTACAAGGCTGCGGCATATAACGTGCGGAAGGCGGTGAAAGAGGCGAAGAAGCGCTGCGGGAGAAAACTAGAGTCACAGCTTCAACAGAGTGACTCTAGGACCATGTGGCAGGGATTAAGGACAATTACGGACTATAAAGCACCAACATCCGGTATGACGAACGCGGACGCGACTCTGGCAGACGAGCTCAACACCTTCTATGCTCGCTTCGAGGCTGCAGCTAAAGACGCTAGCGTTGCTAATGCTAACGGCGCTAATGCTAACGGCGCTAATGCTAACAGCGCTAATGCTAGCGGCGCTAACGGCTGCAGACAGGAAGACACTGCCAGCACCAGGAACGCGCTCATCATCACCGAGCACGACGTGAGGAGAGCCTTCAAGAGAGTGAACACCAGGAAAGCAGCAGGACCAGACGGCATCTCAGGCCGTATCCTCAGATCCTGCGCAGACCAGCTAGCACCTGTGTTCACTGAGATATTCAACATCTCCTTATCTCAGTCGGTGATCCCCATGTGCTTCAAAGAGTCCATCATTGTTCCTGTCCTGAAGAAACCACATCCTGCTTCCCTCAATGACTATCGCCCTGTAGCCCTCACCTCAGTAGTGATGAAGTGCTTTGAACGCCTTATCAGAGACTTCATCATTTCTTCCCTACCCGACACACTGGACCCACTACAGTTCGCATACCGTCAGAACCGCTCCACAGACGATGCAATCTCTCATCTCCTCCACACATCACTCCCTCACCTGGACACTAGGAAAGGGAATTATGTTAAAATGCTCTTCATCGACTACAGCTCTGCTTTTAATACCATAATTCCCTACACACACACCACCAAGCTGGAGCACCTGGGACTGAGCTCATCTATATGTCAGTGGATCTCCAATTTTCTGACTGGCAGACCACAGGCAGTAAGGATGGGCGGACATGTCTCAGCTACACTCACTCTCAGCACTGGAGCCCCCCAGGGTTGTGTTCTGAGCCCCCTGCTGTACTCTTTGTACACCCACGACTGCGTGGCCACTACCAACTCCACCTCCATCATCAAGTTTGCTGACGACCACCAACAATGATCACCAACAATGATGAGTCGGACTACCTAGAGGAGATTGGAAATCTGGAGAACTGGTGCCAGAGGAACAATCTCCTCCTGAATGTCAGTAAGACAAAGGAGCTGAAAGTGGACTTTAGTACAAAGCAGGAGAGGAACTACCAGACCCCCGTCATCAACAGGAGCCCAGTGGAGAGATTGGACAGCTTCAGATACCTCGGTGTTCACATCACGCAGGACCTGTCATGGTCCTGTCACATCAACACCGTGGTGAAAAAAGCCCGGCAGCGTCTCGACCACCTCAGACGCTTGAGAGACTTTAGACTGCGCTCCTGGGTGCTCAGGAACTTCTACTCCTGCACCATAGAGAGCATCCTGACGGGAAATATCACGACCTGGTTCGGGAACAGCACTATACAGGACAGACGAGCTCTACAGAGGGTGGTGCGATCAGCCGAGCGCATCATCCGCACTGAGCTCCCTGAGCTGCACTCGATCTACAGCAAGCGGTGCTGGACGATCATGAAGGAACCCAGTCACCCCAGTAATGGACTGTTCTCTTTGTTGCGGTCTGGGATGCGATTCCGCTCCCTAAAGGCCAATACAGAGAGGCTGAGGAGGAGCTTCTTCCCGCAGGCGATAAGGTCTCTCAATCACACCTCCACACAGGACTAATAACATCTTTTTAAGCTCACAACACTGACTGGACAATCATGGACACATTCATACACACTTGCACTAAATATTTATACATCTGGACAATTGCACATGTCACTTTCATTAGTCACCTTTCATGCATATTTGCACAACCACTGACACTTTAAATTCTATATACATATACCCTATATTTCTATACTTTGCAATATTTTATTATGCCCTTATTGTACAGTTAATTTTACTAGTTAAATTTATTTCTTTATTATTTGCTTTTTATTGATTATTTATTTTACGTACAAGCTTTTATTTTCTTTTTAAGGTCACTGGCGGTCGTGGAAGCATTTCACTGCATATTATACTGTGTATGACTGTGTATGTGACAAATAAAATTTGAATTTGAAGTCATACTGTAGATTCCAAACATATTAGCCACATCACAACTCACCATAGTGATAGACGCACACACATAGCTTGTCCTATAGAAACTGTGTCTGTTCCCCGAATACTGAGAAAAAAGAATAAATTTGTTAAATTTGCCCGAAACAATCTGATAACCATAAAACCAGAAAAAGGCAAAATAAGTAGTCAAAATCCACCTCTAAAGTTTGGACTACTCAACATTAGATCCCTTGCACCTAAAGCACTTATTGTTAATGAAATTATCTCAGATTATTGCCTTGACGCACTCTGTCTCACCGAAACCTGGCTTAAACCAAATGAATATTTTGGTCTGAATGAGTCTACTCCGTCAGGATATTTCTATAAGCACGAGCCCCGTCTAATTTGTCGCGGTGGTGGTGTCGCCACTATCTACAATGATGTACTCACTGTTACCCAGATAATAAGGCCCAGGTTTAATTCATTTGAAGTGCTTATCATTAATGTTGCACTAAATGAAATACGTAATAAACCCTTGCTATATTTTACCCTGGCCATCGTGTACAGACCCCCGGGGCCATATGGCGATTTTCTTAAAGAATTTGGACATTGTGGTGGAAATTCTGAAAACAATATAAAGACAAGTAATTCATACACTGGGTAAGAGCAAAGTAACAAAGGTTTTATTTCAAACTTCTGCAGAAGGACCAGTCTCATACAGCAAACAGTTGCAGCATAGAGAAAAGGTAATCTCTTTCTCTAGCTGACCTATTTTATACACAAACATCTCTGTTAACATAATCAACGCCCCATACGTGAAGTTCCTGCATTCAAACTCATGACTCTTTATCTGACCCAGACCAGATGTCTATACCTTATCATTTATTCATGGACAACTACAATCAGGTTGTTTCTATTCTGTTCTCGGCCTTGTGTCTCTAAGCTTCGACAAACAAGTTCAAACTTCTACGGCCTACGTTACACACTTACTACAAGAATCAAATAGGATTAATACATAATTAAAATATCATTTTTCCATTACAACATCTGCTATCAGACCTATTGGTTAACTCTGACAAAGTGTTGATAGTAGGAGACTTTAACATTCATGCAGATGATGCTAACGTCGCTTTAGCACTCACATTTATGGATTTACTAAATTCCTTTGGGGTTAAACAAAATATTATTGGAGCAGCTCACCGCTTTAATCATACGCTAGATTTAATTATATCCCATGGTATAGATGTCTCTAATATAGAGATCATACCTCAAAGTGATGATATCACAGATCATCACCTCCTGACATACAGTATACTCTACCCGTAGAACAGATTAGCTGTGTCTCCCCACGTTATCAATCTGTTAGAAATATGAATCCCACTACTAAAGACAGATTCACAAGTAATCTGCCGGATCTGTCCCAATTTCTTATTAGACCCCTAAATGCAGATGATCTAGATGAAGTGACTAGCAGCATGGGCACTATTTTTACCAGTACATTAGACACTGTTGCTCCCATCAGATTAAAAAAAGTCAGAGATAAAACACTTGCACCGTGGTACAACAGTCATACTCGCGCCCTAAAGAGAGCAACCCATAACCTCGAGCGAAAATGGAGGAAAACTAAATTAGAAGTTTTTCGAATTGGGTATAAAGACAGTATGTGCAGCTATAGACAGGCTCTAAAAACTGCTAGGACCGAGCATCTTAGCCTACTGATAGCAAGAAACCAAAACAATCCCAGGTTCTTATTTAGTACAGTGGCTCGCCTAACAAAACCTAAGATGCCCGCAGAGAGTATCCCATCACAGTTTAGAAGTGAAGACTTTATGGACTTCTTTAATGAAAAAATCAATAATATCAGGAAGAAAATAATGGAGGTTCAACCTCTAATAGTATCTCACGATCCAATTCAGCCTATAGCTTTACATTTAGATTTTCACTGCTTTACAGGTATAGGACAGGAAGAGCTGTATAAACTGATCACCTCGGCTAAATCAACAACGTGCCTGTTAGACCCAATCCCAACCAGATTTTTAAAAGAAGTGATGCTTACGGTTGGAGAGCCACTTCTAAACATTATTAATTCTTCATTACATCTAGGTCACGTCCCTAAACCTTTCAAGTTAGCAGTTATTAAGCCGCTTCTTAAAAAATCTAATTTGGACGCGAATGAAATAACAAATTACAGACCGATTTCAAACCTTCCGTTCATATTAAAAATACTAGAAAAAGTAGTATCAGCTCAAATTTGCACATTCTTGCAGGATAACAACATCCTTGAAGAATTTCAGTCAGGTTTCAGGCCCCATCATAGCACAGAAACTGCACTAGTTAAGATTACAAACGACTTGTTTTTAGCTTCAGACCAAGGCTGCATCTCATTGCTAGTCCTGCTCGATCTTAGTGCTGCATTCGACACTATAGATCATAATATTCTCATAGATCGCTTACAAAATTATATAGGTATTCAGGGACAGGCATTAAAATGGTTTCGATCTTACCTGTCTGATCGCTACCATTTTGTAGATCTAAATGGAGAACCGTCTGGTGTAATGCCAGTGAAATATGGGGTCCCACAAGGGTCAGTTTTAGGACCTCTGTTGTTCTCAATATACATGCTTCCCTTGGGTAACATCATTAGAAGACATGGGATTAGTTTCCATTGTTATGCTGATGATACCCAATTATATATCTCAACTAAACCAGACGAAATACCTAAGTTGTCTAGATTAACTGAGTGTGTCCAGGACATAAAAAATTGGATGACCAATAACTTTCTTTTATTAAATTCAGATAAGACAGAGATATTACTTATTGGCCCAAAAACCAGCACACAACAGCTTTCACAATTCAGCCTGCGCTTAGAAGGATGTACTGTTACTACCAGCTCAGCAGTAAAAGACCTGGGCGTAATATTAGACAGTAACTTGTCTTTTGAAAATCACATTTCAAATATCACAAAAACAGCCTTTTTCCATCTTCGAAATATTGCTAAACTTAGGAACATCGTATCCGTATCTGATGCAGAAAAACTAGTTCATGCATTCATGACCTCCAGACTGGACTATTGTAATGCATTACTAGGTGGTTGTCCTGCATCCTCAATAAACAAGCTTCAGTTAATCCAAAATGCAGCTGCCAGGGTTCTCACTAGATCCAGAAAATATGATCATATAACCCCAATATTATCATCCCTGCACTGGCTACCTGTTCAGTTTAGAATAAATTACAAAATAGTATTACTTACATACAAGGCCTTAAATGGTTTAGCTCCCACATACCTAACCAGTCTTCTGATGCGCTACAATCCACCACGCGCCTTAAGATCACAAAGCTCCGGACTTCTGGTAGTTCCCAGAATTTCAAAATCTACAAAACGGGGTAGGGCTTTTTCATATTTAGCTCCAAAGCTTTGGAATAGCCTTCCAGACAGTGTTCGGGGAGCAGACACGGTTTCTCAGTTCAAAAGTAGACTCAAGATGCATCTTTTTAATCTGGCATACACATAAAAATCTGAAGATTTTGCCAGCTTCAGTAGACAAAGGCCGACCCTGCGAGGTTCCTGAGGCATCCAGAGAAGGACCAGCTCCAGCTGGATTCAGCTTCATGATGGTTGGAGCTACACATGCTGCTCCTGTGCTTCCAGTGATCCAGACCTCATCTGCCCTCTGCACCTACTGACTCATCCCTATGCTGAACTGGTCTTCATGTCAATTTAAATAATTTCTGTCATATTGAATTTTCACCTGCACAACACACGATGTTATATAATTTCTATCTGTTATCGCCCAAATGAGGATGGGTTCCCTGTTGAGTCTGGTTCCTCTCAAGGTTTCTTCCTAATGCCATCTCAGGGAGTTTTTCCTTGCCACCGTCGCCGTCACCCTTGGCTTGCTCATCAGAGAAATTTCATTCATTCGTCTCATTATTATTATCTGTACATTTTTCTCACACATCCACACTTCCAATTATTTTCTTTTCTATAATTATTATTATTATTATTATTATTATTTTATTTTTTATTTTTTTGTTAAATTTCTTTAATTTTTGTGAAGCTGCTTTGAGACAATGACCATTGTTAAAAGCGCTATATAAATAAAATTGAATAGAAAAAAAATAAATTTTGCCCATTGAAGTTGTTGGTTCAACTAAACGTTTTTTAAATACCCAAACAATCCCCCAAAATTAAAACACGCAAACATGACTTTACCAATTCAATTTATTCTTCCAAAACTAGTCAAGGTTAAAACAGTAATTTATATAAAACAGATGAATACATGTTGTCTTTTTGCTTAAAGTCCATTAAACTACCCGGATACACCAGCTGCTTATAAGTCTCTATCTATAGTCCTTTTACATTAAAATATTAATTTTTCAAATATCAAAACTATTAAACATGGCACAGTTTAAGTCTTTGTTTCCCCAAAGTACTGTATAGGACATTTAGCAGTTCTATGTTCAGAATATACAGTAGACCTGACCAAACATCATTCTAAAGCTGTCGGACTGTGACGTCATCCCTCCTACAGCTCCCTCAACAGCTTGTTCAGGCTTCTCCAGTCCTGTAGCTCCAAAAGTCCAGCCGTCAGCCGTCTGACCCCCCAATCCAAAGATAAATAAACTTCACAGAACATATAGTTCTAATAAAAAATAAAAGATATTAATAAACATATTTACCACAGCGTGTGTAAAATACTGTTTTGGGGATTCTGGAATGTAAATAAACTGCCTGTGCTAATGTTAACCAGTGAACAGTGTTAGTGTTAACCAGTGAACAGTGTTAGTGTTAACCAGTGACTGTCTGTATTATCGTCTAAATTAAATTAACCGAGAATTTACTTAATGCGCTTTTCATACAAATAAGTTAAGCGATATAACACTCGTATATGAGCATTAGTTCATCCCTGAAGCCAAACTAAAACTTACTGAAGCCCCTCATACCCCTCCCTCCCCCACACACACATACACACACACACCTCCCCCTCCTCCTTAACTGATAAACACTTCAGTGTTGTTATTCAGCTCGTTAACTAAGCGCTCGCGCTACCGCGGAAAGTCCCGGACAAAGTGTGTAAAATATAAACCGGGTTATGAGCGTTACTAGCTCCTGTACAGCTACCATCAGTCTGTGTCCCTCATCAACTGCATCACATTATATTACAGTCACAGAAATAACCTGCAGATTAACTCTTAACCAAAGAATAAATAACCGCTGAATTTATCCAGACAACACGCGGTGAGATTCTCTCAGTATTTACAGAGAACACAAACACTCTTCATCGGGTAGTGCAGCTCTTGTAATAGGGACATTAATAGTATTTTCGAAGCTTGAGCATGTTTTTGAGTTAAAGTGGAGTGACATTGTGAGTGTGTGACACTGACAGTAAGCTGTAATATTAACTCCAGACTTGGTAAACAGATCATTAAGTTCTCTAAAGTCACATCTGACCGCTGCTGGTGCTGCCAGTGATATTTAAAACGGCCAATAAAAAACTAAACTGGGAAATAAACTGTAAACTACCCCAAACACCTTTTATAAAATAAAACATCACTTACCACGAATAGTCCGTTAAGCCGCCATCTTCATCTCTGTAGTTTGGTAGCATCAGTTCAGCAGGGGTGGAGGCGGGTTGTTAAAATCACGTGATTGCAACTCAGCTCAGCTGGCTTGTTTTAACGTGTTCTTGAGAACGAAGCGCGATCTAGTGGTGGCACCAGGTCAATGAATAAATAGGGCTTGAATGGGCGTGTTTACTATGAAATCTTGACACGCCTTTCTGGCAGAAAAGGGAGGGGGGATTACGGCGTTCAAAGGGAATTCACACGCCATTCACACGTCAGCCACACGGTCGCGGCTATTTGGCATGGCTCCCACTGTAGCTGATGCCAGGTGGGTTGGTTTACGTGTCTCAGGATCCACAGCTTAATATGGTCTTCCACTATTGTGACCCAACCAAATTTACGTTTGGGGTGTGGTGTATGCTGAGGCACTCTTTTCTGCTCACCAGGGTTGTAAGAATAATTAGGTGACTTGTTCAGTCCCTTGTTATTTCAAGACTGGACTACTGCAACACACTCCTGGCAGGTCTTCCTCTGTCCACCATTCGTCGTCTGCAGCTCATCCAGACTGCCGTGGCATGTCTCCTTTTCAACCGACGCCCAACGTCCCCTTCCTCTTTCTGCGTCAGGATATGAAGTTCTTGAAGATCATCAAACACAGTTTGGTTAAGGTCAACATCCACCTCGGCATCAAGCTGAACTAAATCGTCCATTAATGTTTTGACTCGATATAAAACTTCGTCATTTGCTGCGAGGTTCTCAATTTCACTGGCTAATGATCTTAACTCATTAGCGGCAGCTTGTAAAAAAAAAAAATACGCCATATTTGCCAGATAGCAGTCATTACAAGCCAAGGCATTACTAGTTGAGTCAAAACAATCTCACTTCATTTAACCCAGTGGTTCTCAAAGTGTGGGGCGCGCCCCACTAGTGGGGAATACAGACATGACAGGTGGGGCGCAATGAACGAAAGGAAATTAGTGGAAAATAATAGGAAAAAACAAAATAATCACACACAAATAAATGGATGATTAATACAAGTAAATTTAAAATAACATCAGTTGTGGGCTGGGAGAAAAAGTGGAACCATAGTGCAACAATAATGGTTTAACGTCGGGCCAACTTGAGCAGCGCTGCGCGACTCTGACAGAAATAGACCGCGCCGACCATCAAAATACATTTTACCCCGCTGTGATGCGCACGTACAAAACAGGCATGGCAAGGCGGAAGCAATATTAAACAGTTCTGACATTTTAAATTGTTTTTAAATAAAAACACAGTGGGTCACGCAGGTTTGTGATTTGAGCGGCGCTGCACGATCCACCGGGCTGCACAAATAAACCAGATCATCTCTGCGCTATTCAGATAGCCGCGCTGCGCTGTATTTGCGCAGATATTCGGTTCAATCGGGTCCCACGGTTTCGTCTCACTTTTGATGTGTTTGGCTTCACATACACTTCGACAATGGAAGAAGACGGTGCAGCAGCAGTGAGTTTGCTTACATATGACGAAACCAAGAACGAGGAGATTGTAAAGAAAAAGGTGCATCGTCTGTGTTGTGGAATTGGTTCGGGTATAATAAAAGTGATACGAATGAGATGAACGTGATTTGCAAGGTATACAAGTGCACTGTTTTAACAAGTGGTGGAAACACGTCAAACCTTTTCTATCATCTGAAATCCAAGCATCCAATCGATTATGGCCAAAGTAAAAAAAAATGCTGCAAACCTCAGCAATTCACAGTTTATATAAAATTACATTATGTAAAACAGTTTCTTTGTGTTTGAATTTTTATTTATGTATTTTTAGATACAAATTGCTATATTGTGATATAGCAATTGTCATTGTGATCGTTATCGAGGTAGAAAATTGCTTCTCCTGCGTTAGAAGATTTTGGTTATATCGCCCACCCCTAATGAAGCCTATCTTGAGCTTGGATTCATGGTGGGGATGGTGGGGGCAGATGAGAGGCCCGTGTCTGTTTTGTGTCTTAAACCGCTGGCAGCAGACCGCATGAGACCCAACAAATTAGAGACAACACACTCCAGTCACGTTAATAAGCCACTCGACTTCTTTCAAAGAATGCTGGCAGAATACAGACAGCAGGATAATCGCATGGTACCATCTGAATCAGTGGACAGCAAAGCACAAATGGCTTCATTCAAAGTTGCATACAGAATTGGCCAGTGCAACAAAACTACAAACGATTGCTGAGCAGCTAATAAACATGGGGTCAATTATGCAATGATAAGTGACAACGTAAGCCTTTTATAACAATTGCACATGTATTTTATCTGTTTTTAACTTCGTGTTGTTTGATCTTATTGGTTTAGAAATTGATATTTCAATAAACAGTAAACTTGGCCGATTTCGTTATTATTTTGTTGACAAGTGGGGCTTGAAAATTCGCTCACCCCCCTTAAGTGGGGAATGACAGAAAAAGTTTGAGAACCGCTGATTTAACCAATCACGGTTTCGACTGAGGCTGGACCATCTACCTTATCAGCATACAGCAACTAAGAAATACATGTAGAAATGTGGAAATGTAGAAATAAATATATGTAAAATGTGGAAAATCTAAAATAGATAAATAATGAAATGAATGAAGAAATGTGGAAATTCAGAAATAAATTAATCTTGAAATATATTAATAAACAAAAGTATGAATTTAGCAATTTTCCAGGGTATGTTGTATTTATTTATTTAGATATTTACTTATTTATAAATAAATAATGCCTGATGGACATTGACAGTCATCATTAGCCACTCCCATTTTCTGACAATTGCTCCAACAGTTGTTCTTTTTTCACCAAGCTGCTTGGCAATTGCCCCGTAGCCCTTTCCAGCTTTGGTCTACAATTTTGTCTCTTATGCCTTTTGACAGCTCTTTGGTTTTGCCCATGTTGCTACTTAGACTTTGGCTGATTGTGGGCTGCACAGGTGTCTTCATGACAGCTAACGACCTCAAACAGGTGCTTCTAATTTAGAATCATGAGCAGAATGTAGCTGCCCTATTTAAAGAAAAATAACATCAGGTCTTTGAGGGTCAAAAATCTGGCTGATAAGAAAGTGATCAAATACTTATTTGACACAGTAATTCACAAATAAATTGTTAAAAAAAAAAAAAAAAAAAAAAAAAAAACATACAATATGATTTCTGGATATTTCTTTTTAGATTCTGTCTCTCACAGTGGAAATGTACCTATGCTGAAAATTGTAAACCCTCCATGATTTCTAAGTAAGACAACCTGCAAAATCACAGGGTGATCAAATACTTATCGACCTCACTGTATGTGTGTATATATACACACTGTGTTTGTGTGTGTGTGTGTGTGTATTGTAAGGATGTGTACAGTTTTCTAAAATCCACTCTCATCATGTCTCCTGTGTCAGTCATGGCTTCCTCCAGCAGTGTCCTGTGTGAAGATCAGCTCCAGTGCTCCATCTGTCTGGATGTGTTCACCGATCCAGTCTCTACTCCATGTGGACACAACTACTGTATGATCTGCCTCAAAGAGTACTGGGACAGCAGTTTACACTGTCAGTGTCCAGTGTGTAAGGAGGAATTTCCTAAACGTCCTGAACTACATGTCAATACGTTCATCTCTGGACTGGCTGCCACATTTAGAAATCAGTTCAGGTGAAATCCATCAGTGCTGCAGAAAAACCCACCCAATCTCTGGTGCTGTGTGAGGCCTGCTGTGAAAAGAAATGTGCAGCTGTGAAGTCCTGCGTGACCTGTATGACCTCTTACTGCAAGACTCACCTGGAACCTCATGAGAAAGTATTTTATTTTAAGAAGCACAAACTGATGGAGCCTGTGGAGAACCTGAAGATCTGCCAGAAACATGAGAGACCCCTGGAGCTGTTCTGTAGAGACGACCAGACGTGTGTGTGTCAGTTCTGTACTGAAACAGACCACAAAACTCACAACACTGTTCCTATAGAGGAGGAGAGTGCAGAGAAGAAGGTGACCAAGGGTTGAACATCTTTATTTTTCTCAGACTGAGATGGAAAAGACATGAGCAGAAGTTCAGCAGATGATCCAGGAGCGTCTGAAGAAGATTGAGGAAATCAAACACTCTGTAGAGCTCAATAATGTGAGTCTCTTAAATAACCTACAAAATAAATCCTTCCTGATACAATCATATGAAATAAAATTATTTATCTTGATTTATTCTCCTGTTAGAGAAACACAGAGAAGGAGAAAGTAGACATTGTGGAGATCTTCAGTGCTCTGATGCGCTGCATTGAGAGAAGCCAGGCTGAGCTGCTTAAGGTGATGGAGGAGAAGCAGAAAGCAGCAGAGAGGCAGGCTGAAGAGTTCATTAAAGATCTGGAGCAGGAAATCACTGAGCTAAAGAGGAGAAACACTGAGCTGGAGCAGCTCTCACACACTGAGGATCACCTCCACCTCCTACAGGTCAGAGTCCCTCTGTTTCTCAATAGCAATGCAGCACATGACAGGACAGCAGTCCCCATGCTGAGGGATTTCTCCTCTCTCCTGCTGTACTGTAGATTTACCCGTCACTGTGCAGCCCTCCACACACCCAGGACTGGACTGATGTCACTATTAACTCTCGTCTGAGTGTGGAGACTGTGAGGAGAGCTCTGTCTCAGATTCAGGAGACTCTCAGTGAGGAAATGGAGAAGCTTGATGAGACTGGTCAGTATTTACTGATCGAAATGTTAAGATTCATAAAGACTCTGATAACAGAAATACCAGTTTTTATCACTGCTTATGTGTGTTTTATTGTTACAGCATTTTGTTGTAATTTACAATAATCATATATTTTATTTTTACTTAATAAAAATATGGCATCAATAATATTGTCTTATTTTTCAAACAGAACTGAAGAGAATTAAACAATATGCAGGTTTGTGATCTCTTATTGATCACATGACTAAATATATATTTCTTTACTGTTACACACTGTGCAATGATAAAACTGATGTTCGCTGTGTTTCTGTCTCTCAGTGGATGTGACTCTGGATCCTGATACAGCGCATCCTCAACTCATCCTGTCTGATGATGGGAAACAAGTTACATGTGGAGACAAGAGACAGAATCTTACTAATAACCCAGAGAGGTTTGATAAGTATGTCATTGTGTTGGGAAAGGAGGGATTCTCCTCAGGGAGATTTTATGTGCAGGTCAGAGGAAAGACTAAGTGGGAGTTAGGAGTGGCCAGAGAGTCCATTAATAGGGAAGAGAAGCTTACAGCCAGTCCTGAAGATGGACTCTGGTGTGTGTGGCTGAGAAATGATACTGAATATGTGGCTCTGGACTCTCCTCCTGTCTCCCTCTCCTTGAAACAGGCTCCTCAGAATGTGGGAGTGTTTGTGGATTATGATGAGGGTCTGATCTCCTTCTATGATGTTGATGCAAAGTCTCATATCTACTCTTTCACTGGTCAGACTTCCACTGAGAAACTTTATCCATACTTCAGCCCCTGGGCTAATGACAGAGCACCACTGATTATCTGTCCTGTTTGTCAAATATAATATATATATATTTTTTATTTACTTTTCTTTCAATTGTTTCAGCATAATGTAAAGTTGGTTCAGGCTTTAAAGCAATTGATTCATTGTTTCAATAAATATGTACATTTTGCATTATGTACTTTTGAGCTTGTTTTCATTGTCATAAATTGCAAAATCTTTTGTTTATTTGTATTGTATTTAGAATTCTGTGATCATCTATTGTACATTATCTAGGTCTGTTTATACTGTAGTGAAGCAATCACAGACACCACAGATGAATATTCATTGACTTTAAAACAATTAAGTCATAATTATATACACAGCTGCACAGGACAGTTAGATGAGATTGATGCACAACTCAGCGTGTATCATCTGTAAGAGAAATCTTAACACTTACATCTTTTTTTTTTATTGAGATTATCAAGCAGCATGTCACAACCAGTGGGAGCATCAACCACAGTGTATCAGTGACAAAACCTGGAACATTACTTTACTGTTTAAGGGAAACTGTCTCAAAGTCATTGCCATTTCAAATATATACAAACAGCATCAGCAAACAGGAGACACAATCATAAGTCAAAGGTCACAGACAGGGACAGACAGACTCTTCACTTTACATCAAATCCTTGGATTGCAAATACCCTGCTTGGAGTGTTTTGCAAGACGAGCAAGCATTTTAAATAAAGTTTAACTCTGTGAACTAATGAGGTGTTTAAATACGAGCAGTATTGTGGATAATCATTTCTCATGCTTGGTCTCAATGCGTGTGCGTCACTCATATAGTCAACGCTTCCGTGCACTCTTATACTGACTATAACACTATGACCATGTGTGTGCGCATTTTTTACAGTGTACATCAGTTACTGTACATGTGCTACATCTGGAGAGCAGCGTGCAGTCCAAAGAGGGTCCAAAACTCACAGAACAGCATGAACAGAAGTGTTTGGATATCAATATCAGAATTATACTCTAAGGAAGGTGACAGTTTCTTTAAGAGAATCATTACTGGTGACGAAACACAGATTCATCACTACAAGCCTGAGAGTAAATGGCAAAGTATAGAACAAAAACATCCTAAATTTTTGAAAGATACATACATCCCTACGAGCACGAAGATTCACTTCTGAAGTTATTATATTATAATATTATTCACTTCTATATAATCAGCCTTAAAAATAATGTAAATTAAGTTATATTCTACCTAGACTTTTGATAAAAATAAGTATGTATTTAAATATATAAATTATACATATGTATGTATCTTTCATATATATTTTATAATATCTGTAAGATATATGAAATAATTACGTAGAGGAAGTGAATAACAATTCACCATTACGGTCCGTAAAAAAACACTTTCCATATTAAATAAAAACAACTCTGTATAATTAATACATGGCAAATTGCTGAAACACAACCGTATACATAGAAGCATAAAAGATTTGGAACATACACAGAAGCACCACATTTTCGTTTGCAGAACATTTCCTGCAATATTCTGGGAGAATTAGAGTGCCGTAATGACTAGAGTATTTGTGCACATGGGTTCCATTATATCTTATCAAATTGCTCACGTTTAATGGAAAGTTAAAAATGTCCTAAAAATGGCTCTTTCAGTGACATTTACACTGAACAAAAATATAAATGCAACACTTTTATTTTTGCTCCCATTTTTCATGAGCTGAACTCAAAGATCTGTAACATTTTCTACATGCACAACAGACCCATTACTTTCAAATATTGTTCTCAAATGTTGTGAATGCACAGAGATATCGGGACGAGATCCTGAGACCCATTGTTGTGCCATTCATCCACGACTAAAGGAACAGATCTGGGGGACTCATGGACGTAGAGTATTATGGTGAACTGGTATGTTTAGATGCTGTCTTCCTCACTCTCATTTGATCACTCAGGTTTGTTGACGGTGAGGTGATTGTTTGCTTTACATCTCAGTTCCCCCTCATGTTTGTGTTTCCTTCTGGCTCTCCCTTTTAGTTATGCTGTCATAGTTAGTCCTGCCGGAGTCTCTGCTTGCACTCTACAGTTAATATACATTCACATTATACATCGTATGACTGTGACCATACCTGACTGCCATCTCTCCTCTTCTTCTCTTCCTCCCCCTCTTTCTCTTCCCTCTTTCCCCCTGTCTCCCCCTTTCACTCTTTCTCTCTCTCTCTCTGTCGAGCTACACATGTCGTTCCTGAGCTGCCAGTGATCCAGACTCCCTCTGCCCTCCGGACCCGTCTGACCCATCCTGGTGCCTGGCTTCTGCTTGGAGATTTCGTCACATGGATGCCCCGTGTGTCTGGTGCCCGGCTTCTGCTTGGAGATTTCGTCACATGGATGCCCTGTGTGTCTCTTTGGTATGCGTCTGGTGCCTGGGGATGATTCTCTCTACCTAGACGACGGTTCTGGCCTCGACTGGTGTTGGCAACTGTTTCTCTGGGGACTTGACAGTCCGATAGTTCAGGACTGGAATTTCCTACAAGTCTACCTGAGTCTCCAATAACTACATGGACTCCATATTAACATCAACTAACATCAACTGTTATAGCTGAACTGCCTGCCACCTAACACACTGTATAAATGCAGATAATTTCATGCAGATCATTTTTCACCCAAATGAGGATGGGTTCCCTGTTGAGTCTGGTTCCTCTCAAGGTTTCTTCCTATTACCATCTCAGGGAGTTTTTCCTTGCCACTGTCGCCCTCGGGCTTGCTCACCAGGGACAAACTGACCATTTTGATTCATACGCATTCACATTCCATACAAACTTAAATAATTATTTTGATTGTGTAAAGCCTGCTTAGAGGCAATGTCAATTGCTAAAAGCGCTATACAAATAAAATTGAATTGAATTGAATAATACTCTACATTCATGAGTCCCCCAGATCTGCTCCTTTACCTTATGGCAAATCTATTTATGAAAATACTTGGCTAAATAAATAGGTTTTTAACCTGGACTTAAACACTGAGACTGTGTCTGAGTCCCCGGACATTAATTGGAAGACTGTTCCATAATTTTGGGGCTTTGTAAGAAAAAGCTCTGACCTCAGCTGTAGTTTTCATAATACGCGGTACTGACAAGCAGCCTGCATCCTTTGATCGAAGTAGGCGTGGCGGATCGTAAGACACTAGCAGTTCGCTCAGATACTGCGGCGCGAGACCATTTAATGCTTTATATGTCAAGAGTAGTATTTTAAAATCAATGCGAAATTTCACAGGGAGCCAATGATATATACAGTGGTGTGAAAAACTATTTGCCCCCTTCTTGATTTCTTATTCTTTTGCATGTTTGTCACACTTAAATGTTTCTGCTCATCAAAAACCGTTAACTATTAGTCAAAGATAACATAATTGAACACAAAATGCAGTTTTTAAATGAAGGTTTACGTTATTAAGGGAGAAAAAAAACTCCAAATCTACATGGCCCTGTGTGAAAAAGTGATTGCCCCCCTTGTTAAAAAATAACTTAACTGTGGTTTATCACACCTGAGTTCAATTTCTGTAGTCACCCCCAGGCCTGATTACTGCCACACCTGTTTCAATCAAGAAATCACTTAAATAGGAGCTACCTGACACAGAGAAGTAGACCAAAAGCACCTCAAAAGCTAGACATCACGCCAAGATCCAAAGAAATTCAGGAACAAATGAGAACAAAAGTAATTGAGATCTATCAGTCTTTTAAAGGTTATAAAGCCATTTCTAAAGCTTTGGGACTCCAGCGAACCACAGTGAGAGCCATTATCCACAAATGGCAAAAACATGGAACAGTAGTGAACGTTCCCAGGAGTAGCCGGCCGACCAAAATTACCCCAAGAGCGCAGAGACAACTCATCCGAGAGGCCACAAAAGACCCCAGGACAACATCTAAAGAACTGCAGGCCTCCCTTGCCTCAATTAAGGTCAGTGTTCACGACTCCACCATAAGAAAGAGACTGGGCAAAAACGGCCTGCATGGCAGATTTCCAAGGCGCAAACCACTTTTAAGCAAAAAGAACATTAAGGCTCGTCTTAATTTTGCTAAATAACATCTCAATGATTGCCAAGACTTTTGGGAAAATACCTTGTGGACCGACGAGACAAAAGTTGAACTTTTTGGAAGGTGCGTGTCCCATTACATCTGGCGTAAAAGTAACACAGCATTTCAGAAAAAGAACATCATACCAACAGTAAAATATGGTGGTGGTAGTGTGATGGTCTGGGGTTGTTTTGCTGCTTCAGGACCTGGAAGGCTTGCTGTGATAGATGGAACCATGAATTCTACTGTCTACCAAAAAATCCTGAAGGAGAATGTCCGGCCATCTGTTCGTCAACTCAAGCTGAAGCGATCTTGGGTGCTGCAGCCGGACAATGACCCAAAACACACCAGCAAATCCACCTCTGAATGGCTGAAGAAAAACAAAATGAAGACTTTGGAGTGGCCTAGTCAAAGTCCTGACCTGAATCCTATTGAGATGTTGTGGCATGACCTTAAAAAGGCGGTTCATGCTAGAAAACCCTCAAATAAAGCTGAATTACAACAATTCTGCAAAGATGAGTGGGCCAAAATTCCTCCAGAGCGCTGTAAAAGACTCGTTGCAAGTTATCGCAAACGCTTGATTGCAGTTATTGCTGCTAAGGGTGGCCCAACCAGGTATTAGGTTCAGGGGGCAATTACTTTTTCACACAGGGCCATGTAGGTTTGGATTTTTTTTCTCCCTAAATAATAAAACCCCTCATTTAAAAACTGCATTTTGTGTTTACTTGTGTTATCTTTGACTAATAGTTAAATGTGTTTGATGATCAGAAACATTTTGTGTGACAAACATGCAAAAGAATAAGAAATCAGGAGGGGGGCAAATAGTTTTTCACACCACTGTATATATACATTAGGTCCTGAACGCTGCAGACCAGGAAAGGACCAGACAAGCAGTTTTGGAGTTGATCTGACCCAATAATTTAACTGTCACAGTCCGGCCCTTGTTAAAATATCTACAGTTACAATAATCCTGTACCAATGGCGGATGGAAGTGGGTGAGGTCTATTAGGCAGCAGGTGAACATTTTCTTCCTGAAGTTGATGTGTTGGAAACAGAAAGAATGGGCAAACGTAAGGATTTGAGTGACTTTGATATGGGCCAGATTGTGATGACTAGAGGACTGGGTCAGAGCAACTTCAAAACCGATGGCCATGTAGGATGCTCCTGGTCTGCAATGACCACACATAAAGACCACGTAAAGCTGCTGGTCCAGGCAACATCCCAGGCAGAGTGCTCAGAGAATGTGCAGAACAACTGGCAGATGTTCTTACCGACATCTTCAACATCTCTCTGAGCAGCGCCGTCGTTGGTTGATGGTTGTTGACTTTAGGACACGAGGCGACCATTCTATGCTGAACATCGACGGCTCCTCTGTAGAGATCATCAAAAGCACCAAATTCCTGGGCGTCCACCTGGAGAAGGACCTCAGCTGGTCCCTCAACACCAGCTCCCTGCACAAGAAAGCCCAACAGCGTCTCTTCTTTTGAGAAGACTAAGAAAGGCCCAGCTTCCACCACCGATCCTGACCACCTTCTATAGAGGAACTATCGAGAGCATCCTGAGCGGCTGCATCACTGTGGTTTGGGAATTGTGCCATATCTACTGAAAGACCCTACAGTCCTAGTGAGGACAGCGGAGAAGATCATTGGGGTCTCTCTCCCCTCTATTGAAGACATTTACACCCAACGCTGCATCCGCAAAGCCACCAGCATTGTGGCGGATCGGACACACCCCTCTCACACACACTTCACACTCCTGCCATCTGGAAAAAGGTCACGAAGCATTCGGGCACACACATCCAGACTGTGCAACAGCTTTTTTCCACAAGCCATCCGTCTCCTCAACAAAAAGGGACTGAACTGAGAAACACACACACACACACACACACACACACACAATATTCAGTACTGGACTACTTTTTGCACTAATCTCTTAATTCTTCTTAATTCTAAAACGTTTACTGGTTCTGCACTACCTCAACTTGTACTTGCACGTGCACTTTGTTGTCTGTTGTCTCTGGGTTAGCTAGTTAGTTTTTGTTAAATTATGTTGTTAAATTTATGTTGTTAAAATTATGTTGTTAAAATTGTCAAGTCAATCTGTCTTGTCTCTGCTAGCCAGCTAACTAGGCCTCTTAGTTAACTAGCATTAGCTCTTCAGTTAATTTATGTTGTAAATTTATGTTGCATGTAGCACCTTGGTCCTGGAGGAACGTTGTTTCATTTTACTGTGTACTAACTGTATATGGTTGAAGTGACAATAAAGCCAACTTGAACACATGGTGAGAACAATGTTGAGAACCGACCAAAAGTGGTGAACCGACGAGAGGATCAATAGCAGCCAAGGTTCACTGTTCCACAGGCTGGTCCATTTACTCTGAACCAATGTAAAAGCCACTGAAGCGCTAATTGTTGTAAAGGTTAATGCTGGTTGTGGTTGAAAGCGGTTAGAACACACAGTGCATCATTATTGTTATGGTGTGTGTGTGTGTGTGGGTCCGTCTACATGCTGCCAGGCACATCGGACAACAGATACACTACGGCGTGGCTCGCAGTCTAGCAGCATGAAAACATTCAGCTATTAACAGAATTTAACATTTGCTGAGGTAAGTTACAACAATAACAATTCAATTCAATTCAATTCAATTTTATTTATATAGCGCTTTTAACAATGGTCATTGTCTCAAAGCAGCTTCACAAAAATTCAAGAAATTTAACAAATCATAATAATAATAATAGAAAATAAATAAATAAAAACAAATAATAATAATAATTATAGAAAAGAAAATAATTGGAAGTGTGGATGTGTGAGAAAAATGTGCAGATAATAATGAGACGAATGAATGAAATTTCTCTGATGAGCAAGCCAAGGGTGACGGCGACGGTGGCAAGGAAAAACTCCCTGAGATGGCATTAGGAAGAAACCTTGAGAGGAACCAGACTCAACAGGGAACCCATCCTCATTTGGGCGATAACAGATAGAAATGATATAACATCTTGTGTGTTGTGCAGGTGAAAATTCAATATGACAGAAATTATTTAAATTGACATGAAGACCAGTTCAGCATAGGGACGAGTCAGTAGGTGCAGAGGGCAGATGAGGTCTGGATCACTGGAAGCACAGGAGCAGCATGTGTAGCTCCAACCATCATAAAGCTGAATCCAGTTGGAGCTGGTCCTTCTCTGGACGCCTCAGGAACCTCGCAGGGTCGGCCTTTGTCTACTGAAGCTGGCAAAATCTCCCGATGCCTCGGGATGGGTAGAGAAATACAGAACAGATGGGGAGAATTAGCGTAGTTGCCATTCGGTATAGGTGTACTGGAGTATGAGTACTGGGATGAGTTATGTGTATGCCAGATTAAAAAGATGCGTCTTGAGTCTACTTTTGAACTGAGAAACCGTGTCTGCTCCCCGAACACTGTCTGGAAGGCTATTCCAAAGCTTTGGAGCTAAATATGAAAAAGCCCTACCCCCTTTTGTAGATTTTGAAATTCTGGGAACTACCAGAAGTCCGGAGCTTTGTGATCTTAAGGCGCGTGGTGGATTGTAGCGTATCAGAAGACTGGTTAGGTATGTGGGAGCTAAACCATTTAAGGCCTTGTATGTAAGTAATACTATTTTGTAATTTATTCTAAACTGAACAGGTAGCCAGTGCAGGGATGATAATATTGGGGTTATATGATCATATTTTCTGGATCTAGTGAGAACCCTGGCAGACCCCTGGCAACAAAAAATAATATACATGTAAATCATATTATTACAATTTCAGGTGAAAATCCCGGACATGGCAACCCTGATCACAGACACACACGCACGCGCGCGCGCGCGGTTTCTCTCTTGACGCATGCGCAAAGTCTGTTTTAAACGATATAAGCGTTTTTGGATTGTGCTGTGAAAGGTTTCCAGGGATATTTGAAATGAAAATAAAATGACCTGATCATAATTAGAGTTGAAATCAGTGCACACGACACGGTGAGGCTACAGTCAGCAGGTTTGTATTTAAATGATTCCTGTATGTTTATTATGTGCATGTTTTTGACTCTGGATCTCCACGTGGTGCAGTGTTTCAGTTAACCCTAACTTGTGGGAATTAATTTCACCCCATACTGTATGTAGGGAGGTAATTGCAGTCACACATGTTTAAATAAGCTGTAAAATTTCAATGTAAGTAATCTGTAATAATATTCCCCCCAAACAGTTAGCTGCCTTATATGTATTCATGTTTAAATGAAACACTTTGTCTTATGTTAAGGATTATTCCATACCATAATAACATCACTACTGGTCATAACTGGGAAATTATGTATAAATGATTATCTACAGCCGTACCTCAGCATAAGAATTGAGAGAGGATATATAAACGAAGTCAAAATATGAAATAAAGCATCATCAGACCTCACACTTAACCTTGTTTTATGATTCCTCTTGGCTTTAAAAACCAAACTGAAAGCGACAAATTCTCTTCCACTGCATCCCTCACATCTTTTGTGACCTTTGTTTGTTTCTTGGCTTCCTGTATTCAAGAGCTTAACTCAACCCTGTGTATCATAGTTATAAAGCCAAACACCTTCATGTGCCTTAGGTAAATCTTCACGACTCGCTCTACTTTGTATGTCAAATCTCAATGTTGTTTCAGTTCTACTGCTTTTATGTTATTCAAGTAAAAATGCTGCTTTTAAGCGTTCTCTCACCCTATTACTTTGCTATCTCCATTGGCTTCCTATAGCTCAAAATCTCATGATTGGCTGAAAAAAACAAATATGGGCCAGCAGCCACTTACCTCAAAGCAACACACACTGCAACGCACACACTCCTTGATCCTATAGCACTGTTTAGCTGGAGTGCATTAAGAAGCTCGTCTGTTCTGGAACCTAGGTGTATGAACTTGGATGTTCACACAACTGAGTCACTGACAGACTTAAAAAAAAAAATAAAAAAAAAAGTCAGAACACCTACCACCATCTTAAGTAATTAAGTTTGTGTCAGTCATGGCTTCCTCCAGCAGTGTCCTGTGTGAAGATCAGCTCCAGTGCTGCATCTGTCTGGATGTCTTCACCGATCCAGTCTCAACTTCGTGTGGACACAACTACTGTATGATCTGTCTCAAAGAGTACTGGGACAGCAGTTCACACTGTCAATGTCCAGTGTGTAAGGAGGAATTCCCTAAACGTCCTGAACTACGTGTGAATACGTTAATCTCTGGACTGGCTGTTCCATTTAAAAAGTCAGTTCAGGTGAAATCAAGCAGCGCTTCGAAACCCACCCAATTTCTGGTGCTCTGTGAGATCTGCTGTGAAAAGAAATGTGCAGCCATGAAGTCCTGCCTGACCTGTATGACCTCTTACTGCGAGACTCACCTGGAACCTCACAAGAGGGTTTTGTCACTTAAAAAGCACAAGCTGATTGAACCTGTGGAGAACCTGGTGGACTACATCTGCCAGAAACATGAGAGACCATTGGAGCTGTTCTGTAGAGACGACCAGACGTGTGTGTGTCAGTTCTGTACTGAGACAGACCACAGAACTCATGACACTGTTCCTATAGAGGAGGCGAGTAAAGAAAAGAAGGTGAGAGACTGGACATGTGTGTGTGTGTATATATACTTAACATTAACGTATAGTATACAGTATATAGAACATATAAGATCTCTGTTGTTTTTATAGGGGAGTTATCTGTTGTGTTAACTTTCCTCAGACTGACATAGAGAAGACACTAGTAGAAGTTCATCAGATGATCCAGGAGCGACTAAATAAGATTGAGGAAATCAAGCACTCTGTAGTACTCAATAATGTCTTTATACTAACCTACTGTACAAAATAAGTCCTTTATAAAACCCATATGAAATGAATTAATTTTGCTTGATTTGCCTCCTGTTAGAAAAATACAGAGAAGGAGAAAGCAGATGTTGTGGAGATCTTCAGGGCTCTGACGCGCTGCATTGAGAGAAGCCAGGCTGAACTGCTTAAGGTGATGGAGGAGAAGCAGAAAGCAGCAGAGAGGCAGGCTGAAGAGTTCATTAAAGATCTGGAGCAGGAAATCACTGAGCTAAAGAGGAGAAACACTGAGCTGGAGCAGCTCTCACACACTGAGGATCACCTCCACCTCCTACAGGTCAGAGTCCCTCTGTTTCTCAATAGCAATGCAGAACATGACAGGACAGCAGTCCCCATGCTGAGGGATTTCTCCTCTCTCCTGCTGTACTGTAGATTTACCCGTCACTGTGCAGCCCTCCACACACCCAGGACTGGACTGATGTCACTATTAACTCTCGTCTGAGTGTGGAGACTGTGAGGAGAGCTCTGTCTCAGATTCAGGAGACTCTCAGTGAGGAAATGGAGAAGCTCAATACGGCTGGTCATTATTTAACTTCTTAGATTTGTAAACATTTTAATAACAGAAATACACAATTTAATTCCTACTTCTTTGTCTTTCGGCTTTATTATTACATCATGTTTTAATAATCAAACATTTAATTTTAGTGAATAAAATTAAAACAGGAATAATGTTGTCCTAATTTATTTTCCAAACAGAACTAAAGAGAATTCGAAAATATGCAGGTTTGTGATCTCTTATTGATCACATGAATATATAATGTTATCATTCTTACACACTGTTCAACTGTTGTACCCTGTTTCTGTCTCCTAGTCGATGTGATGGTGGATCCTCATACAGCTCACCCTACTCTTATCCTGTCTGATGATGGGAAACAAATTAGAAATGGAGACACGCAACAGAATCTCCCTGATAACCCTGAGAGGTTTGAAAAATATGCCTTTGTACTGGGAAAGGAGGGATTCTCCTCGGGAAGACTTTACTATGAGGTGCAGGTCACAGGGAAGTTTGAGTGGCTGTTAGGAGTGGCCAAAGAATCCATTAAGAGGAAAGGCACCATCAAATTCTGTCCAGAAAAAGGATGCTGGTGTATTTCTTTGTTAAATGGGGTTTGGTGTGAGATTATGGACTCTGTCTGCCTCACCTTGAAAGATTCTCCTGACAAGGTGGGGGTGTTTGTTGATTATGAGGAGGGTCTGATCTCCTTCTATGATGTTGATGCAAAGTCTCATTTCTACTCTTTCACTGGTCAAACTTTCACTGAGAAACTTTATCCATTATTCTGCCCTGACCTTGGCACTGTAGAGGAAGATGAAGATGAATTTCCGCTAATCATTTGTCCTGTTAGTCATACGTCATCCTAATTTACTGTCTTATATACTGTCTTAATATCTACAGGATTTCCATTTTGTCTGGAAATAATTTATTAAATTTAAATATACTTTCATGTTAAAATGCTAAATGATTGTAACATGCAGTAGTTGCCATAGCGTTTTTATTCATAGTTTTGTTCAAATAAAAAAAATTATTCATTGTCAGCCTTTCCCAGACAGTGGTGTTCCCCAAGGCTCTATTTTTGGCCCCCTTATGTTTTTTCATCTATCTTCTCTCTCTTAGTCACATCCTTAGACATTTCAATATACATTTTCATTGTTATGCAGCTGATACAAAACTTCACAATCTATACAAAGCCAGATTCTGTTTCTCAATTAATTTTTTAAAACCAAATCCTACTTTGTTTTCCTATAATTCCATCCATCCATTCCTTTGTCTATGTTTACACTAGGGATGTCAAAGCAACAGGGTATCTTTAATTTTCTATGTAGGTGTGTAGTGAGTTGGCAGCTATGCCTTTATCTCATCCTGTCATATACATCCTCCCATTAAATTTGTTTACAGATTATGATAATAAAGAAGATAAAACTTCAGTGTTTGTATGTAAAAAAAAAAATCTATTAAAAAAAGGTAAAATACAAACATCAATGAATTCACATAGGTAGTACAGTAATCTTGTTTTGCAAGGCTGCAAAATCTTGGTACTGAGCCTTGCACTTAATATGTCCTTCAAATCCATTTAAGCTTTTAGTTTTTAATTTCAACTAAAATGATGGACAGTCCACACCCACGAGAGACTTCCGTAGTAACTTACATGTATGTGAACAAAGGCCTGTTGAACAAGGTACTCTCGCTTGTTGTATTGCCCTTACTGACCACCAGAGGTCTCTCATTTCATTTACTGTGAGAGACTTCCTGATATATACATAAAGGAAATTGGGGATCCTACTGCATTCACAGAAATTCAGAATGTGTTCTAAAAGGGGCATACTAACTATACATAAAACATAACTCATTGAACACCAAAGATAAAGTTTATTAATTTACATTTAGGCATTTGCCTGATGCTCCTATCCAGAGCGATTTACAAAACGTGCTAACTAAGCCATCATGCCACCCCAAAGACATGCAGATTAGGTTAACTGGCATTCCCAAATTGCCCAACGTTGGTGTGTGTGTGTGTCCTGGATGGATTGGGACAGCATACAGAGTGTACCCGCCCTCCTTTCCCAACACTTCTGGTATAGGCTCCAAGCCCCAAATGACCCTGTATGGATGAATGGGGGAAAAAAACATATTTTAATTAAAAAGTATAATATATGAACATTTGTTACCATCTTTTTAACAGTTATAAAACAGATAAAGTGTATAATTTTTTTAAATTTAAGATTACTGTTTTTTTTATTTGAGAATGTGAAAAATAAAACATGGGGGATATGATTGAGGTTTCTGTCATTGGATCGATACTTACACTTGCTTACTAGTTTTCCAACTAAGTGCCAGCAGTTAAACAGTTGGGAAGGAGTTTTTCTTAGATTGGACACACATTCATTCCTTCTATGGCCTTTATTTCTTTGTACATTATAAAGCAATGCTGAAGTTGTTCAAAATATGCAGTAGTCTTTATTGAACAGTTGATATTGAGATTGAGATAATCTCTTCCCTAATCTGAGGTGCTGTTAATTGGAGAGCCAGTTTCATCATGGTGCTTGATAGGTTTTGCAAATGAACATGACAATACAGTTCTTGTAAAAACTGTTCCAGACCAGCTGACCTTTGTGTCTAAATAACAACTGACTGTTGCTGCTGCTGTTGTTGTTGTCACTTAATTAGCTAATGGTGACAATGCAGGTTCTCAAGAATCAGGAAGAGAAACTCGGTGATTAAGATGTTGGACTATGTATCAAAAGGTCACAGGTTCAAATCACAACACCACCAAGCTGTTGAAACCTTGAGCAAGGCCATAAAAGCATAATGAGATAAATGTAAGTTGCTCTGGATAAATGTGCCTTCTAAGTGCCATAAAAGTAAAAGAAATCCATTCATCCTCTATACCAGAAAACACGAGGTGGGATCCTTGCACTTTTACGTCACAGGGTACAAGCTCACACAAACTCTGATACTCAGTCACATACGGTACTACAGGGAACTTGGAAACACCAGTCAACCTTTTAGACATGTCTACGGTCCTGTGGAAGGTAACCTGCCAAGCATCAGGGGAACATGCAAAACTTTGTGTGTAGTGGAGTTTGCATGTTCTTCCCATGCTTGGTGGCATTCCTCTGGGTGCCCAGGTTTCCCTTCACAGTCCAAAGACATGCCATCCATCAAGAAACCTCTGTAGTCCAACGGGACGGTGGAGGCCAGTGGTGAGAATTGTATTTACCCCCATTTTACTGCGGGAGGAAACCAATAAGCACAGGGACAACATGCACACACACCCGAGGTGGGAATCAAACCCGGACCCTGGAGGTGTGAGATCACCGTGCTAACTAAGCCATCATGCCACCCCAAAGACATGCAGGTTAGGTTAACTGGCATTCCCAAATTGCCCAAAGTTGGTGTGTGTGTGTACTGGATGGATTGGGACAGCATACAGGCTGTACCCCGCCCTCTTTCCCCAACACTTCTGGTATAGGCTCCAAGCCCCAAATGACCCTGTATGGATGAATGGGGGAAAAAGCATTTTTTAATTAAAAAGTATAATATATGAACATTTATTACCATCTTTTTAACAGTTATAAAATAGGATAAAGCGTATACATTTTTTTAATTTAAGATTACTGTTTTTTTGTTTTGAGAATGTGAAAAATAAAACATGGGGGATAGTTCGAGGGAAAACAACCCGGCTAAAAATGGGGTAAAAAACCGAAATGGCAACCCTGGGTACAGCGTTGCACATGAGCGCGCATGCGCGGGCGATTTGTAAACCGCGTATATTCTCGCACGGCGCATGCGCGGCGGCGGTTTCTCTGCGCCGAAGTTTCTGGAATAAACTGTGGCTCGTGCTGTTTATAAATTCGCTCCTCAGGTGTTCCTCCGTTTGTTTCTCGCTGCGACGCGACGAGCAAAAGCACAACTCCTGTGTGTGTGTGTGTGTGGTTTAATTGTAAAATTAAACTAAACCTGAGGGGAACTTCATCATCATCATCATCATCATCATTACTGAAGGAGTTTTACAGGACAGAGGTCAGAGACAGCGGCACGCGCACTGAGCAGGTTAAACACGCACGTATTTATTCATTTGTATGTTATTTACCCAACGTTTATACTTTTGTGTGTCAGTAGTTCGACGTGGAAGTGAGTTTTTGTATTTATGTAAATGTGGCAGTCACGTGTGTTTAACCATGCCTGTTACAGCAGTGCTAGTGACCTCAAGTTTAAGGTTTAACAGGGCGTTGTGTCAAGGCGGAAGTGTTGCCATGGTAACAGCAATGCTCCCGAAACTGTTCTATCGACCATATAATGGATGTGTAGCTCCCTCGTGCTAATGCTTGGATACGCCATCGAGGTAGAAAGTCGCGATCAGACCCGTCTGATTCTAAATGATTCCCGTCTGAAACGCTGGCCTCCCAGGAACTCCATGTGGAGATGTCCTGGAGTGAGGACGTGAGTTTCATCACAAGTCATCCCGGTTTGATAATTAATCGATGTCAAAAGTTCTTAAAGTGAAATCTCATATTGCGAAATGCATTTTCCCCACACGGCCAAAACATGGTATCGGTGCTGATTTTATTACATTTTTGTATGTTATACATGTAATACAGACAATGTGTGAGGCCAAAGAAGCTACTTGTGAAGTTTATGTAATATGGAAATATTATGCAAATTATTCATATTTCTTTGAGTATTGGAACAAAAATTGGTGTAAGCTGCTAGAAGGGTATGACCTGTTAACATTCTGGTTGGGTGAGGCGTAGCTCGGTGGTTAAGGCACTGGACTACGGTTTGGAAGGTCTCAGATTCAAATCCCACGATCACCAGGTTGCCACTGTTGGGCCCTTGAGCAAGGCCCTTAATCCTCAACTGCTCAGATGTATAATGGGAAAAAAATGTAAGTAGCTCTAGGAAAAAAAAAAAAAAAAAAGTATAGTGTCTGTAACCATGTCAAATTCAGTTTTGCGTTTTATTTTAATACACTTTTTCAGCTTTGTCTTTACATGTGAAATCTAAACTGGCCAAGTTTCATCTAAATGACCGTTGAAGTACGTTGAAGATTTGAAATCAAAAAAGTAACGGACACTACGGGCATGAAATTGTATTAAGCAAATGTGTTTTTTTTTTTTTTTTTTTTTATCTGATAAAAATATAAATTGTGTATGTGTGTTCACAAAAAAACATGTATTTGGCGTGGAGAAGCGTCAAGCGTTATGAACAATGGCGTCATACGATCCTATCTGAAAATTAACCTTTTCCACCCATAGGTGAGAGACTTTTTAGCACCGATACCATGATTTGGCCGATGGAAATTAATGTAATTTGCAAGTTTTGAACGGATGTACGCTCGATTTAGCCTTAAAATTCTCCATAAAATTCTCTGAATCCTGTGTCCATCATCATCTTCTCAAGCCTAAAATAACCCACAGAAACTTCAGCATCTTGATTATGGTTCAAACTGATCGGAATGAACCAGACTTTGAGGTCACGTGTCCTCAGAAACGGTTCCCATGTGATCCTAACGTGAAAACGCCCCTAATACACACACCTGAGTGTTAAGTGATGACTTGGACCAGGTGTATCGTAGGTGTATTGTAGAAGAACCCAGCTGGAGGTTGCGGTTCTTTTGTAACTCTGATTGTGTATCCCAGCTGTAAAGGGCACAAGTGGGATATAAATAGCAGCTGAACAGGATCCTTCAGTTTGTAACTCGGCACCTTCGGGTCGCTAAAGTTTGGCTACGTTGTACTGTGTTATAGGAAGTCATGTGACCACACGGCGACAGCAGAACGTTTTTTTTTATTTATTTATTTATTTTTATTGTGGATGAGTCAAGCGTTCTGCGCGAGCTCCCGCGGCACCTTGACTTCCGCGTCGAGCTCACCTTCGCATCCCTGCCGCAGAGAGCCTTTAACCCTTTCCTTACCCATTTTTCTAAATAAATGACCCTTTTTCCTGTAAGACCTCGCCTCGTGTCCGCGTTTAGTAGTATCTATAGCTGTACAGTTTATACAGATACACACCCAGGTATCGGATCAGTACTCGGTATCGGTCGATACTCTGAGCCCAGGTATCGGTATCGGGAAGGGAAAAATGGTATCGGAACATCTCAAATTTTATTGCCACATAACCGAGTCTAGACCTGAGCGAAAAACAAAAAAATAAACATGGATCTGGGTTTCCAGGTTTCACTTCCTTCCCTCCTCCATGCGTCCAATGGCCCGACCCAGTCCCGTCTATCTCAGTGTTGTTGTTGTTGTTGTTATTATTATTATTATAATCGTTCCACCCGACACCCAGCGCCTCGGGCCGTCTTCATCTCCCACTGAAACTGGCTTTACTTCTCTACACTCTCTCACTGCAGTTCCAGTTCTACTCCTTCTATTGTATTCCCAGTACACCGAGTGTGTGGAGTGTTTTTGAAGTACTGGGAACACTGGGAAACCCCAGTGTTGCCAAAAAGTGTGGGCTAAACATATCGCTCCAAAGGGCACGGGATAAATATATACAGTGTGTATAGAGCCAGAGGACAAGACACTCTTCACTCTGTAACTCGGCACCTTAATGACTCTGTGTACATTGTGTTACTCAGGAGATGTGGGAGGTCATGTGACCAAACAGAGCCTTTTCTGTTTTTTTATTTATTTATTTATATTTTAAAGCTAGGAAAATACTGAATTAAAATCGTAAGTGCAAAAGGAAACAGATCAGCACTGCAGCGCCTCCCTCCCGTTTCTGAGCTTAGCGGCGTTTCAGTGTCTCGATTTACCTCTGTAACTGTGTTTTATGTGTAGAATTCCTGAATTTTCTTATCAAAACACATCTGAAGTCGTACGTTAGAGTGTTTAAGATTATTTCAGATCTTTTATCCTGGGTCTTGTTTTTATTCCTCCTGTTTTATAAAAGTTCAGTGAATATCTTCTCATGGAGCGCTACCCGTCTGTTCCGTCTGTCGGCTTTAGTGTTTTGTACACACCACGGTTCTGTAAAGGTAAATGAAATAAAAAAAAGAAATATATTATTAATACATTAAATATTAATAGCCTATAATACAAATATATATTATAAACATTATTTTTTTTAATTAACCCCAAAGGGAAATAAAAATAAATTACTTCCACTAATAAA
Organism: Channallabes apus; assembly: GCA_030522415.1. Taxonomy (NCBI): domain Eukaryota; kingdom Metazoa; phylum Chordata; class Actinopteri; order Siluriformes; family Clariidae; genus Channallabes; species Channallabes apus. The sequence continues at coordinate 48,609,663 of CM060108.1, read as the reverse complement.
AATAATAAAATAAAATAACAATATTAAAAATAATAATGAAAAAAAATGTTTGTACACACCCTGACTCCGTAAAGGGGTAAAAAAAAGTAAAAAAAAAAAAAAGGGAGTAAAATAATAATAATGATTAATAAAATAATTTATAAAAATATAATGTCTTAATATAAAAATATAATAATTAATAAAAAACTTAAGTGTTCATACACACCCTGCTCCATGAAGGGGGGAAAATAAATAACATATGAATTAGTAATAATATAATAAAACTACAATTAAATAATAATCTAATACAATGATAAAAATAATAATTATTAACAATTTCATAAAACTTTAGTGATTGTACACACCCGGCTTTGTAAAGGGAAATAAAAAAAAATATTAATTAAAAAAATCCTGCTTATACACACCCTGGCTCCTTAAAGGGGGGAAAATAAAAAAATAAGTAATAATAATAATGAATTCTTTTGTAAAGGGAAGTAAATATTATAATAATAATAACCATTCCACGTGACGTCGTTCCAGCCGCAAGGGGTCGTGTTCATGCTTGATGAAATCGAGCCGCCTTGGCAGTGCACGCTCATTAATATTAAGGGGCGGGGCTTGTGAAAGAGCACTGAGAAAACAGAGTGTATTTATTCATCTTTTGCTTTCACTGATGATTTTTTCTTTCTCCAGTGTCGCTCCTGACGACTCCTTTAAATATCCGTGACGCTTTCGAGGGTTTTCTGCGCCTCTGATCGGGTCTAACCCACAAACCCAGATACAGAGAGGTCTTTTATTAGGCTTTTAAACAGAGCAGATTGGAATAATCTTGAGCGACCCTGAACTTTGTAAGTCGATCAATCGAGTTAGTCAGGGGAGGACGAGAATATACAGTCGGTGTTTAAAATAGGATGAGAGGAACTGCCTCAGGGGGAGAGAGAGAAACCATCTAATTTTAGACTAAAAACATCACGGACTCATAACTAACTAGGACAGGGAAAGTGTCGGTAAACGTCTACTACAACATCGGCCGTAATGGGGGGGATAAAACAGTGATGTGTGTTTTGATTATTTAATTTACAGACTGACAGACTTTATATACAAAAACTTCACACAGTCTAAACAAACCCAAGTTACTCTGGAAGTTAATTATTCAATGTTTAACGACATCGTTTCTAACATTATAAATGGGAATAAAACACTGACGGGGCAGACCGGTTTAAACGTGTTTTAACTGTTAGAGAAATGATTTACACCTCTCTCTCTCTCTCTCTCTCCCTCCACCTCCTCCTCATGTCCTCTCTCTCTCTGTCTCTCTGTCTCTTATCCAGACGTGTGTTAGACCTCGAGCAGACGCTCCGTGATGGAGTACTACCAGACCCTAGGCGTACGCAAAGACGCCTCTCAGGACGACATAAAGAAAGCGTGAGTACTTTATCATCATTACTTCTTTTCTCCTCACACATACACAAACAGGGCCACATTTCTACACACTGTGTGCTCGTTGTAACGACTCACGTGGACTAATTATAACTCCGACAGCAAAATTTCCACTCGACCGCGGGACACTGCACGTCCGATTCAGACCGTTTTTTTTTTTTTTTTCCATTCTAACACGCTGAGAGACGTTGGGGGAGGGGGGGTGCGTGATTTAACTCTCAGATTCCTAAATCAGGATGAAGGGGGGAAAGCTAGAGCATGATTTTATTATGGAATTTGGTTTAAATATTCAGTCGTGCACATTAAGATCCTCCGATCTGCTTTTTTTTTTCCTCCAAGCTCTGTGAGCGACTCGTTACACACACCGACACAAGTTTAAAAGCACCGCAAACGCTAATTAGTCAAAAATCGTGTTTACCGCGCGCTCGCCGCTGCTCAACCAGTCGGGTTTTCAGACTTTGGAGGCGTTTGATGAGGTCGAAACGTCAGCGTTTCTTCATGATCCTGCAGGTGGTGCACTCTGAACGACACGCTGCTCAGTTTAAATGCGTAATCCTCGTATTTGAAGTTGGATTGTAGTGTTTAAATGCTGCGCCTGGGTTTTTTAAAACGAGAAAAGAAATGGTGTAAGGAACAGGTTGCATTTAATCACTCGTTAAAGTTTTTAAAATGGTAACAAAATTAAACCAACAAATAAATAAATAAAATGTACTATTGAGTCAGGGTTTTTATAAAATCGTGATGCTCATAGTTTTAATAAATAATATCGTATTGGGATAAAACCGCTCTCGTATTACTTCTTGTGGATTATACAGAAACTAAAACCGATAGAATAAGCCGACTTACAGAAGTTTGCTGCTGCCTTTCAGATCACTTTTCATACTCTGGTTCTTCACACTGTGTTGTTGTTTTTTTTAGTACGTTTGTAGTGTTAAAGCTTTTCGGCAGACGTTCCCTCTTGTGGTTTTGCTTTAGTTAAAAAAAAAACAAAAAAAACTTTGCCATATTGTAAATGCGGCGACTTTTAAAGAGATTTTGATGAGATTTTTGTCTGGCGTTGATGTTGCGCTTTCCTCTGACTCTTGGGCCTGTGCGTGTTCAGTGTTGATCTGGACGCTAAGTGTCTGTACTGTTTAGTTTTAGTGCCTCGGGAGTGTTTTATAAGATGTTTCGCCTCACGTCTGAGGTAAATGTCGATGTTCCTGATGGTCTCATCATGTGGTTTTATCTTTACAGTGTGATTCTCTCAGCTGTAACAGTTTTCTATTAGCAGAGGGCCGAGACCACGTGTGACTGAAATGTCGCTTCACTTTGCCACAGTCTTTAGTTTTTTTGTGCTGTGTTGTTCGAGAAGGTTTGTAGAGTTCAGACACAGCACGGAGAGCTCAGCTCGCTTCTTTTGTTGTCTTTTCTTTATGAGGTGTGTACAGGCAAATCCCTCCGCTATTATGGTGTGTGTACGCTTTGCTGTGGTGTTGGATTCACGTTGCTGACTCGGCTGTTTCTGTACACACACTCGCACGCACAGAGCGTTATATAGAAGTGCCGAGTCCAACCTGACACCTGAAACTCAGTGAATCCGATGCATTGTGTTTAGTGCTCGTTATAATTGTTATACAGCTTACTTATATACAATATTTTCAGTGTGTAAGTGAACGTATAAAATGTCTACAGTCTAATATATAGTGTGTGTGTGTGTGTGTGTGTTGGGGTAAGTCGGCCTCATCGATTTCGATGAATCAGTCCGGGAGCGCGATGATATAAAATGTCTGTCCTGTAAATCTGTCCTGATTGTGAATAATCCTAATTTCAGAAAATCCTCAACAAAACAGAGTTCACAGTCCAATAGAGTGGAAAACAGCTCCGAGACACAATGGTGTCCGGGATTTTAAAGGCACAGAGACTGTGTGAGATTCATTTCCTTGGGGCGGTTACAGTTTTTGGCCACATGATGGCAGTGTGAGGGGAAAGAGGACAGATTTAGTCGAGTGGATTGGTGCAGTATGCTTTACATTGTAGATTTGTGTCAAAGGTGTACAAGACTCCGTTTGTCAGAGTTACGAACAAATCCGACTTATGAACGTGTACAAGTATTTTAATAGCTAATACTGTACATGGGTCTCTCTCTCTCTCTCTCTCTCTCTCTCTCTCTCTCTTTTCACAGGTACAGAAAATTGGCCTTAAAGTGGCATCCAGATAAAAACCCGGACAACAAAGATGAGGCGGAGAGGAGATTTAAGGAGATCTCTGAAGCGTATGAAGTCCTGTCAGACGGTAAACACCAGCTCGTGATTTTATTATCTGATCTGCTCTGTAATAATTGATTTGTGTTGCTATGATGACTGATCACTTCAAACTGTTTAATGCCAAAGCTCAGTCTATTGTTTTAAACCTTTTAGTCTCCTTAAAAGCCCCTCCCTCAATTTTTCTTTCCCGTTAGTGAACTCCGGTCTGGCTGGAGTTTTATTTTTGCCACACGCTAAATCTCCTGTGTTTTGTTAAATGTCAGCTTAATCCAGTGGTTCTCAAACTTTTTCTGTCATTCCCCACTTAAGGGGGTGAGCGAATTTTCAAGCCCCACTTGTCAACAAAATAATAACGAAATCGGCCAAGTTTACTGTTTATTGAAATATCAATTTCTAAACCAATACGATCAAACACCACCAAGTTAAAAACAGATAAAATACACGTGCAATTGTTACAAGGCTTACGTTGTCACTTATCTTTGCATAATTGACCCCATGTTTATTAGCTGCTCAGCAATCGTTTGTAGTTTTTTTTGCACTGGCCAATTCTGTATGCAACTTTGAATGAAGCCATTTGTGCTTTGCTGTCCACTGATTCAGATGTTACCATGCGATTCTCCTGCTGTCTGTATTCTGCCAGCTTTCTTTGAAAGAAGTCCAGTGGCTTATTAACGTGACTGGAGGGTGTTGTCTCGAAGTGTCTTCCTAATTTGTTGGGTCTCATGCGGTCTGCTGCCAGCAGTTTAAGACACAAACACACGAGCCTCTCCTCTGCCCCCACCATCCCCACCATGAATCCAAGCTCAAGATAGGCTTCATTAGTGGTCTATGATATACCCAAAATCCAAAATATCACGGTAGAAGCAATTTTCTAACTCAATAACGATATATATCACAATATAGCAATTTGTATCTGAAAATGCATAAATAAAAATGAAAACACAAAGAAACTGTTTTACATAAGTTCATTTTTTATGTAATTTTATTTAAACTGTGAATTGCTGAGGTTTGCCGCATTTTTTTTTACTTTGGCCATATTCGATTGGATGTTTGGATTTCAGATGATAGAAAAGGTTTGACGTGTTTCCACCACTTGTTAAAACAGTGCACTTGTGTACCTTCCAAATCACGTTCATCTCATTCGTATCACTTTTCTTTTACCCAAACTAATTCCACACCACAGACGAGGCAGCTTTTTTCTTTACAATCTCCTCGTTCTTGGTTTCGTCACATGTAAGTAAACTCACTGCTGCTGCAGCGTCTTCTTCCATTGTCGAAGTGTATGTGAAGCCAAACACATCAAAAGTGGGACGAAACCGCGGCACCCGATTGAACCAAATATCTGCGCAAATACAGCGCAGCCCGACTATCTGAATAGCGCAGTGATGATCTGGTTTATTTGCGCAGCCCGGTGGATCGCGCAGCGCCGCTCGAATCACAAACCTGCGCGACCCCCTGTGTTTTATTTAAAAACTATTTATTCAAAATGTCAGGACTGTTTCCGCCTTGCCATGCCTGGATTGTACGTGCGCATCCCAGCGGGGTAAAATGTAATTTGATGGTCGGAGCGGTTTATTTCTGTCAGAGTCGCGCAGCGCTGCTCAGTGGCTCGCGCAGGTTTGTGATTCGAGCAGCGCTGCTCAGGTTTGTCCGACGTTAAACCATTATTGTTGCACTATGGTTCCACTTTTTCTCCCGGCCCACAACTGATGTTATTTTAAATTTACTTGTATTAATGATCCATTTATTTGTGTGTGATTGTTTAGTTTTGAGCGTACACTCTTCATTATCAATAAAGAAAAGCATGAATTAGAATAGGTACTTTCCTGTTATTTCCTCCCGTTCATTGCGCCCCACCTGTCATGTCTGTATTCCCCACTAGTGGGGCGCGCCCCACAGTTTGAGAACCACTGGCTTAATCCAACATTCATTCCTGATATTAACTTGAGATTAGATGAGTGTGTAGTCCAAGCATTCCTCACTCACCCCCTCTCCCTGTACGATTAGTGTTAGTTACTAAATACATTCTTTCATTCATCACGTTTCGGGTCGTTTCTGTTAGCTGATGTAATGATGCAGCTTCCCTATGGGGACCAACTTTTACGTCCCTTATTTATTTATTTATTTATTTATTTGTTAGGTTGGATAGATGGATCTCAGCAGCAGCAGTAATGATTTGGTGCGGATCGTCCTAAAAGCGGATGGGTTTTTCCTCATCGTTTCTGGTTTTTTTCTGTCACACACTGATTTGGTATTTTCACCGGAGTTATTAAACCATGAGTCATTTGGATATAAAATGATCTATGAATCATTCAAGCATAAACAAAACATCTAAACATCTATCTTAAGTCCTGATCCAATGAAAAACAGGTTCACAGATGACGATCAGGCCAGTGATTAGTTAAACTGCTGAATGCTGAGTGGTTGGAGCAGACGAGAGGGGAAACGAGGTCGCTGCTGACGGAGGTTTTTACAGAAACAAAGTTTTAAACTGTATTTTTGGTCACTGATTTAATATGATGTTGGCCCCGCCCCCTTTTGCAGCTATAATAGCTAACCGCTATCAGAGTTGCTCAATACATTATATATTCTACATTTCCAAAAGTATTCCCTCGCCGTAACATCCATTTCTTTAGGGTTTAACATGATCTTGGCCCCGCCCCCTTTTGCAGCTATAACAGCTCCACCTCTTCTGTGAAGTCTTTCCACAAGGTTCAGGAGTGTGTTTATGCTTCCTGCAGTCATGGTGGATCTGGTGTGCGGTTGTTCCTCAGGTGTTCGTTTCAGAGCCTCAGTTACAAGAAGAAGGAACTTTTAACGCCTCAGCAAACATTCTGGACAATTTCATGCTCCCGACTTTATGTGGACAGTTTTTGGAACAACCCCTTCCTGTGCCAAATCAAATCGAGGACCATAAAGACTCTGGTGTGGAAGAGCTTGACTGGAGTCCTGACCTCAACACCTTTTTGGATGAACTAGGGGGCGGAGACTGCGAGGCAGGACTTCTCGTCCAACTTATCGCTTCTGGATAAATGGACAAAAAATTCCCATGAACACGCTCTCCTGAAACTGGTGGAAAGGCTTGAAGCGGTTATAGCTGCAGAGGGGGCGGGGCCAACATCGTATATTAAACCCTGTGGATTACGAATCGGATGTTACTGTGAAGGCAGGCGGGCGAATACTTTTGGAAATGTAATGTATGAAACAGCTCTGATCTGTGTGATGAGACATTAGTGGTCCAGCGCGCTGGTTCCCCGTCCCTCGGCCAGTCCATCCCCTTATCACCTAACCACTGTGTGTGAGCATGTGCTTCCTCTCAGATACTGAACCGCATCATACTGAGTCACTCGGCTCCGCCCCCGTCTCTCTGACTCACATCAGGAAACTAAAATAAAACCAGAGAGAGTGCGTGCGGATCTCGGCTGGATGTGGTTTTCCTCAGAATCTCTTTCTCCTGGAGAGATGGGGTAAAGGTTGTACCGCTGAAGGAAGAGTCCACATGTTCACACAGGTTATTAGTGTAACATTATTGTATCTCAGTGTAGCTTCAGGTAAAAACAGCTAGTAATATCAGGTGTAGTGCAGCGCGTCTCTCTCTCTCAGGGTTTCTCAGGAGACGATGGTGAGGGATTAAAGCGGCGCACCTGCAGTGTAAATCATTCAAGGGCATCAGAATTTGAATAAAATTTGAATAACAACAATGTGGTATTCCATAAGGTCTGCTTTCTCTTAGGGTTTAGGTTGATTTATTTATTTTTAGTTCGTTTTCCAGGTTAGTCAGCGCAGGGATTATATTACTGGGAGTTGAAGCTGATCATCGGCCTTTAAACTGGGAAAAAAAATCTAAATAAATAAACTGGTTCCATGGTGGCACTGACACTCTTGTGGGCGAGAACAAAGAACTGCTTACATCAGGGGGGCTGAGATGGAGCGGGCGGGATTATCACGGACAACTAAAAGTGTGTGACTCGATATGCATTGGGCAGCTCGAACGCTTTCTAGGAATGATAAACGATGCATTATTTTATTTATTATTTGTTTTTTTACGCTAGCATTTCCGCTAACATCACTGGGGGGGAAATAGAAAAGTTACACAGATGTAATGACGTGATGAAAGGGAACAATGGAGAGACTCTACACCTACACCTGCTCCACCGAGGCAGTTCCATGGCGACATTTTTCTGTGGTAGAATGAAGAAATACACTTGCGTCAGGGATTCGCTGGAGGGGGCGGGATTATCACAAACGACAAAAAGTCTCTTTTGGAAGAAGGAAAAAAAAAAAAAAAGGACTCAATATGCAGTGGGCAGCTCACATGCTTTCTAGTAATAATAAATCCAGGAGAACTGCTCGGCACTAGCATAACCGCTAGCGCTAACATCACCGCTAGCAATGCTGGGAACGTTTAGACAGTATACAGTGACGTAATGACCGTCTAGCCCATGAAAGAACAAAACAAACCCAAAGCCAGTTCTCTTGGTGTTCGCTGTTGGACCACCACTAGAGCCACCCGGTTCACTTTGGTGGTAAAGGGGCTTTGGTTGGCTTGTTTGGATGCGTTTCCATAGTAACCGCTCATCCTCAGTGTTGTTTGTGTGTGTGGTACTATTAAATACTCAGTATTTTAGTTGCTCTTAGTTTCCTGTGAAGCTTTTAAACACTCGTCCGTGAGTCACTTTAGTGCCGACACGTTCACCCCGAGACCTTCAACAGAAATAGCCTCGCTCTCTCTCGCTCGCTCTCCTGTTGGATCAGGTTTTCTTCTGAGACTCCGTGAGCGACGGTACATTCTGTTCACACACACACACTCACAGTGCTCTCTCTCTTTCCTGCTTGTGTAACTGTGTGTGTGTGTGTCTCCCCTCTGGTTTATTAAAGCCTCCTGGTTTGTAGGTAAACCCCAGAGGGCAGGGAGTCTTCATTAATACACCGCTTTAGGTCTAAAACCTCCCCAGAGCAGGTTTCAGTGTCGGTTAGAAGGAAAGCAGATGAACGTCTGGCGTTTATTTATCCGACTCCGTGTTTCAGTTCCTGAGAAAAATCATTATTATAATTGTGATAAAAGCTACTTCTGTCAGACTTGAGTTGACTTGTGATGGGTTCAGAGCTCCGCCCCCGGTCGGCATGCGTGTCAACTGCAAATCTATTAACATTTTATTCATTAAAGGGCAAAATATGTGTCTGGACTGTCCATTACTGATCCCGTCTCAAGCACTATAGCACTCTGTCACAAGTGCACGAGTCCTGATTTCTGCATTGCTCTGGGCTCACTGGGACTTGGTAGAGGACACTGGACTGGCCGCGGTTGCCAGATAACAGTGAACCCCTCACAATCCACTCATTCAGTAAGTTGCATTATCTAAAAATTCTGCTCTGTGTCTTTAACACTCGCTGATTAAAAAGAGGTCATGTAATGTCAGTACTGGAAGGGCTTTGGTTGCCAGATAATGGTCAAAGCATTCACAATCGGATAGGGAATGCTGGATGGGCGTTGGTTGTCATGTTACGAGCTGATAAAAGCAACTTGTGTAATACCAGTACTGGTTGCCAGGTAATGGTAAGATCCTTCACATCCAGAATTTTTTTATCTGAATGTGAAGGACTTTACCATTAACTGGCAACCAATGCCCAGTAATGGTGATACAAAAAAAAAAAAAAGATCACCACTACAGGATGGACAATTGTTGCCAGGTAATGATCAACCCACTTAGAATCTGATATAAACAAATTGTGTAATATCAGTCCTGGATGGGTATTGGTTGCCAGTTCATGGTAAAAACCTTCACAAGCTGATTAAAAATCTCAGGGGATGGGGAAGGAATTGGTTCAAATTGGTACAATCTGATTAAATTAAAAATAAAAACTTGTGTAGTATCAGTACTGGGTGTACGGGGCCAGGGGTAGCTCAGTGGTTAAGGCGTTGGACTACGGTTCGGAAGATCCCAGGTTCAAATCCCACAACCACCAAGTAGCCACTGTTGGGCCCTTGAGCAAGGTCCTTAACCCTCAACTGCTCAGACGTGTAATGAGATAAAAATGTAAGTCGCTCTGGATAAGAGTGTCTGCCAAATGCCTAAATGTAAATGTGTGAATTTGGTTGCCAGATAATGGTGAAAGCCCTCACAAATGCAAAAAACAACAACAACTAAAAACGTATCGGTACTACAAGTTCAGTTAAGCCTTTGTCACATATACATTACAGCACAGTGAAATTCCTTCTTCACATATTGTTTTGTGTTTTTGTTTTGCTTGGCGGCTTCGTCGCCGTAGCGCTGATCGGAGCCGTAGCGCTGCAGAGATGTGTTCTTGAGATTCGCACTATGAAAATAAACACCGGCTGTGTGCTGGGTATTATTTAAAGAGAGATTAGCTCCTGGAATGTACAATAGAGACTCTGTAATTAAGCACAATGATCTCTACAGTGTGTGTTACATGTTTTTACGAATGTTTGTCATGAATAAAAACCATCATGAAGTGTAGGAGTTATATGGCGCTTTTCCACTGCATAGTACGGCACGACACGGTTCAGTTCTACTCACTTTTGGGGGGTTTTCCGCTGGGAACAGTACATGGTACCTGGTCCTTTTTTTAGTACCACCTCAGCCGAGGTTCTAAGCGCGCCGAACCGTCACCAAAACGTGACGTGTAAACTCCGCTGGTCACCGATTAGCCGGAGAAAATCGTCATTACTGCGTCACCGAACTTGCGACACGAGACACAACAGAACCGCTATATTTAGAAACAGCCAGAGAAGGATCGGACGCACCTTTTTGTATTAACCAAACATTTTCTTTGGCTGCCATCAGCCTCTTTTGAAACAAACTTGTTCGTCTCGCTGTTAAAAACATCCACATGCCGAGAATGAAGAACACCATGCCGTCGATATGCTCCATTGTTGTGTTTGTTTGTGGCGCGTTTACGATGATGTCACGGCAGTAGAAGCGCCGCAACTATAACGACACGTGAATAATCCCACCCACTCTAAAGCGTTACTACACTGCAGTGGAAGCGCAAACCGAGCCGAACTGACCCGAACCAAAGTGAGTTGAACGGAACCGTGTCGTGCCGTACTATGCAGTGGAAAAGAGACAATAGTTTCAGGATCTGTCTGGCGTCTAGGCCGTGCCTCTTCGTTTATTCGTTCTTTCCTTCAGTTCTTAGACACCAGTACCTGTGAGTTCGCTGTAAGGGATGAATATACATCCCTTACAGCGGACTCACGGGTATGCCAAGTGTATGTATGTATATGTGTGTGTATGTATAATGTGTGTTTATATATATATATATATATATATATATATATATATATATATATATATATATATATATATATATATAGTGTGTGTGGGTTTTTTTTTTTTTTTTTTTTTCCCCCTCCAGATGTCTTATTTAAGTCTTATGTCTCTTTCTGTTTGCAGAGGACAAGCGTAGTTTATACGACAGATACGGCAAAGACGCCCTGTCCGGTGGTGGAGGACGAGGTAATGTCACGCTTCACCAGACCAGCGCGAAGTGCATTTATTACCTTTATAGTGTTTTATTTACTTATTTCTTTCCATATTCTGTTAACTTAAATGTTTGTGTTTTTTTTTTTTTTTTTTCTTCTTCTTCTCTTCAGGAGAACATTACGACAACCATTTCGGCGGCGTGTTCACATTCCGTAATCCTGACGATGTGTTCAGGGAATTCTTCGGAGGCAGAGACCCGTTCGCAGATCTCTTCAGTAAGAGTTTTAAATAATAACCATGAAGACGGTGATGAAGCCGTAATGACTGTGCCAATAATTATGAGTAAAGTTCACTGGTGTGGCGAGCTTCTCACGATGCTGTGTGGCCTGTAATGAGACATCGCTCTGTGTGTGTGTGTGTGTGTGTGTGTGTGTGTGAGGTGGATTTGTCTGGTTTTGCTGTGTGAATGAGCTGTTGGTGATTTTAGACACTTTTAAATACGTTTGACTAAAAAAATCTGGTTCCTGAAAATCTGCCCATTTTTGGGTAAAACATCAGGCAGTCAAAGGAGTTTTCAAATTCAGTTCATTCCAATAAACAACAACAGTGTGTGTGTGTGAAGGACAAAAAAAAAATATATAACACTTGAGCAGTTACAGATAGTTTGAACAGTTTATTCTGTCGAACCCGGCACACAGAAGGGCCTGGACACACCTACTTTCAGGATTCACTCACTCACACACACACACCCTCTCTCTCGCTGGTGTTTTACACAGGAGCTATGTGAGAGAGAGAGAGAGCACATTCCTGCCGTCTGATGCAGAGTCTCTCCTCGGGCCGTGTGGAAGTGCCCTCGCCATATTTAGAGCGCCTGAGCGACCGAGCGGAAGAGGAGACCCGCCTTCTCCAACGGTCCAGACCAAAGCAGATTTCAAATTTGTCACACTTGTGTCCCAGAGAGGTTCTGCTTTAATCATCATTGCCCTCTGTGTTAATAAATGAAGAACGACGCGAAATTCGTCTGTTCAATCGGTTAATCGGTTTAATTAATCTGTGTATAATAGAGGTGGGGAATAAACTGATTGAGGTATGAATGGCGGTTTGTTTTTTTGTGCTGATGCGCGTATCGCCACACTGACTGCAAAATATATAAAACAAAAAAATATTTTTTTACATTTATAAAGGTGATAAACCCGTCGATGGTCCAGTGATGAGACTTTGACTTCAGATGTGTAAATCATATTGTTCCAGAAGCTTCCGAGTGACTCAGCAGAAACACGTTTACATCATCAAAAGTCTCAAATGTTCAGATCCTCTCATCTGTATTTTATTTTTATAAATATTCCTATAGGTGGCGCTCTCTGAACTCTTCACACGTTGTCATCCCGTGTGGTCCGAGTGAATCATCCACTTAGAGTTTGATTAGAAATGATGATGATGTTGATGATGGTGTGTGATGTAATCGAGACACGCGCTGCTCTGTAACAATGTAGCTGTGTGTGTTTAATTTAACTTTGTTTGTATTGTTTAAACGCTGCACTTGGGTTTTTAAGTGAGCAAACTAATGCTATAAGTAACAGGCTGTAATTTTATTACACTAAATGTTAAATAGTAATAATGTAATAACGAATCAGGATATTTATAAACAATTTTGATGCTTATACAGAGTCGTGTCTGAGGGACGTGACCCCGTGGTTAGACGTCCATGTGTGTTGGACATGAGGGTCGGACGGCGCGTGGTCACGGTGTCCTCCACACCAGCTCCAGCGAGTCCACATCATTCAATCGTGTGGTGTGTCTGGGTTTTTATTTTTATTTTAAGGTTCCCTCCCCAGCACACTACAGCGTAGTTGGCCACCACTGATGTGTAGAACATCTGTCTGAGCTTCATGCAGATGTTCATGAATACTCTGAGTTCTTTGACTCCAGATTGTCCTTTGTCTTTACCTCAGGGGGACACTGGAGAGACTCAATCACTAAAATGTTACACATTTCCACACAATACTTGACCACATCACTTGGTTGTCCACCTCAGGACACCCCTCCCCCCGCCCCTGTGAATGAGCTGTTGCTATAGAAACCGCAGCACACGAGAACCAGTTCATTGATGTAAACCTGCAGTAGTCAGCAGTCGTGGACTTGATGACTTGTGTTTGTGTGTGTGTGTGTGTGTGTGTGTGTGTGTGTGTGTGTGTGTGTGTGTGTGTGTGTGATGAAAACTTTTGTAAAACCTTCATGTTCCTTTTTATCCTCTGCGTCGTTTCAGGAGACGACCCCTTCGACCCGTTCGAGGACTTCTTCGGGTTCGGCGGAGGCCGGAGACACAGGGGCGTGAGGCCCCGAACCGGTGGCTCCTTCTTCCCCGGATTCGGCGGATTCCCTCCTTTCGGCGGCGGCGGCTTCTCCGGCTTCGACTCAGGTTTCGTTGTTGTTGTTGTTTTCAGGCGTCGGTACTGTGATGCTGTGATATACGATGTACGTTTGTCTGCACTTTGGATCAGTTTGATGTTTGTTGTCCAGGTTTCGCCTCTATCGGCCCGATGGGTGGAGGAAACTTCGCCTCCTTCACCTCGTCGTCATTCGGAGGAGGGAGCAGTGGAGGAGGAGGAGGAGGAGGAGGGGGGATGGGTAACTTCCGCTCAGTCTCCACCTCCACCAAATTCATCAACGGCAGAAGGATCACCACCAAACGGTACCGATCGGGACTGGTGTGTGTGTGTGTGTGTGTGTGTGTGTGTGTGTGTGTGTGTGTGTGTGTGTGTGTAATATATATACACGTGTAAATATACTTATAAACACTGTTTGTGTGTGTGTGTGTAGAATCGTGGAGAACGGTCAGGAGCGGGTGGAGGTGGAGGAAGACGGCCAGCTCAAGTCTCTCACGGTCAACGGTAGGGAGCAGCTCCTGAGAATCAACAACATGTGACCAGTCCAGGATCATCATAGATAAATAAGTAGATAAATAAATAAATTAGACCAAACCTCAACGACAGCAACAACAACATCTAAACACAGCTCGTGTACACAGTGTTCAGGAGGGCAGCTGGTTTTATTTCTATTTCTTCCTGTTTAACATTCCACACAACCTTCATTCCCAAAGTGTTTGTTTTATTTATTTTATTTATTTTTCTTTCATAAATAAGACCAAACTCCTCACGTTTTTTTTTTCTCCCCTTAAACATTTAATTGCCACCCTGAAGAGTCAGTGTTTTCACCAGTCCACCATGTGCATTCCTTCATCCTCTGACTAATGTGCATCATCATTATTATTATTATTATTATTATTATTATCATCATTGTTCTCTCTCTCACTCCTGCACGGGTCTCCAGCTATGCAGCTTCTCACGTAGTCGTCCACGTGATTGTTACGCAGAGCCTCCACCTCTCACACTGTTACTAATCATTAATATCACCACATCGTTATTATAAATATTTATGTGCATCAAGTTTTTTTTTTGTGTAAATAATAATAATGATAATAATAAAAGTTTCTGGTTCAATAAAATGTGTTTTCAGCCTCACTTTGGAGATGTTGCACTTGCGCTTTGTGTGTGTGTGTGTTTTGATTTCACCAATATTTTAATTCTAATGAAAAGTGTTTTTTTTTTATTTTTTTTTTATTTCTGTTTTCTGCCTCACATGTTTTTCACAAACGCTCACAAGAGATCAAACTGCACTGCACTAATTACTCACTCATTGTTTATTTGTTTTTTTTCCCTGCACATCTTTTAACACACTCGACTAATCACACTGACATGTGAATTTACACTCCGGATCATCAAACTCAACTTCACCAAACGACGTCTGAGGAAAACACGAATGATCGAATGAATTTAAACAAGTTAAAGACCGAATAAATAGCTTATAAAATAATTTGAACATGATGTGATGGATTGTACCAAATTAGCGAAATTCTGTTTCACTTACAATCCGAATTCTATCAAAGTAGAAGTTTATCAAAGTTTTTTTTAATAAAATGGAAAGATTTTCAATATTTTGTTCACAATAGAACAAAGAAAACAAATGTTTAAAGGGAGAAATTTTACACTTGTGTCCACTAAATGAGCACATTTCATTCAGACAGGAACGTCTTCGAGAGGCAGAGACTCTCAGGAGTAGCTCATGTGTGAATTTACACTTCAGATCATTAAACTCAACTTCACCAAACATCTCAAGACGTCTGAGGAAAACACAAAAGATCAAATACATTTAAGAGATAATAAGCTTATAAGATTTGTTCTATAATATGATAGGAAGGAGTGGATTGAATTAATTCAATTAGTTCGAGATAGCCGGGATTTGTTCTGCAGTCATACTGTTTGTTAGGAAGCTGGAAGTTCAGTATAACAGGAGAACTTTTTTTTTTTTTCCCTAATTTTTTGGGTTTTTCCAATTTTCTCCCCAATTTAGTCGTAGCCAATTCCTCCCCGTCGCTAGGGGGGCTACCACTACCACTCAGCCGGGAGGGCCGAAGACTATCACGTGTTTTGGCCAACCGCATCTTTTCGAACTGATTGCTCACGCACCATTAGGGGCGGAATAACACACTCGGGGGAAAGCGCTAGCCGCTCCTTCCGCGTGCTCCTTCCTTCCGACGCCCCTGATTGGCTGTAGAGCCGTGATTAATGTGGGAGCGCAAGTACCTCTCATCCCTCCCCCCTGAGAGAGCTCGGGCCAATCAGCTCTCTCTATGCCTCTGGCTGTGAGAGGTAACAGCATCACCCGGGGATCGAACCAGCAATCTCCGGATGATAGGGCGAGCGCTTTACCACTGCGACACTCGGAGACCCCCAGGGGTACTTTTTTAATTCAATTCAATTCAGTTTTATTTGTATAGCGCTTTTAACAATTGACATTGTCTCAAAACAGCTTTACACAATCAAAAGAATTATTTAAGTTTGTATGGAATGTGAATGTGTATGAATCAAAATGTTCAGAATCAAAATGTTCAGAATGTCCTGGTGAGCAAGCCAGAGGGCGACAGTGGCAAGGAACAACTCCCTGAGATGGTAATAGGAAGAAACCTTGAGAGGAACCAGACTCTACAAGGAACCCATCCTCATCTGGGTGAAACAGATAGCATGAAATTATCTGCATTTATACAGTGTTGGGTTCAGCTATAATAGTTGATGTTAATTGATGTTATAATAGTTGATGTAAAATGGAGTCCAGTAGTTATTCGAGACTCAGATAGACTTGTAGAAAGTTCCAGTCCTGAACTATCGAATTGTCAAGTCCTCAGAGAAACAGCTGACAACACCAGTCGAGGCCAGAACCATCTTCTAAGTAGATAGAATCATCCCCAGACACCAGGCGCATCCTAAAGAGACACACGGGGCATCCATGCGACGAGACCTCCAACCAGAAACCGGGCACCAGGATGGATCAGACAGGTCCGGAGGGCAGAGGGAGTCTGGATCACTGGCAGCTCAGGAATGACGTGTAGCTCGACAGAGAGAGAGAGAAAGAGTGAAAGGGGGAGACAGGGGGAGAGAGGAAAGAGAAAGAGGGGGAGGAAGAAAAGAGGAGGAGAGATTGCAATTAGGTATGGTCACAGTCACAATGTCTAATGTGAATGTATATTTACTGTAGAGTGCAAGCAGGGACTCCGGCAGGACTAACTATGACAGCATAACTAAAAGGGAGAGCCAGAAGGAAACACAAACATGAGGGCTCCCTGAGATGTAAAGCAAACAATCACCTCACCGTCAACAAACCTGAGTGATCAAACGAGACTGAGGAAGACAGCATCTAAACATACCAGTTCACCATAATACTCTACGTCCATGAGTCCCCCAGATCTGCTCCTTTACCTTATGGCAAATCTATTTATAAAAATGCTTGGCTAAATAAATAGGTTTTGAGCCTAGACTTAAACACTGAGTCTGTGTCTGAGTCCCGAACACTATTTGGAAGACTATTCCATAATTTTGGGGCTTTGTAAGAAAAAGCTCTGCCCCCACCTGTAGTTTTCATAATACGCGGTACTGATAAGCAGCCTGCATCCTTTGACCGAAGTAGGCGTGGCGGATCGTAAGACACTAGCAGTTCGCTCAGATACTGCGACGCGAGACCATTTAATGCTTTATATTCAAATTCAAATTTCATTCAGTCATACACAGTATAATATGCAGTGAAATGCTTATACGAACGCCAGTGACCTTAAAAAGAAAATAAAAGCTTGTACGTAAAATAAATAATCAATAAAAAGGAAATACTAAAGAAATTATTTTAACAAGTAAAATTAACTGAACAATAAGGGCATAATAAAATATTGCAAATAGAGTATATATGTATATAGAATTAAAGTGTCAGTGGTTGTGCAAATATGCATGAAAGGTGACGTGCAATTGTCCAGATGCATAAATATTTAGTGCAAGTGTGTATGAATGTGTCCATGATTGTCCAGTCAGTGTTGTGAGCTTAAAAGATGTTATTAATCCTGTGTGGAGGTGTGATTGAGAGACCTTATCGCCTGCGGGAAGAAGCGCCTCCTCAGCCTCTCTGTATTGGCCTTTAGGGAGCGGAATCGCTTCCCAGACCGCAACAAAGAGAACAGTCCATTACTGGGGTGACTGAGGTCCTTCATGATCTTCCTGGCCTTAGTCCAGCACCGCTTGCTGTAGATCGAGTGCAGGTCCGGGAGCTCAGTGTGGATGATGCGCTCGGCTGATCGCACCACCCTCTGTAGAGCTCGTCTGTCCTGCATGGTGCTGTTCCCGAACCAGGTTGTGATATTTCCCGTCAGGATGCTCTCTATGGTGCAGGAGTAGAAGTTCCTGAGCACCTTGGAGGGCAGTCTAAAGTCTCTCAAGCGTCTGAGGTGGTAGAGACGCTACCGGGCTTTTTTCACCACGGTGTTGATGTGACAGGACCATGACAGGTCCTGCGTGATGTGAACACCGAGGTATCTGAAGCTGTCCACTCTCTCCACTGGGCTCCTGTTGATGACGGGGGTCTGGTCGTTCCTCTCCTGCTTTGTACTAAAGTCCACTATCAGCTCCTTTGTCTTACTGATGTTCAGGAGGAGATTGTTCCTCTGGCACCAGTTCTCCAGATTTCCAATCTCCTCTAGGTAGTCCGACTCATCATTGTTGGTGATCAGTCCGACCACGACGGTGTCGTCAGCAAACTTGATGATGGAGGTGCAGTTGGTAGTGGCCACGCAGTCGTGTGTGTACAAAGAGTACAGCAGGGGGCTCAGAACACAACCCTGGGGGGCTCCAGTGCTGAGAGTGAGTGTAGCTGAGACATGACCGCCCATCCTTACTGCCTGTGGTCTGCCAGTCAGAAAATTGGAGATCCACTGACATATAGATGAGCTGAGTCCCAGGTGCTCCAGCTTGGTGGTGAGTGTGGAGGGAATTATGGTATTAAAAGCAGAGCTGTAGTCGATGAAGAGCATTTTAACATAATTCCCTTTCCTAGTGTCCAGGTGAGTGAGTGATGTGTGGAGGAGATGAGAGATTGCATCGTCTGTGGAGCGGTTCTGACGGTATGCAAACTGTAGTGGGTCCAGTGTGTCGGGTAGTGAAGAAATGATGAAGTCTCTGATAAGGCGTTCAAAGCACTTCATCACTACTGAGGTGAGGGCTACAGGGCGATAGTCATTGAGGGAAGCAGGATGTGGTTTCTTCGGGACAGGAACAATGATGGACTCTTTGAAGCATGTGGGGATCACCGACTGAGATAGAGAGATGTTGAATATCTCAGTGAACACAGGTGCTAGCTGGTCTGCGCAGGCTCTGAGGATACGGCCTGAGATGCCGTCTGGTCCTGCTGCTTTCCTGGTGTTCACTCTCCTGAAGGCTCTCCTCACGTCATGCTCGGAGATGATGAGCGCGTTCCCGGTGCTGGCAGTGTCTTCCTGTCTGCAGCCGTTAGCGCCGCTAGCATTAGCGCAGTTAGCATTAGCGCCATTAGCATTAGCGCCATTAGCATTAGCATCGCTAGCGTCTTTAGCTGCAGCCTCGAAGCGAGCATAGAATGTGTTGAGCTCGTCTGCCAGAGTCGCATCCGCGTTCGTCATACCGGATGTTGGTGCTTTATAATCCGTTATTGTTCTCAGTCCCTGCCACAGGCTCCTAGAGTCACTCTGTTGAAGCTGTGACTCTAGTTTTCTCCCGTAGCGCTGCTTCGCCTCTTTCACCGCTTTCCGCACGTTATATGACGCAGCCTTGTACGGTTCCATGTCCCCCGGCGCAAGTCCCGTGTTGTAGGCAGCTGCGCGAGATCTCAGAGCGTCGCGGAAGGTTTTATCCACCCACGGCTTCTGGTTGGGAAACGCTCTGATAGTCTTTTTCTCCACCGTATCGTCTACTAGCTTCCCAATAAATCCCACAACCGCTTCCGTAAACACGCTGACGTCATCATCGGAGCTGTTTCTGAACATGTCCCAGTCTGCTTCATGTCCTGTAAAGCGGCCACCGATTAGTCCGTCCAGCGCGCGACCTCCCTCTGAACCAGAACTTCCTGTTTCAGCCTTTGTTTATATTTTGGCATGACGAAGATGGCGGCTTGGTCGGAGTTACCAAACGCTGGACGAGATTGTGCCTTGTAACCGTCTTTGACCGTAGTATAACAATGGTCCAGTGTCCTTTCGCCCCTGGTGGGGCAGGTGATGTGCTGATAAAAGTTCGTCCCGGTGTTGTGTCTGGTGCTGTGTGAGCGCCTCATGCAGCTCGCATAAGGCAGTGTCAGTGTCTGCTTGAGGAGGGATGTAAACGGCACTGATTATGACCGATGTGAACTCCCGTGGAAGATAAAACGGACGACACATGATGGACAGTAGTTCCAGATTTGGTGTGCAGGAGCGTGTAAGAGGAACAACGCTCGCGCTGTTGCACCAGCTGTTGTTCACCATTAAGCACACGCCGCCTCCCCTTGACTTCCCCGAGTCCCGCGTCCTGTCCATGCGGTGAACCGAGAAGAACTCGGCTTGTTGTATGGCGTGGTCTGGCACCGCTGGGTTCAGCCATGTCTCGGTGAAGCAGAGGAGATTGCAGTCCTGAATGTCTCTCTGGAACTTTATCCTGGCCCTGAGGTCATCGAGTTTGTTTTCCAGTGACTGGATGTTGGCGAGCAGGATGCTAGGCAGAGGTGTGCGGTGTGCACGGGTTCTCAGCCGGTTCCTCACGCCAGCTCGTCGCCCTCGAGGCCTCCGCTTCGCGTCCCGTCCATTGTTCTCCCTCAGGATCTCACTCGGCCAGCTCGGATCCGGTGTTAAAAACGTCGAATTGTGAGTACATTGTATACCAATAGAAACAAGAGTGTCTCTATCATACCTAATGTACTCAATGGTGATGATTTTGCCGATTTTAAATCACTGAAAACTAACTTAAAGAACAAAAACAAAGAAAAGGTGGTCGGAGCAGTCGTGACGGCAGCCGACCTCACCGGCGCCATCTTGAAAATGGAATATACTCTTTATATGTCAAGAGTAGTATTTTAAAATCAATGCGAAATTTCACAGGGAGCCAATGCAGTGAAGATAGGATAGGGGTGATGTGCTCATATTTTCTGGTTCTAGTGAGTACTCTCGCTGCTGCATTCTGGACTAGCTGAAGCTTGTTTATGCACCTAACTGAACAACCAGACAGTAAGGCATTACAATAGTCCAACCTAGAGCATCGTTTAGCGACAATATATTTCTTATCTTGGCAATATTTCTGAGGTGAAAGAATGCTATCCTGGTGATATTATCTACATGAGCTTCAAACGAAAGGCTGGAATCTATAATCACACCGAGGTCTTTAACTGATACACTTGATGGAACAGAGAGGCCGTCCAGAGTCACCGACCACGCAGTAACCTGAAGGAAGTTAGTACGCAATTACCAGTGACTAATGTCCTTCACACGCTCCTCAACTTTATAAATTACGTTCTGGATTCTGATTGGTAAGAAGGTGTTGTGTAACTTTCCAGAACAGCAGCTCTGACAGTTGGTACTATGGAGACAAGCACAGTCTGTATATATATATTTATTTTTAAATGTTATTTCTGAATGTTCACCATGAGTGTGTGTGTGTGCGTTTGTGCTTTGGTATGTGGTGTGTTACGACACACCGCGTGTTCTTGGATGAGACGCTCGAGGCCAAGCGGGAATCACACTCCGCTCTTTAAAGCTCAAAATTCACGTCAAAGCAGAATGCTAGAGCCATGTCCTGGACCAAGCAGGAGAACATCAATCCATAAATCCTTCACGGTGTGTGTGTGTGTTTGTGTTTGTTGGTAACATGGTGTCCTCAGGATTCGAGACATCACAGTTATAGTTGTACAGATCGTCCAAATGTATATTAAATGTAGGAGATCATCCAAATGTATATTAAATGTAGCTCAGTGATTTCTGCTGAATCAGGTCGATTATCACACAACTACAATCTCCACAACAATGTCAGAGTAACTTTTTAAAATAACTTTTATATAAAACGGACCACAATCGACACCTTTTTCATTGTAAAGTGAGCGGAGTTAATCTTGGGTAAAGCTTGCTTTAGTCTCACCAAAACGTTAGCCATGTGAATAAGAGAACTCCGATCTCATGAACATACACAAACCCAGCGCGTGAAAGTGAACGATCTGGTGAGTGAAAACGATCCTAGAAAGCAATCCCTAACCCTGCTGTGTGTGAAAGAAAGCTGACGTAATGACTGAAATTTAACTTAGTGGATAAATGACAGCTTTTATCCTTGTCTAAAAAGCTTATACGACCAACAAATAAGATTTTTATAATGTGAAATTAATTGCACTAGAATGTACAAATACATTTAAAGTAAAATTTCCCAATAAAAGTAACATAAGAATAACTGAATTGGCTGAAAAGTGTAAAAAAAATATTTACAAAATTGTATTAATTACCAAAATACAATAGAACTAAACTAGAATAGTATTATGCATTATGCAGGATTTACAGACTGATTACTGAAAGAAACTATGAACTTTGGGGTAGAGACCTGCACTCCTGCGGGAGTACCGCGGGACCCAGCGCACGGAGTGCGGCGCGGGACAAGATTTGATGGGTGAATGCGGGTGCGGGCGGTAAGGTCCTCATGTATGTGCGAGTTGCGGGAGAATAAAATGAATCGCGGGACTCCCGCAAAATGGAATTATCTTAAAAATGTTTTATTGAAAACAAATACTATATTATTTATCTACTGCACAAAAGCAACAAGAACAACTAAATTTAAATAAATACAATTTACAGGCGCAAGGTCGAAACTTATTTTTATTTATTGAGAAATAAGGATAACTTATGTTCAATTTTTGGACATTGCTCAAGGCAAAAAAGCCTAACATTCTGAAGCAGTATTAGTCCAAATGCTTTTCTGTTTGACCACTTGAGAAATCAACGTTTATAATTTTTTTGTTTCATTGCAAAATTATTAGCCTATTTCTAACAGTTCTGATTGTATTTCTATGTTCTGAAAAGCTCCTCCTTCGTGTCCATGTTCATCGTTCCATTTAATCAAACTCAAATAAAACAAAACATTTTTTTCCCGTTTCTTTTTTTATATATATACTCAAAAGGGAAGCAATGTGAACTCAGTGTGATGGACCTGTTCTGGAGGGTAGGAGATCACCACTCAGTGTGATGGACCTGTTCTGGAGAGTAGGAGATCACCACTCAGTGTGATGGACCTGTTCTGGAGAGTAGGAGATCACCACTCAGTGTGATGGACCTGTTCTGGAGAGTAGGAGATCACCACTCAGTGTGATGGACCTGTTCTGGAGAGTAGGAGATCACCACTCAGTGTGATGCGCCTGTTCTGGAGAGTAGGAGATCACCACTCAGTGTGATGGACCTGTTCTGGAGAGTAGGAGATCACCACTCAGTGTGATGGACCTGTTCTGGAGAGTAGGAGATCACCACTCAGTGTGATGCGCCTGTTCTGGTGAGTAGGAGATCACCACTCAGTGTGATCGACCTGTTCTGGAGAGTAGGAGATCACCACTCAGTGTGATGGACATTTTCTAGAGAGTAGGAGATCACTACCACACCACCACGGATTATAACCTGAGATACCGAGACACCTCACTGACATTAAACGTGTCTGTTCAGGTCCCATCATCCTGCAACTGAAGTCTTGAGTGAAATTTACACTGAACTCTGACTAACTCACACAGATGTTCTGAGGAATGCAGGAAATACCACTCTGTTTATCTATTCAAGTTCTGGCACATTTCTGCTGTGTGTGTGTGAGAGAGAGTTGATGTGTGGAATTCCATCTATCCATCTATGCACAGTCAGGTCCAAAAATGTTTGGACACTTAGTTATTCTCATTTTAGCCTTTCACCCAAGAGTTTTGTTAATATTTTTGAGTCAAAATGATCCGCACTCCGGTTATATCAAAATGAAAGCTTCTGTTGGCCGCACTGTCTGATCAGTGGTTTCTGTTCAGGGCTCCTGTCTCCCCGGTCTCTGTGAATGTGTTACATCATTTCATTTGTAACTGCGGTGTGAGCAAAAATGCATGCCACGCTTGTGGTTTACATGAAAAACGAGCAGCGTGCAGTGATTCATGTTTTTTTTTTTTGTTTAGTTTTTTTGGTCTGAGTGTGTACCTGGTGCAGAAACAACTCATGAAAGAGCATAAATAGAAGGATATCTGCAAATAAAATCTGGAGCGTTACTCTAAGAAAGGTGAAAGTTTCTTTAAGAGAATCATTAGCGGTGATGAGACACGGATTCATCACTACGAGTCTGAGAGTAAACGGCAGAGTCTGGAATGGAAACAGATCACAGGCCGAGGAAAAATTAAAAAGTCGACCATCAGCTGGAAAATTCATCAACGCTTAAAGTTTTCTGGGATTCTCAAGGGCCAGAAGTATTGGAACTTCATCAGGAAAAAGGTTCAACGCTTAGCAGTGCTCGTTACAGTGAGACGCTTATTGAAGAGCTGAAGACTAAACTTCAGATTAAACACAGATGACTGATATCTGAGGGCGTAGTGATCTCGCATTTCCACACCGTCGACCCTCTGCAAAAGCTTGGTTTTCATCCTCCCTGTAGTCCTGACAGTGAAGACAGCGCTGCATTCGTGGCTCGCAGCTCAGACTAAAGTGAAGGAATTTTAATGAGGGAATACGAAAACGTACGGACAGACGGACAAAGTGTATTGAAACCAAGGAGGTTTTTTCTAAAATGTAATCAGCCAGAGTGCAGTTAATTTTTTACTTACCCATGCGTATGTATGTATATACAGTATATGGACCAAAAAAGTAATCGGACAGTGAGCTGCTCAGCTACTCCCTCGTTATTAATATAGTGGAGTTGATTTGTAATTCAGATTGGTAGTTGCTAACTCTGGATATGAAGTCCAACGAGCCATCATCATGGAGACAGCAAAGATCATTAGATCTGGTCAAATCAAATCTATGGTATCTTTGGCTCTGCTGAGCTTAGAAACACCAAAACACCCAGAATATCACTCAAGACATTTGGCATGAATGACCAGGATTCTTTCCCTGCTAAAGCGGAGCTGGCCAGGTGTCGCACCTCCTGCAACTACGAGGCAATTATGAGTCAAAGGCAACACTTAAGAGGAAACCTCACCAGAGTAAAGACAGATGGTCTATTACACCTGAAGGCCATTTCAGAGTGTTCCTCCAGAAACATCGAACATGCCATTGAGAGATGTTACCTGGAGCATAGTCTGAAAACAACCCAAGACTTATTAAGGGAAAGAAGTGGAATGTTTAGTAAGGGCCAAGTCGATCACCTGACCCGAATCCCTCTGAGCTGCACCTCGCAGTTTAAACTACCACGAAAACATTCAAGAAGTGAAGACAACTGCATTAAAGAATTCGTAGAGCTGCATGAGGAGGAAACCCAGCATATGGAAATGTGTATATACATTTTATATACAAACCGGATTCCAAAAAAGTTGGGACACTAAACAAATTGTGAAGAAAAACTGAATGCAATGATGTGGAGAAGGCAAATGTCAATATTTTATTCAGAATCACGGAACAAAAGTTTAAACTGAGAAAATGTATCATTTTAAGGGAAAAATATGGTGAATCAAAATGTCATGTTGTCAACAAATCCCAAAAAAGTTGGGACAAGGCCATTTTCACCACTGTGTGGCATCTCCTCTTCTTCTTACAACACTCAGCAGACGTCTGGGGACCGAGGAGACCAGTTTCTCAAGTTTAGAAATAGGAATGCTCTCCCGTTCTTGTCTAATACAGGCCTCTAACTGTTCAATCGTCTTGGGTCTTCTTTGTCGCACCTTCCTCTTTATGATGCGCCAAATGTTCTCTATAGGGGAAAGATCTGGACTGCAGACTGGCCATTTCAGTACCCGGATCCTTCTCCTACGCAGCCATGATGCTGTGATTGATGCAGAATGTGGTCTGGCATTATCTTGCTGAAAAATGCAGGGTCTTCCCTGAAAGAGATGACGTCTGGATGGGAGCATATGTTGTTCTACTGTAGAACCTGAATATATTTTTCTGCATTGATGGTGCCTTTCCAGACATGCAAGCTGCCCATGCCACACGCACTCATGCAACCCCATACCATCAGAGATGCAGGCTTCTGAACTGAGCGTTGATAACAACTTGGGTTGTCCTTGTCCTCTTTGGTCCGGATGACGTGGCGTCCCACATTTCCAACAAGAACTTCGAATCGTGACTCGTCTGACCACAGAACAGTCTTCCATTTTGCCACACTCCATTTTAAATGATCCCTGGCCCAATGAAAACGCCTGTGCTTGTGGATCTTGCTTAGAAATGGCTTCTTCTTTGCACTGTAGAGTTTCAGCTGGCAATGGCGGATGGCACGGTGGATTGTGTTCACTGACAATGGTTTCTGGAAGTATTCCTGAGCCCATTCTGTGATTTCCTTTACAGTAGCATTCCTGTTTGTGGTGCAGTGTCGTTTAAGGGCCCGGAGATCACGGGCATCCAGTATGGTTTTACGCCCTTGACCCTTACGCACAGAGATTGTTCCGGATTCTCTGAATCTTCGGATGATATTATGCACAGTTGATGATGATAACTGCAAAGTCTTTGGAATTTTTCGCTGGGTGACAGTTTTCTGATATTGCTCCACTATCTTTCTGCGCAACATTGTGGGAATTGGTGATCCTCTACCCATCTTGGCTTCTGAGAGACACTGCCACTCTGAGAAGCTCTTTTTATACCCAATCATGCTGCCAATTAACCTAATTACTGTTAATTGGTCTTCCAGCTCTTCGTTATGCTCAAATTTACTTTTTCCAGCCTCTTATTGCTACTTGTCCCAACTTTTTTGGGATTTGTTGACACCGTGAAATTTGTAATCAACATATTTTTCCTTTAAAATGATACATTTTCTCAGATTAAACTTTTGATCTGTCATCTATGTTCTATTCTGAATAAAATATTGACATTTGCCATCTCCACATCATTGCATTCAGTTTTTATTCACAATTTGTTTAGTGTCCCAACTTTTTTGGAATCCGGTTTGTATTATATTGTAAACAGGCTGCATGGTGGTTTAGTAGTTAGCACTGTCCTCTTGCACCTCCAGGGTCTGGGTTCAATTCCCGCCTCTGTGTCCATGGAGATTGCATATTCTCCCCGTGCTTGGTGGGTTTCCCCCAGGTACTCCGGTTTCCTCCCACAGTCCAAAGACATGCAGATTCGGCTAATTGGCGTTCCCAAATTGCAGAGAGTGTGTGTGTGTCAAAGAGTATCAGCGAGAATGAAAGGAAAGGTGTACAGGACAGTGGTGAGACCAGCGATGCTCTACGGCTTAGAGACAGTGGCACTGAAGAAAAGACAGGAGGCAGAGCTAGAGGTAGCAGAGCTGAAGATGTTGAGGTTCTCTTTGGGAGTGACAAGGATGGATACTGTAGGATCAAGAATGAGTTCATCAGAGGGACAACCCATGTTAGATGATTTGGAGATAAAGTCAGAGAGGCCAGATTGAGGTGGTTTGGACATGTTCAGAGGAGAGATGGTGAATATATCGGTAGAAGGATGCTGAGGTTGGAACTGCCAGGCAGGAGGTCTAGAGGAAGACCAAAGAGGAGATTTATGGATGCAGTGAGAGAGGACATGAAGTTAGTTGGTGTGAGAGAAGAGGATGCAGAGGATAGGGTTAGATGGAGGCAGATGATTCGCTGTGGCGACCCCTGAAAGGGAACAGCCGAAAGACAAAGAAGAAGAAGAAGTGTGTGTGTCCTGTGATGGATTGACACCCTGTCCAGTGTGTGTACACCGCCTCATGTCTCCCGGGATAGGCTCCAGGCCCCCCGCGACCCTGAATACAGGGTAAAGTGATGAGAGGGTGATGAGAGATATTTTAAACATTCCGTAAATACATTTTAATATATTAATCTACGGTTTTTATCTATTGAAGTAAGGTTATTGTTCTGAGTCTCTTGTGTAAGTAATGCTTAAGTCAAATCGTATCAAGTTTAGTTTGTTATTTTAGTTTTATTATATCAATCGTGAGGTACATTAATAAATGTAGTATTTCTTGTGGTTTGGTGCCACCTGCAGGTCAGACATATCTCATACACAGACACCTATCCCTGTGTATCCTCTACAGCAACTTTCCAGCTCTGGTTGAAATTCTAGACTGATCTGTTCTCTTCACAGATTCTGAGGAAATAAAACAATCATCATTTTACAGCAGCGTAGAAGCTGGTTTTATATCAGGAACAGAAATT
Source organism: Channallabes apus (assembly GCA_030522415.1). Taxonomy (NCBI): domain Eukaryota; kingdom Metazoa; phylum Chordata; class Actinopteri; order Siluriformes; family Clariidae; genus Channallabes; species Channallabes apus. The sequence goes on along the minus strand of CM060108.1, from coordinate 48,581,888 downwards.
TGAGTTCATACACATAATATTTAGGGTATACTGTAGTATACTCTACTACTAGTAGTATATAATCGATACTAACAGCTATGATCTTGTTCAAGTTGGTGAAGCTAGTAATTCAGAGCGGAGTGAGTCTTCTTCAGGAAATGGGATAAATAATCTTTTTTTTTTTTTTTTTAGAATAAGTGGTGCAGTTTGGCGATATCTATTTAATTTTTTAAAATAATTGTGTTAAAACGTATTTGAGCCCCCGCCCCCCCTCTCTCTCTAAGATTACAGAGTCATAATGTACAATATTATGCAATTTATATTATCATTATGGAATTTATTCATATTCATAAAAATGCATCAACGCATCTTTAGTTTTAAATTTTAAAATCATCAATTCAAGTTCAATGTATCGCTATATTATTAAATAACATTCACCTATTATCTTTTATATGAACATGTCTTACATAACCTGATACATAACCCGATATCTCTCATATTTAGGGCCCAAGAACTAGTGAAAAGTATATTTGGGTCCTTATACGATTTATACGATCGCCACCAAACTGTGATGATGTCATTTCATTGAGGATGCAAAACTGCGAAAATGCAGAAGGGATTTTTGATATCTTATACAACTTAGGGGCTGTGGTGGCTCAGTCGGTTAAGGCTGTGGATTACTGGGTTACTGATCGGAAGGTCAGGGGTTCGAGCACCAGCATCGCCAAGTTGCCTCTGTTGAGCCCTTAAGCAAGGTCCTTAACCCTATCTGCTCCAGGGGTGCTGTAAGCTGGCTGACCCTGTACTCTGACCCCAGTTGCCTAATTGGGATATGCGAAGAAGAAATTTCATTGTACAGTACATGTGACAAATAATTGAATATTCTTCTTCTTATGGTAATTAAAAGGAAACAGGACGTGGCTTATATCTTCTGTGTACACTGAGTGATGTACATCAAACCTCAGCGTTACGGTAAGAGAAGAAGGCTGATCACATGGATACGACTAATGTTTCAGTGTTTCAGTCATGGCGCCACCAACTGGCAGCAAGAAGTGTGTCACTTTTAGAAATCTCTAACACTTTATTCCTCAGTTCCACCTGATTGTGGTTCCATATAAAACACTAATGTAAGTCATATTAAAGCCCTTATCTTCTGGATAATGCGGCTTCTCTTGTCTGTTTAACAGAAGGAAAGTCAGTGACGGTTTTTGACAATGATGTCCTGTACATTACCGTGATCTGTTTTATTGGACACAAACTGTCACTTTTGGCAGTTTCCCCCCGTTAAATGCATGAGCTCTACTGTGTCCACTGTCTTTCTGGGGCACCCGGGTGGCGATAGTGCAGGTGCTTGGGCCCAAACATTGCTGCTGTGCAATTATATTTTAGTATTTGGTTTACAGTTCTGCTAATAAGTTTACCTAAAACTGATCCCTTTATTTGGTGAATTTTTCACCATATATGAAGGCATTTGATGTTATTTATTTCATTCTAGATCTGTGTACTAATGTGAACTCCTGGTGCTGTAGCACTGTACAAGGTTCTGGGTTTGTGTCCCTGGTTACACCCTTACGCCACACCGCCTTCTAGTCAGAGATAGATCTTCTTAGGGAACAGAAGCCTCGAGGAAACCTTATGCCGCTGATGCACTGCTCTGTGACGTTTTAGCGCTTTTTATTACAGTAAATCATGTTTACACCTGTTATTTGTTCCTAACGGCATATCTGCAGCGCAGTTCTTTGATAAAACATGCACAGTGTTTGCTGTAGGCAATCATTATAAACACCCCCAATCCCTTTATAAAGACTCTCTCTCTCTCACACACACACACACACACACACACTTCCCTGGTGTTGAAATAGCACTGAGCCACTGTTAAAGTTCACATCCTGAGTCTAAACGCCCGCTCGTGTCTAATTAAAAGCCGAGCTCTGTGCATTATTGATGAATTCCCGGTCGTCTAAAGCGCACACTCCTTCGCACACTTTTTCCTGAGCCTCGGCTCGCTGGGAAAAGGTCAGGCTTCCCGCCGTGCGATCTCCAAACCTTTATTTAGCTTAAATACAGGGTTTCAGCTCGCTCGCTGGCCCGCTCCCTCCTTCCCCCTGTGTGCACACAGGTGACGACTTTATTCTCTCCTTCTTCCTGTGAGAAATAATCAAGCAGTTAAGGCAGTGCTCTGTCTGCTGTTCATTATTAGAACTGTTAAAGCTTCAGTACGGTTCGATCCGTACGGCACCTTACAGATCAATAGATGTAAAAATGAAATCTATTTAAAATGTACTGTATCAATACAGTTGAGAAAATATATAGAATCTAAATTGAAGAAAAGTGACGGCAAATGAAAATCTTTTGAAAGTAATTGATCTTATGATTTTTATGAAACTTCTAAACAGGTAATATAAAAATGCAGCATGTTTTAGTTTTTTTTTCACATATTCAGCATTTTTACATATTCATAGTTTTTTCTTATTATCAGCAGACTGTTTTATGCTTTTATTCTAGAAATATGTAAAACTAGAAATGTATATGAAAATATAGATAGTAGAAATATTTTCTTCCATGTCTACTGTAAAAAAAAAAATGGAAATGCTGGAGAAAATTTGATCACATGTAATATTAATTATATTTTTTTAAATGTTGAGTTTAAGTAAAATTCTGAATATGAATAATTTAATTAATTAATTCACCAATCCTCTGATACACTAATGCACTTATCTCAGTGTCTTTCTAGTGCTTTGACACCATCAAGGTAGAAATTTTTCTCAGTGCGCCAGAGTCATGATCAGCAGGAACGCTGGCCTTCCAGGAACTCATTTAATGACCCAAACTTATGTGGAAATCCCATGTGGAAATGTCTTGGAGCGAGATCAGGACTGTACTGGTGATGTGGCAATCACTTCCAGGCGAGTTCCTGTAACGTGTGACTAGTTATCCTATAATGTTCAAGGATCAGATGTTCCACTCGCTGAACGACTGCAGTGGGCTCCGAGCCACACCTCGGCCGGGATCGTCATTCTCAGATGTACAGCCTTCTTTAAAACACTTGCACTGTTCAAATGTGTTCTTGCGTCTAAGGTTCTCATCAACATGTTATGATGCACTAAAGAGACATGCGTCATATAAAAGCACGACTAGCAGGAACCTGGGATCTCTTTATCTGCTCCTGGTTTGACTTGAACGCTCCTGGAAATTGTTAAAATTGACAGATGAGTTTAAATGTGAGCCAGGGGTAGCTCAGTGGTTAAGGCATTGGACTACGGTTCAGAAGATCCCAGGTTCAAACCCCACAACCACCAAGTTACCACTGTTGGGCCCTTGAGCAAGGCCCTTAACCCTCAACTGCTCAGATGTGTAATGAGGTAAAAAATGTAAGTCGCTCTGGATAAGCGCGTCTGCCAAATGCCTAAATGTAAATGGACGTCAATAAGAAATAGAAATGAGAAAATAGGGCATATCTTAAATAATAGAAGTTATGAGTAAGATTGAATAAAAAAATTATAAAGATAGTAGATGCTGTATGTTATTTGAAAAACAAAAACAATCTCCAGGTTAAGTTTTAATCTGCTAACAGTTAGAGATCAAGAAACTTGAGATAAACATGCACTGTTTAAAAAAAAAAAAAACAAGGTGGCCAAAATTAAATCATAAAAAATAGTATTTTTGCATCAGGTGTACTAGTAACTTGCAACATTGATGACCTCCAAAATTTATGCTGCAAATTACCCAAAATGTGTATTTACAGGAATGAAAGATGAAAAAAAAAAATGATGAAAACAGTAAAAACACTCTTCTGTTTCATTAGTAAAGCGCTTTATTCCTGTTACACCACAGCAACCTACCAGTGATCACATCACTGTATTTATTAAAGACAGAAAACGTTTCGGCTTTAACTCTGCTCACTTCAAAGTACTGACGCTGGAGACTCCTTCCATACATCTTCCATATATGTAAATGATTTGTAACAGGGGAAATGAAAAGGGATTAGAATGAGCATGTTAATATATACCTGTTATTACAAAAAGACACACACACACACACACAGAACAGTGATTTATAGGCGATTTGTTTTAAAATTTGATGACGCTGATTGCGCTCGCTTGCTTTCAGTAGGTGCTGCTAATACTTGTGTTTTATTTTCTTTGGTTTCTGTGTGATAAGACACACCGATGCACCGACGCTGCTGTTGTCATCGCTGTTCTTGTCTTTTTTCTTTTTTTTCTTTTTTTGAAGAAAGCTGCAGGTGTTTTGTCATCTTCGTTTTAATGAAAGATCGAAGCGATAAAGGTGTCGGAGGGAAAGAATATCCGGCAACCTGAGCCAAAACTCCTGACCTGAGCTCTAATCTCAGATATTAAAAACAGACTCTGTTAATGGAGGTGTGAAGGACTCAGTGACCACGACCACGAGACTATCTTCTATCGCATGTAGCTCTTTATTACACTTAATGCAGTTATACTGACAGATTCATGCGTCTGGAACTACGCCGGCTCTGTGCTGAACTGTGGAAGTCACTGTTTCATCATCTAAGTAGTGCACTTTTATGAGGATGAGGACTCGGGGGCAAATATAGAGTAGCAGTCAAATGTTTGGACACACCTTCTAATTCAGTTTTATATATTCTAGAACCGTGTTGGAACGTTCAACTCAAAACTATGAAATAACACATAAAGCATTAAGTAATTAAGGAACAACAATGACTGTCAGTTGCTATTTTAAGACGTGAAGGTCAGCGCTTCTGGAATAATTCTTGCAAGAACAGTATTGTCGAGTGCATTAGGGGCAGTGGTGCCTCAGAGGGCTATGGCACTGAGGTACTGATGAGAAGGTCAGCGGTTCGAACCCCAGCTCCACTAGTTTGTGTGAGATTTTTCAAACCATCAAGTGTGAAGACCTTCCCAGTAAAGCAAGACCAGAACTGAGCTCTGCTGCAGAGGAGACATTCATTTAGAGTCACCAGCCTCAGAAATCACCAATTAACCTCAACCAGCACCTCAGATTAGAGCCGTTATGAAGCTTTACAGAGATACATCTCAATATCAACTGTTCAGAGGAAATTATGGTGTATTTTGGATAACATAGACGCCTTCAATATTCTTTTAATATTGTGTAGAAAGAAAGAAAAATCAAAAACAGCGATGAGTTAGAAGGGTGTACAAACTTTTGAACGATAGTCTACTTCCATATGTTTTATTTCACAGTTTTGAAGTTTTGGTGTAGCAGCTTCATCATTTTTCTTTTACAGTTGATGGCTCATGTTCATAATAATAATAATAATAATAATAATAATAATAATAAATATTATTATTATTATACTTACTACGGTTGCAAGCAATGATGAGCGGGCCCAAGCACTATGACATCAGCCCAACGTCGTCATAGTGTGTGTGTGTGTGTGTGTGTGTGTGTGTGTGTGTGTGTGTGTGTGTGTGTGTGTGTGAGCCTTCGTGTTCTTCAAAAACTTATGAAAATTGGCAGACAGGTTGGAATCTGCTGCCAATGTTGCTTGCAACTCTTCTTCTTCTACTTCTTCTGTTTATTATTATTATTATTATTATAGAATATAACAGAATAATGCAGCCGAGTTCAGACGCCATTAGAAGTGGACAAACGGTTTGTAGGACATCAGTAGTTAAAACTCAGTTTTATACAGAAAACTCTGATCATACATGCAGTACATTCTGCTGTATGTCCAGTGTTGAATCTGTTTTTATGGAATAACTAGGTTTAGTCTGCGTTTGAAGGAATCAGTCACAGACACAGACATCATGTGACGTAACGTGTGAAAATCATGTGGAGTCTCTGAGTCTGGACTTCTTTACTCTGGACACACGGAGCATCGTTGGTCTGTAAGAAGAGAAAATATAAAACTTAAAAATCTAATCTGAAACTCAAACACATAGCTGTGTGAGACCCAACACACACACATACACACACACACACACACTGACTAAGAAATAACCAGCGAGAGAAATCTCTTCCAAAAGACTAAAACCCAACATTTTCTGAAACGTACGACAGCTTCAGTAATACTCACAGCTTTAAATACAAAATATTAGCATTGCTAATTACACACACGCGCACACACACACACACAGAGGGAAGAAAGCAGCAGGAGAAGAAAAGCCTTATTAGTATTAAAGGATTACATTTTATTACATTAGCGTTTTTCATTATTTATTTCTCCTCTAAACGTAATTAAATGAAAATGGATTATGTGTAGTGGCTCACACACACACACACACACACACACGCACACAGTGTTTGTTCCTCTTATCGTGCAGGTGAAATAAAGCAGGTATTAATATGAGGGAAACGTGATGTGCTTCAACCTTGAGGTTTTTTTTCCACTATTTTTTTGTCCTTTTCTTTTTTTTTTATCTGTTTTCCTTCAAATTGAACTAGTGATACGATCTGTCTGTTTCCCAGACGGAAAAACACACACACACACACACACACACACAATCCAGCCCTCTCTATCTGTCTCTTTCCATTTCTTTATTATTCTTTTCTCTCGTTCACTTTTCATTGTCTTCCTTTCTGTCTCTCTCTCTCTCTCTCTCTCTCTCTCTCTCTCACACAGTTTCGGTGTGCTGTCTGTCTCTTTCTGTGTCTCCTCTTACCTTTATCACTTTCTCTCTCTCTTTGTCTCCCCCTTGCTCTGTCTCACTCTCTCTGTATATGTTCTTACTTGATCTCTTTCTGTCTTTCTCTCTCTTAGTCGGTTTGTCATTTTTGTCTCACTTCTCATCTTTGCCTATTTATCTGTTTGAGTGTCTCTTTCTTTCTCGTCCAGTCTCTCTCTCTCTCTCTGACTGTCTCTCTCAGTCCCTCTGTCTCTCTCTGACTGTCTCTCTTTCCATCTGTCTCTCTGTCTGTCTCCTTGTCTCTCTCTCTGTCTCTTTGTCTCTGTCTCACTCTCTTTGACTTACTATCTGTATGGCTCTCACTTTGTCTCTTTGTCTCTCTCTGTCTTTCTCTGTCCATCTGTCTCTCTCTCTCCTCCTCCTCAGTTTAGTTCAGTACAGAAGAGCTTTATTGGCATGAATGTTAACAAAAATATTACTCTGTTGCCAAAGCAATTATACAATATTAACTACACTATAAATAACACCAATCTGAATGTATAAAGCTCTATATAAACATTATAAATACATTAGATATGAAAGAATATCATATTAGGTAGACACAAACAAAACACCCCCCCTCCCAAAAAAAAGTAATAAAAAATATATAACATCAATATTAACAACAATAAAATATTTCCTCTCTCTCTCTCTCTCTCTCTCTCTCTCTCTCTCTCTTTCTTTCTGTTCCATCAACTCTTCTGACATTTCAGGACAATTGACACTTTCTCCAGTGTTTCTTCTTCAGTGTTGAGACACCGGTGAGAGAGATCGAGTGTTTTAGCCACTATAATGTAAATCTTGTTTCTCTGAGCATCAAATGTTACTATTAATTAATAAAACTATATAATACCCTGTTTAATAATCGAGTAAAGCCTATAATACTTGGTGAAATGACGCGGTGCAACACTTTGAATTTGATTTATTTATTCATTCTATTAAGTCTTGAAGACAGCATTTTGTTCGAAATGTGTTTTATTCATTTATGATGATTAATTTTATTATTTCTCCAATAACGACAGGGAAACAGGTTTCTACGGATTTCTCATTTATTCTGAGTAAATCCCGCTGTGCCGAGTGCGAGGCCTGTGTTTATCTCCCTGATTAATGAAATTAACGAAGCAGCGGTGCTAAAAGATAAGCGTCGTGACCGGGATTTATTTATTTCATTAACCTCTCCAGACTCGGAAACAACTTCCGAGGAAACAGATCTCCGATCATAACCATCGGGCTATGCACAGGTGCAAGGGTCAAAGGTCATCCCTGAGAGTGCTGTGGTTCATTTCCCGGCGCGGCGCTGTTTCATGCCTGAGCACGGAGCTTAACGAGGGATTTGTTAAACATTCATCTATTAAATATCATCTTTTTTTTTATTTTTATTCAGTGTGTGTGTGTGTGTGAGAGAGGGAGAGAGAGTCTGACAGATAAAAGAGGAACGGTTGAAGCAGTATCTGCCTTCTTTCTTCTCCCCCGTGTAATTAAGCAGCACAATAGCGGAGGAGACAAGCCCCTTCACTCAGTCAAGCTAATTCAATATAAATGTAAATGACCGCGCTGAGAGAAAAAAAAACTGTGATCTGTTTACACATCTAATCTCAATAAATGTGTGCTGAGTGAAATATAAATGTGACACACATCACGATTATGTGATAACAGAGATAGAAGAGGAGGGAAGTGCTTAAACCATACAGTATGTGTGTGTTCATCTTAAATCTCAGTACTTTTACTCTTACTCTTACTTTTACTCTTACTTTTACTCTTACTTTTACTCTTACTATTAATGTTGCTTTAATTCAACTTTATTTGTACAACACTTCTAACAATTAACTCTGTCTCAAAACATCTTTACATATATATATATATATATATATATATATATATATATATATATATATATATATATATATTTGTTATTTAGAATCTATATCATGTTAGATAGACACACCACTCACTTCCTTGTACTCTTCCTTTAGCTGATGCTCATACTGTCACTGTATGTTTAGGGGGACGTTACTTTTTCTCACATGGCCACACAGGTTTGGATTGGACAGCTTTTGTCCCTTAATGAATGAAATCATTATTTAAAAACTGCGAATATAAGATGAAACACCAAAATCAAAACTTTCAGCTTTAATTCAAATGGTTTGACAAAAGTGTGGTATTAACCGTTCAGGAATGACAGCCATTTTCACACACACACTTTTGGGGTCTTGTAAATAATGGAACAAACCAAAAGAATTAAAACATAAGGATTATCGTTTATACTTGGATGATAATCCTTTGCAGTCAGTGACTGCCTGAAGTCTGGACCCCCTGGACATGACCAGATGCTAAGGTTCCTCCCTCAGGATGCTTTGCCAGGTCTTTACTGCAGCTGCATTCAGCTTCTGCCAGTTTGTGGGTCTTTCTGTCTTCAGCCGTGTCTTCAATAAGTGAAAAGTATATTTTTTTGGGTTGACTGACTCGGCCAGTGAAGAACACCTCATTTCTTTTCCTTGAGAAACACTTCAGTAGCGTCTCCTGTATGTTTTGGGTTGTTGTCCTTTTGCAGTATTAAGTGGTTTTTGTAGCTCAAATCTCAAGAAGGTTTTTTCAGCCTAATGATGTCCTGCTTCACTTGCATATCCATCTCTTTTTACCAAATGCACATGTAACACGCCCAACCACCTCCAGGCCTTTTATCTGCTTGACTAGTCATGGATTAATGAGATAACACACCACAACTGGCCATGCAGATGCTTGTCAGTCACTTGTTCCATTATTTATGAACCCCTAAAATGGATGTGTGTGCGCGTGTGAAAATTCCTAAATGTTTAACGACACACTTGTAAAAGCCTTTGAAATAAATCTGAAGGTCCTGACTTTACTTACACTTTGAGTGTTTCATTTTTAATTCAGTGTTTTATTGTAATTTTAGTATATATTTACACAAAGGACTGGTCTTGAGATGAAAAAAAAACACACACTACATACAAATCTAAAAAAAAAATTTGTGATTTGATGTGAACTTAGCTGAATGTGAAGTGTTTGGGATTTCCAGGGAGAATTTGTCATTTTTCCTTTCCTCGTGTTTCCTTACAGTGTATTTGTACTGGTGTATATTTACATATATATTACATGTTACATTATTTATTACAGATCTGCTTGTGTTCATTTCCCACACAGATATGAGCACTCCGAATGCCCTTCCTGGCCCTGTCTCTCATTCACGTTACCTTAGAAATGCCACAGACGAGGCTGATGGGGAAAGAGGAAGCACCAGAGGTCTGATTATAGTGTCAAAATATTAACCAATTAGTATACATCCTGTTTGTTATATTTCTTATTAAGTAATACATCAAAATAAAAAGTATTACAAATGTTTTTCAGGATTTTACGAAAACAGAAGAAAGAAACATTGGCGAACCGACACAGAGACTAAAAAGAAGCCAAATACACGTCTGGCACCGAGGATCGGCTCTTGGTTCTAAACTCCTAAACTCACTGAAGGCACTTTGTGGATTCTTTTAAAGATTGATAAACTACACTGAGGGAAGGGTAGTACAGTATTATATTATATTATATTATATTATATTATATTATATTATATTATATTATATTATATTATATTATATTATATTATATTATATTATATTATATTATAGTTCTGCCTTAAAATTTAAACATTTCATTCTTGGATCTAGTTAGCGTTGCTACTGGGGACTTTCTGAGTCCATGTATAAGAGTTTTAATCATTGTGATATTTTTATTGATACTGTTTAATTGTATTTTCTAAGTGAAGTGAAAATCTGAAAACTACCTACTTTGTTCAGTTGTTCACAAAAAAAGAAATTGCATATTTTGTTAAATGTTGTGTTTTTAGATATGGGCAATTCTAATTCCAATCACATTTCGCCAAGACATTTCCAAAACATGCAGTCAAGTAGTGTTTAATTTAATAACAAATAATTTTTTAATACATTTAAGTTACATTTTAATAATAAAATGTAAGCTTTATGTTTAATCACATTACACCTAGAAAACATGTGAACATTTTACATTGTAAAATGTAAAATAAAATTTCTATTTCACCTCTTAAATTTTAACAGTTACATATTTTGAGATTTTGAACAAAATTTCATATTAAATCTGCTACTTCAATTAAATTCTTGTTATAATATAATGTGATAAAATACATTATAAATACGTTATTTACGTATAATATTATACGTTATAAAACAAAAATATAGTCACAAAATGCATTACATATTTTCAAGCACAAACCAGTCTAATATACAACCTTATATAGTATATAAGCATAAAAGCTGTTTTATTATTACCTTAATTCATTTCTATTTGCTCTGTAAAAAATAGTGGTTGGGGTTATTATAAATTATTCAATTAGTCAGGTTTATTGTGATTGTCCACAGCCTGAAAAATACTGTAGCTTCAGAAACAACAGTGTAATCTAAGAATAGAATTGCTTATAATGTACAAGTAATACCTTTGCAGATGTCTGTTGCTGTCATTTAAATACACAAAAGAAAAAAATATATTTCTCAACACTAGAGTTAGTATTATAACTTTTAACATTATAAATGTTTATTATTATTTTTTAAATAAAACACCAAAGTAACATCAATTCATCAGACGTCCTAATGTATACTACATTCACAAAATTATTTGGTGAAACCTGCGTTGACATTGTATCCATATCCATATCCATAAACATATACATATACGTTATACAGTATATGAACTTGGCCCCCGTTTTGCAGCTATAGCCTTGCAAGAACACTCTTCTTGGAAGGCTGTTCACAAGATTTTGGAGTGTTTCTGCAGGACTGCCCATTCATTCTGTAGAGCGTTTATGAGGTCAGGCACTGATGTTGGACAAGAAGGTCTGGCTCTCAATCTCTGTTCCAGTTCATCCCAAAGCTGCTCGATGGGGTTGGGGTCAGGGCTCGGTGTTCAGGCCAGTCGAGTTCTTCCACACCGAACTCATCAAACCATGTCTTGGCAAGTCTTTGCTTCGTGCACTGGTACACAGACATGTCAGAATAGAAAAGGGCCTTAAACAAACTGTTGCCACAAAGTTACAAGCATAGCATTGTCTAAGATGTCCTGGTCATTAAGCATTAAGATCAACATCTAACATACGGTTCCTGTCTGTAATGAATTACTGTACTTAGCTTTACATCATAGAGAAATCTTATAATAAAACTGTATGAACACTAAAGGTGTAACTCGTGTGGAACTTTCTAAAGAACCCAGACCTTTTTAGTGTTTTTAATCTAAATATTCAGATTATAATCTGATTACTGTCTCTGTATGGTTCTGTACGCTGCTCTGTATACTGTCTCAGCTGTTTTTTTTTTTCAACAAGAAAAGATAATAAATTTTGTCTAAGATTAGTAATGTTTCTATTTTACTATAGAGACTTTTGTGAATATGTTCAGCTTCATATTTAAGCTTCCTATAGAGATAATATGTTAAATAGATTTGGAGCAATAACAATGGTTTTAGAATTTTACAATAAAAATACTGTACATTAAATCATGGCTTGTTCAATGACTGATTTGATTCATAACTATTTTATTATTTCATTTTTACATAAATTCAAAATAAATTAATAAATAAATAAATGTGTTTAGCTCAAAAGTATGAAAGTTATCTAAATATTTTCAGCTATTTTTCTTTTTTTTTTTTTTTCATTTTATATGATGGAGCTTTAAAAGCTTAATATTTCATTTTATGAAAAACGTTGGACATTTTTCATCTGGAAGAAAATGTCAAGGCATTTTTAAAACCTGCAGTAAAACAGTATAAACAGTAGTTAGATATAAAATGGATGTTTAGGTTAAACGCTGAGAAAAAGAAGAAAAACCATCAATAAATCTTTCATATCTTTCATATCTTAAATTGTAAAGATTGTTTTTTTCAATGTTTGAATGAAAATTTTATACTAAATCAGCTACTTCGGGTTAAGATGCTACACAATACAAGCACAAATTATTCTAATATACAACCATATATAAAATTTTATTTAATACATTTGTACTTGTTGTGTTTGAACCTAAAAGTGTAAAATTGTAAATAATCTGAAGTGAATTGGAAAAATAAAACTATAATAAAACTCGATAAACTGGGGTCCATTCTTCATACGTCACTTGAAACATCCGGGATGAATTGACACATCTAAGATGAGATCATCGTGCTAATTAAGACCTGGCTAAGTCGGTTCTTCGAGCACACCTGTTGTTGATGATTTGTATGGCCGGATTGAGTTGTCTAGGATTATTGCGCGCTCGTGCGTTGGTTTAAAAGGCGATATGCATCGACAGTAGAAACACTGATCACAAGCCCTTTGATTGGTTGAAGAAATGACAAAAGAACAAGCTCAATTTTTTTTTAACACCTGTTATGCGCTGAAATGCTTCCCTGCCATGGATCCCCCCCCCCCCACACACACACACACATAATCGCTATCAAGTATTATATTAGAACATAATATGCACATATGTTTTACAAATTACATGAGACAATAAAATAAAATAAGAAATAAAAAAAATATTTTGTCCAATTTTTCATTATAAAAATATTTATTTGTATTATATATATATATTTATTTGCATATTCATGACGAACCCCTGAAAAATAAATGTGTTACAAAATAAACATTATACAAGAATTTGTATTAATGGTCTTGACGGCTGTCTTGTGCCTAGGGTTTATTATAATAATAATATAATATTGGATAATAATAAAGTGATAGTGATTATCCATGGTAGGGGGGCACATATGCAAGATACTTTTCCTTTCCCACGTGAGTCAGTCCACGTCAGCGCTCTTTAACCAATCAGATGTGACCTCACCATTTCAACCAATCATAACCCGGCAGGAGCGCAGCCTTAATCCTGTTTACATGAAATAAAGCTTACGGACATGTTGCTATGACAACAAGTGCAAGAAGCGCATCGAAGAACGAAACAATCCAAGATCAGGACAAATCCACAACAATCAAATCCAGCTAACTGAGGTAGCGACGTATGAAGAACGGACCCCTGCTCACAATTTCAAAAATCGTTCCAAATCACAAAAGCACCAAACACGACAAATTCTTCTTCTTCCCTCTTCTTGTTTTTCACATGACTTTAACAGTAGATAGTTATTTTCCTCACTGTTAAAACACATTTTTTTATTTTTGTTTTAAATAATAAAACAAAAACCTTGATTTGATTGCTTATTGCTGTTTTTTTTCTCTTTTTTCCAGCTAAATCTGTGAATGCAGATTTGCATTTTAGTAGATAGTTTCCCAGATAGGGCTTAAATCAAACCAACAGTAGGCCCTAATATATTAATGGTTACTTCTGGCCTGAAAATTGTCTTTGTGAAAGACAGATGGGTTTCTGATTACTAAAATCTGAACTAAAGTAAACAAGCGTAAAGAGTGAAAACAACCTGTGTTATGAGAAATTAGCAATTGCCTTAAAAAACAGAAAACAGACCTAGAAAAGCCTTAAATTGTATGGAATTGGAGCTGCAAATGCGATGAAAACAACGGCAGTTGTAAAGAAAATGTGTTCAAAAAATGTTAAACACTCATTTAAAGATAAACAACACACAGCAGCTGTGGAATCAAACAGAAGGAAGGAGTCTGGAAGTCGATGTGTAATAAACTGAATGCAAATTGACACACAGCTGCAAGAACAATTCAGCAACTTCAGGTAAGAATCGTCAGCTTTATTATCTTACCTTTTTTTAAATCACATTAAAGTGTTTTCCAATGCAGGTGTTCTGGAAGAATATTAAAATTACCATTAAAAGAAAAACAGCTGATGACTGGAAAATAATTTGCGAGAACAGCTGGATGAGTTACTTACAGGAAGCCAGCAAGCTTTAGAAGACATACCAGATGATGACCATCTAGACACACACATCATCTCATTTTGTCTACATTTATCTCAACATACATATGAAATGTTCTTGTTTTGATTGAGAAAATACCATAGTAGCACCAGAGCAGTTACACGGCAGTGTACTGGCCACATCCCTCGGCCAGACTGTTCATTAGAAACAACGACTCACAATGGATGGCCATGGAATTTCATAACCATGCATCTAAAATGTACATAAATGTATCTTAAATCATGTTGGTTGTTATTTGTGTTTCTGTAAACAACATCTAAACTATTATTGGTAGAATACTGTATATCCTATGTGAACATTACATGTTACATCTGATCAGATCGCCACGATGAAAAGGTATATGATGTCAAAGTATCTAAAGGCATGTCTGTACGTTAGTCCTTCTCTGTATGTGGTTTGTTTTAAATGGTGGTACATCTGGATTGTCATCCACGTCTAATGGATCCCTGCTGTTTCAGGTAGTTGTAAAAAGCACAGCTGTTGCAATGATGACAATGCAGCATCTTCTTGGTTCAAACATATGTTGTCTGAAAATAACTCTTCCAAACCCCTACTAGACTCCTTATGCACCTGGTTGTAGTGCCATTGCTCAGCTGTTCTTGGGCGCAAGTATGAAGTAAGCGAAAAAATAAAAAATCCTCTGAGCATCACCGTAAACAAACAGAGATGAGTTCAGGATAATCCAGGAATCATGACATTCACCTTTCAGATGTGCTTGAAAACTGGAACAAGACGTTTATGGGAAATGAGTTTTTGAGCTTCCTCTATTTCTCAGCATCTGGAGTGGAGGAACTTTTTATGGGATTATGAGTTCCATCTATGCAGAAAATGACTCCTGGGAAGTTCCCATCTTCGTGGAATAGTCTGCTGTTGTCAGCCTGGGATCTACTGTAGCATTATGGAATTTCCTCTTAGTTTACAGATGACCGTCCATACGGTGTGAATGGTTTTCCCCAGTTGATAGGTACCACATGCCCGTGAACTTAGACAAACCTGGAGACAAACTGTTATGGGTCATCTTCTTTGGGTTACAAAAGGGAAATGATGGCCACAGAAATCCAAAATGATCTCTAAAACCAATTTCATCAAAAATTTCATCAATCGGTCACTTCTGTCAGCAAGAACTTGTGCCTAGCTGGTGAAACTCATCGATGTTCATTAACATAGTCCAGATAATCCATGCACTTTCCTTGACAAACAACATTGATCTGGAGTTAAACCTGTCTCCTGGGAGGTTTAGTTTAAGCCTCAATTTAGCCCTGGATGTTCAGAAAATCAGTTTAGTTAGGATTAGATTTAATGCCTGTTCGGGAAACCGCCCACTAGAGTTCATTAAATGCAAATGAGCTGCGTCAGGTGATCAACATACTGTATGCGCACGAGCACAAAGCAAATCAGACTTCCTGAACTTTTTCTTTCAGGCAGAATATTTCAGTTTGGTTTGGGTTACACAAACACTGACACATCACTTCACTAAAAGAATGATTGATGAGGTCCATTATTGGCGCCTCTGTATTGCCGCCACTGTTCAAAGACATTTAATGAAGTCTTTAAGTGTCTTCTCAACCACGATGGATGTTCAGAGAAAGCCTTATGAGAGCAATACGAGTGTGATTAAGCATTCTTCTTCATGAAATGTGTAAACCCTATAATCATGGATGATGTACGAGGCGATAAATCAGAACCTTTATTCAGACAGGATGAAATAAAGAATAAGCCACTGTGCTTTGCTGCTCTAGTGGCGCTGCAATAAAGCTGAGTTACTGTCACTGTTCTGGCTATAAGAGAATCCCCTTAAGTGTTTTATTGCCGAAATGGACAACTGAACATGCACTCATATACAAAAGTATCACGTAATGCGACTGTATTGAGGACAGTGGGTAAAGGCTGCCCAAGTGCTAAAGTGAAATGATGGCTAAAAGATAAAGTGAGAGAAAGTCCTGCATTATTTATCCACTGACACGTAAGGATGTGCTTTATAAACTGCTTAGTTTACAAACCTGAGAGTAATCATATATTTAAGATTTAACAAAAATAATCTCAATTGAACTAAATTAAACAAATTTCGAGATTAAATATTTTCCTGAGATTAAAGACGAACCTGAAATTAAACAAAACCTGAGATTAAATACGACCGTGAGATTATATGCTGATTATATGCTGCTATATGCTGAGATTAAATACGACCGTGAGATTAAACACAGGCATGCGATTAAACATGTTTCTCAAATTAAACATATGCCTGAAATTATAGACACACCTGATATTAAATACTGACCTGAATTTGAACACCAACCTAAAAAAACAAAACAAAACATGAAAATAAACACAAAGCTGAGTTTAAACAGAAACCTAACACGAGACAGAAAATTTTAAGTAAACACAAAACTGATATCAAACACAACGTTAAGATAAGATCAAAACAAAGCTGAGATTAAACACATACTGTACTTGAGATTAAATATTTCCTGAATTAAAACAAGACCTGGTATTACATTCCAGATAAACTGATCGAAAAACTGCTTTTGATCTGAACAACTGACATTACTGCAACTCTATTAATACTGTATATTTAAATTTTCTGGTTTTGTTTAAAAGTTTTTCTAAAAACATAGACATTTAACAAAAGAATGATATGTTTTGACATTGGTTTTTGAATTGATTTAAAAAAAAAATTATCTATCTATGTGACGGCACGGTGGTGTAGTGGTTAGCACTGTCGCCTTGCACCTCCAGGGTCTGGGTTCGATTCCCGTCTCTGTGTGCATGGAGTCTGCATGTTCTCCGCGTGCTTGGTGGGTTTCCTCCGGGTACTCCGGTTTCCTCCCACAGTTAAAAAGATATGCAGGTTAGGCTAATTGGCGTTCCTAAATTGCCCGTAGTGTGTGATTGGTTGTGTGAGTGTGTGTATATGTGTTTGCCCTGCGATCGATTGGCACTCTGTCCAGGGTGTACCCCGCCTAGTGCCCGAAGTCTCCTGGGATAGGCTCCAGGTCCCCCGCGACCCTGAACACAGGATTAAGCGGTATAGAAAATGAATGAATGAATGAATGAGAACAAATAATTAAATAGGATAAACAAACCCATAAAAAATGACTAAAAAAGTAACCTACCAAACAAATGATAATGATTTAACTAACTAACTAACTAACTAATAAATGAAGTAGGTTACACAAAATAAATGAAAACAAATGGTTCACAGTGACAGGCTGCAAAGGGCCTAAAGATCCAATTTTAAACTATTTTACAGTATGTAACAACCTCAGCAGCGACCTCATTTCCCCTCTCGTCTGTTCCAACCACTCAGCATTCAGTATCACCTGTTTACTAATCAGCAGCCCGATCATCTGTCATCATCTGTGAACCTGTTTCTCACTGTTCATGCCTTAATTTGGATGCTTTTTTATGCTTGAATGATTCGTGGGTCACTGTGTGGCTTAACAAACAAAAAACATTCCTCTGAAACTGTTACAGGAACTGGACTGAAAAATGATCGACAAAAGTCTTTCATTCCTCGAGATTACATAAAAAGTACAAAAAAGCTTGGGAAGCAAAATATGATGAGATTAAAAAGTGTGTGTGTGTGTGTGTGGGGGGGGGGGGGGTTAAGACAAGGGGTTAAAACTTCGTGTCATGTGATTACTCTTTTTTTCCCCACACATGAGCTGTAATATCTTTGTTCTTCACCATTACTC
>CM060108.1:48306180-48558680 GCA_030522415.1 Channallabes apus | reverse complement strand
TTACCCTGATTCACACACCTCTAGCACTTACTCACCTCTGATTAGCATTTACTCACCTCTAACGTGTATCAGACATGTTTACCCACCTCTGACTAGTGTTATTGCAGTTAAAATTATTTCCCCTTTTAAATGGCTTTTTACCTGCTTGGGTTATTCATACTGTTTTACCAAGCCTTTTACGTATTCAGCATTTCAGGTATTTCAAATGTCTACTGTGACCAATCACACCATCTTTTGTGTTAGCCAGTTAATCTGTTAAAGTTTGACAGCATGGATATATGATGAATGGATATTGATATACAGTAATAATAATAATAATAATAATAATAATAATAAATTGCTAGCCTATTTCGAGATAACATTGTGGTCTTTCTTGGTAGTTTAATTGGTTGTTCCTGTTGCTTAGTGTTGCTTAGTTTTTAGTGAGGACAAGTTTGACTCATGCCACAGATTTGACGAGGTGTGAACAACGCTAATGTTCGTTAAGTAAGGGATAATGGACAAGATGGCATTTGGGTACCACAAATGATGCTTCATTGTTTTTATGATCTTAATTATGTTTAATAAATTTTAGCTATGTTTATTCCTTTCAAAGCTTTTTTCCAAAAATGGACTTAAGTTTAAATTCAAAACTCTTTTTTTTCCCTCCAATAAATATTCTTATTATTATTATCAGTATGTTGTGGTTTTCCTTTTCTACATTTTATTGGCACTGTGCATGCCGGACAAATGTTGAAGGTTTACTATGATGCACACCATCCTAACTTTGGTATTATATACATCCTAAGTATGGAATGGACAGCATCCATGTTTGTCTGTAATAGGGACTGGTGCACTTCAGAAATCAGATGGCATCAGGGGGAAGGAGGATTAGGTAGAACTCATCACTCAGCACCTGAAGACATCAGCTGGAAAATTACAACCTGCTCGTAACTGATGGTTCAGCCGGACAACAATCCTGAACAATCCTTCAAAGTGTCTTAGAAAGGCTAAACGCATCAGTGTGATAGTGCTGGAGTGGCCAGTGCAAATCCCAGAGAAAATGACTGGAATGAACTGAAAAGTACACCAGCTGTGTCAGGAGGAACGACGGAACATTCCAGCAGGATATTGTACGAAGCTTATGGAAGACTTCAACAAGAGTTTGACTCAAGTTCAAGGAGATACAAGACAACAACATTAAATACAAATATAGCAATGCGTATGTAAATGTCCGACCTGCTGATAATCTGATATGTTATAATATAATAATAATTGTCCGTACTGTAAACGACAATTTCAATTAAATTTAATTGTTAATCAAGGGTTAATAGCTAAATTGTACTCGCTTAAATAGTTAATATATTTCAATGTGTGTACAATTCATAAAGATATGGGGTTCTTTGTGTAATTGTTAAAGTACGGAAAGGATTTTTTTTATTTTTTTTATAGGACTTTATTAATCCCAGAGGGAGATTGCTCAATTTTCACATATCCCAATTAGGAAACTGGGGTCAGAGTGCAGGGTCAGCCAGCTTACGGAGCAGCGCCCCTGGAGCAGATAGGGTTAAGGGCCTTGCTCAAGGGCTCAACAGTGGCAACTTGGCGATGCTGGGGTTCGAACCCCCGACCTTCCAATCAGTAACCCAGTAACCCACAGTTTTAACCGACTGAGCCACCACTGCCCCTATTATATATTTCCATAAATATATGATATTTATGGAAGGAGTCTCCAGTGTCAGGATTTTTACGCAAGAATAGTCTTGCTAATGTTTACAGAATTTAGTTTTTTTCCAAATGAACCATAATTTATTTTATTTTGCAGAGTAGTACTAAAATGGACAACACACGCACACACGCTCACACACACTACAGCACAGATTGTACTGCTGCGCTGCTTATTGCTTGAAGGGTTCCAATAATTCTGAAGTTGACTTTTAAAAAGCATACTTTAAATAATGCACACCTTTTTAAGCTTTTTCCTAACTTTTTTTTTCTTTTTTACACATTTTATGCCACTCTGAGCTCAATCACACAACATCACTTAGTTCTGAGCTGAGAGTGATTCATTTTGGGGATTTTAATTATTTCTGTGAGCTTCACCTCCGAATATAATTTACTTATCTGCTAATTGTTCCTGCGGATTAAATGTGACAGTGTGGTGTTGTGAGGATTTATCTGTTTTTGTTGTTCATGGTGTTTAACTGCAGTAAAACTGCTTTATTTCTTCTTCTGACAAGGTCAAACACATTCTAAATATATTTCCGTTTTCCATACTACATGAAATACATAAATAAATGTAAATAAATTCTCTGAGTGTCTGTCTGAAAATATCAAGTTTATACGTTTTTTTAGAAATAACTTTTGTAATCTTCTTCTTTGTCTTTCGGCTGTTCCCTTTCAGGGGTCGCCACAGAGAATCATCTGCCTCCATCTAACTCTATCCTCTGCATCCTCTTCTCTCACACCAACTAACTTCATGTCCTCTCTCACTGCATCCATAAATCTCCTCTTTGGTCTTCCTCTAGACCTCCTGCCTGGCAGTTCCAACCTCAGCATCCTTCTACCGATATATTCACCATCTCTCCTCTGAACATGTCCAAACCACCTCAATCTGGCCTCTCTGACTTTATCTCCAAAACATCTAACATGGGTTGTCCTTCTGATGAACTCATTCTTGATCCTATCCATCGTTGTCACTCCAAAAGAGAACCTCAACATCTTCAGCTCTGCTACCTCCAACTCTGCCTCCTGTCTTTTCTTCAGTGCCACTGTCTCTAAGCCGTAGAGCATTGCTGGTCTCACCACTGTCCTGTACACTTTTCCTTTCATTCTCGCTGATACTCTTTTATCACACAACATACCTGAAACTTTTCTCCACCCATTCCAACCTGCCTGTACCCGCCTCTTCACCTCCTTTGAACACTCTCCATTGCTCTGGACCATTGACCCTAAGTACATAAAGTCCTGTACCTTCTTTACCTCTGCTCCCTGTAGCCTCACCGTTCATCTTGGGTCCCTTTCATTCACACACATGTATTCCATATTGCTGCATCTAACCTTCATTCCTCTACTTTCCAGAGAGTACCTCCACCTCTCCAAATTTTCTTCCACCTGTTCCCTGCTCTCACTACAAAGCACAATGTCATCTGCAAACATCATACTCCATGGAGACTCCTGTCTAACTTCATCTGTCATCCTGTCCATCACTAGAGCAAACAAAAAGGGGCTTAGAGCCGATCCTTGATGCAGACCCACCTCCACCTTGAACTCTTCTGTCACACCTACAGCACACCTCACCACTGTCTTACAGCTCTCATACATGTCCTGCACCACTCTAACATACTTCTCTGCCACTCCAGACTTCCTTATACAACACCACAGCTCCTCTCTCGGCACCCTGTCGTACGCTTTCTCTAAATCTACAAAGACACAATGCAACTCTTTATTACCTTCTCTGTACTTCTCCACCAGCATCCTCAAAGCAAATACTGCATCTGATGTACTCTTTCTAGGCATAAAACCATATTGCTGCTCACAAATTCTCACCTCTGCCCTTAACCTAGCTTCCACTACTCTTTCCCACAGCTTCATTGTATGGCTCATTAGCTTTATGCCTCTGTAATTGCCACAGCTCTGCACATCTCCCTTGTTCTTAAAAATCGACACCAATACACTTCTTCATTCTTCTGGAATCCTTTCACTCTCCAAGATCCTGTTAAACAAACTAGTCAGAAACTCTACTGCCACCTCTCCTAAGCACTTCCATACCTCCACAGGTATGTCATCAGGACCAAGAGCCTTTCCACTCTTCATTCTTTTCAACGCCCTTCTCACCTCACTTTTACTAATATTTGCTACTTCCTGCTCCACAACAGTCACCTCTTCTACTCTTTGTTCTCTTTCGTTTTCCTCATTCATCAACTCCTCAAAGTACTCTGGGGTCTGGGATAGCTCAGTGGTTAAGGCATTGGACTACGGTTTGGAAGATCCCAGGTTCAAACCCCACAACCACCAAGTTGCCACTGTTGGGCCCTTGAGCAAGACCCTTAACTGCTCAGATAAAAAAAAAAAGTAAGTCGCTCTGGATAAATGTCTGCCAAATGCCTAAATGTACTCCTTCCATCTTCCCGTCACCCTCCTGGCATCTGTCAGTGCATTACCATCTTTAATCACTCTAACCTGCTGCACATTCTTCCCATCTCTATCTCTCTGCCTCGCCTTCAAGTCCTCATATGCTATTTGTTTGGCCTTTGCCACCTCTACCTTCACCTTACGCTGCATCTCCCTGTACTCCTGTCTACTCTCTTCAGTCCTCTCAGAGTCCCACTTCTTCTTAGTTAGTCTCTTTCCCTGTATACACTCCTGGACTTCCTCGTTCCACCACCAAGTCTCCTTGTCCACTTTTGCTTTACCTGATGATACACCAAGTACCCTCCTACCTGTCTCCCTGATCACATTGGCTGTAGTTGTCAACTGAAAGCACCTCCTGACCACTCATAGCCTGTCTCAACTCCTCCCTGAAGACTACACAACATTCTTCCTTTCTCAGCTTCCACCACTTTGTCCTCTGCTCTGCCTTTGTCCTCTTCACCTTCCTCACCACCAGGGTTATTTTACACACCACCATTCTGTGTTGTCTGGCTACACTCTCCCCTACCAACACTTTGCAGTCACTAATCTCTTTCAGATTACAACGTCGACACAAGATGTAGTCCACCTGAGTGCTTCTGCCTCCGCTCTTATATGTCACCCTATGTTCCTGTCTCTTCTGGAAGAAAGTATTTACTACTGCCATTTCCATCCTCTTTGCAAAGTCCACCACCATCTGTCCTTCTACATTCCTGTCCTGAAGACCAAACCTGCCCATCACATTTTCATCACCTCTATTCCCTTCCCCAACATGTCCATTGAAGTCTTCACCAATCACAACAATAAATGGAGTAATGCAATAAAATAAAAATATAAATATCAAGGTTATAAGTTAAGATTTATATGATAAGATAAGATAAGATGAGATAAGATGATTTGAGTTAAGATTAGAAACATGATTAGACAATATTAAACGATCAGGTGAAATAAAATGAGATTAATCACCATTAGTTGAGATAAAATAAGATGAGATAATATGATAAGATCAAATGAGATAGGATAAATAAGTTATGATAAAATGTAAAAAGATGAAAGGTATATGATTATGATAAGATTAATGAGACAAGTTGAGATAAAATAGCATGAGATGTGTTGAAATAAGATAAGATGATAAGATTAAATGAGATAAGATAAAGTAAGAAAAGATTCTATAAGATCAGATAAAATAAGATAAGAGAAGAAGCTGAGATAAGATGAGATGAGATATGGTGAAATAAAACAAGATTCTATAAGATCAGATATTACAGTTATACATATTAGATGAGATGAAATAATATACAATGAGACAGTGAGATGAAATAAAGTTTATGTAAGATGAGATAAAATGATGTAATAAGATTATTTATACAACTTTTTTTGAAGATTTATTTATTTATGCAAAATATCTTTTATTTATATGCATATTCATAAACATGGATTTATTTATTAATGCTACATTATTTAAGGATGTGGTGTACCCATGCTACACCTGCATCTGCGAATCCAGTAGTGTTCAAATAATCAGAAGATCAGTACTCATCTGTCGCATGTTAAAAGCCTATTAAAAGTAGTACATTTCTAAAAAAAGCAGAATAGATGTCAGATAATTATGCCTGATGGGTAATTTTCTCTCACGAAATATTTCCTAAAAGCGTCCAGCGAAGCCCCGTGACCGGGCATTCAGGATGCACACGGCATCGACTCTCAGCAGGAGCATATTCATTAGGCAATAATTAAACAGGAAGGAAATGAAAGAGACGCCGTCGCCTTCTCCCGGCGCCGTAATGGAGTTATCAGAGTTTGTGTTAGCAAGTAATGGAGTGAGCGCTGCGATGTGAGATTACTCGGTCTTTAATAAATAAATGCATACGCGTGTGAATTAGCAGAAGCTCTTTATGAAAACGCCTCGCAGAAAACATCTTCACACCAAACTCATGAGGGTGTCGGTGATTTCAACACCGTCCCATCTCAAGCTGCTAATTATGGCTGATTGATGTTAGTATCGCGTGTGGATTTAAAGAAGGAAAAGCGTTGCCCTGACATACGTATCATGTAGCATGTATATGTTACAGCATTACAAACCTGTCGCTAGTCGCTAGTCCCTTAGCATGCAGTCGGTGATTTATCTGGATTAGACGTCTGAAATCAGAAATGCAATTTTAGGGAATTTGTTTCTGTAGGAAGTTTATTGTTTGTCAGGAATCTGATCGCGCACGAGCTCCAGTGCTAACTCCAAAACCGCGGCGGCAGGGAATAATTTTCTTTCCTGTTATTCCTAATTAATGTCATAAAGTGCAGGCTGTGTGAGGAAACAAAACCTGTGTGCAAGTGTGTGTGTGATCACATGTTCAGTATGTTACTCACGGTCTCCTCGGGGTCTTTAGAGATCAGAGAGGTATCGCGCTCCTGTGCTGTACAACACACGCTAATGTCATTTAAATTGCACTGACACCTGGTACAGCAGCACAAACCATGTGTTCCACACACACACACACACACACACACACACACACACACTAGCATCCATCATGCAGCTACACACCTTATGCCTTTAAGTTTTTTTCAGTTATTAAAAATAAATACAGAAATAATAATAATAATAATAATAATAATAATAATAACAACACTAATAATAATCCTATAGCAGTAAAGCACACACACACTTTAAAATCTATCATAGATCCAACACTGATCAAAGTTCGTAGGACATTTCGCTAATTAGAAAGTGGGCGGGGCTTAACTCCCTCCTGAAAGCTGCTACCTTTCAGATCTTGTTTCAAAAACTAAACAGAAAAGAAGGGAAAAACATATTTTTGTTGAGTTTGGGAAATTGTAGTTTTAAAGACAATGATGTCATACGGGAAGTTTGTCAGTTTCACATAGAGATCTGAGTTAAAAGGTCTTATTGCATCATAAAACATAAGAGCCAATCAGCTTTCAGTATGCAAATGTGAACTGATCTCATTTAAAATCTAAAGAAATTCTAGCAGGTTGAAACAACAGCAGAAGTGTGTGTGTGTGTGTGTGTGTGTGTGTGTGTGTGTGTGTGTGTGTGTGTGTATGTGTGTGGCGTGTCGTTGATGCAGAAATCTCACAAGTGGCATTTTGTTGGATTTCATACACAATTATTCTCATCTCTATTTGCATACGTTTACAAAACACCATCCTTTCACTTGGATACGGTTTCATCCCCGGATCGGATGTGAAATTGAAACGTTGACCCTGATTCCTATATTCCAGACCTCCCTCTCTTCTCTCTCTCTCTCTCTCTCTCTCTCTCTCCTCCCTCCACCCCCCTAACCTCCCCCCCAACCCCTCCCTTGCCCTGACGCCTCGCCTCTTCCCGCTCGGTTAGTTAGCGCACGGCTGAAAGGCGCGGTCTTTCTAATTTGCCATCATTGGAGAAGATAATTATTGCTGCGCATCATTCCTGATCTCCTCATCATATGGATCAGTGGTTGTGTGTGGGTCAGGTGGGCTGGAAAAACATCATTAGCATATCGTTATTACCATCTCATTAGCATATCGCTATTACGCACAGGTCCCGACTTGTTTATTCCAGTTTCTCAGATGAGCGGTCGGGCTGCAGTGATACTCGGGTCTGCTCTCAGGGTCTTATTTAAACCCACGTTACTGCACGTGATCCTGGAGCGATACCACATAGCGAGGGATACGAGTGTTTAAAATATAAATATGTATTTAACTTCAACTCAATCACTCAATACTCCTTTATCTTGTATACAGGGGGGGCCTGGAGCCTATCGCAGGAGACGTAGGGCATGATGTGTACACCATACCCAGAGGAAACACAACAAGAAAACACGAAACTCCATGAACACAGACCCAGAGGTGGGAAGTGAACCCGGACCCTGGAGGTGCGAGGTAACGGTGATAACCACTACGCCACCATGCTGCCAATATTAGACTCATGAAAGTAAATATTCTGAAAATGGAAATTTACCTCGACCTCAACTTTATCTTTAAATTTACTTCTTCGCAACATAAGCAAGACAGTTTTAGAGCCAGCAGCATCCAACATCACTGACATGAACTTCCTAGAAGGCAAAGATAGATTCATAGAGAGAGAGAGAGAGAGAGATTATTGTACGATACAGGAATAAACTAATTCTCCTGTCTTTGTTTTTCTGTCTTTCACTGTCTCTCTGTTTCCTTTCTGTATTGAATCCTTTCTCTCTATGTCTCTTCTGCCCTCTTGAAGTCTTTTCTTTAGTGGTCCTGGCTGAGAGAAACACTTTCTTTCACAGTCTTTCACTCTCTCTCTCTCTCTCTCTCTCTGTCTGTTTGTCAGTTTCTGTCTCACACAGTCTCTCCCTCTTTCATTTTCTGTCTCTGTCCCCTACTCGCATTCCACCCATTTCTCTCTCTCTCTCTCTCTCTCTCTCTCTCTCTCTCTCTTCATAGCGATTGGCTGAATTTACTGAGACATGACTGGTCCCTATAGGCTGAGTGTGGAGGAGAGAGTCGCTGCTGTTGCTAGGATCCTGTTGCTAGGACGGCTCAGTGCTGATAGGGGGACACGTGATGAATTATGGATGGGCAATTTTTAGAGAAAGAAAGACAGCAAGAGACAGTGAGAGAGAACGAGACAGGTCGGATCTGTGATGCAGGAAGATGGAACATAAACAGGAGAAAGTGATGAGCAGATGCAGAATCCTGACTCTGATTCTTATTCTGAGCCAGGAGTCAGAGGTTACTCCGTGTCATTTGTTGAGCACAAGCACAGGGGATTTGACCCCCTGACCCTGGCGTGACCTCCGCTGACATTCGCGATTAGCTGCTGATGAATGGCATGATGGAGAAAGAATGAGAAGAGGAAATAAGATGAGAAACGAAAGGACAGAGTCTTGCTGGGGTGCCATTATTATTGCTACACTTACCTCTCTTATTGCAGAGCCTGTAGGGGTCACATGATCAGCTAGGACACATATCGTATCATTAAACAGCAACACTATGTTATATACACAGCATTCATATTATAAGACCTTGTGCACATCGTTTAACATTTACAAAAGTTAGTGCACCCCGTGTAAATTCTCAGCATTTTTTCTTGTGTGGTTTTAGCATAAATGTGTGATTCCATGTGCTGCTTCATTTCCTCTTATTGATATTAATGTGTTTCCATGTTGCACTATTACAGCCTCTATGATGCACTTCTACTAATCAATAGGTAATAAATTTATCATCCATCTTAAATCTTTGCAGTCCAACTAGGGACCGTGGAGGCCAACGGTGATGACTGTATTTATTCCCATTTTCCCAGTCAACAGTCACATGTTCATGTACACACTACGCTAAATTTGGGAAAAGCCAATCAGCCTAATCTGCATGATTTTGGACTGTGCGAGGAAACGGGAAAAAAACCTGGGAATCGAACCTGGACTATAGAGGTGCAAGGCAACATTGCCAAGCACTATGCCACAGAGCCGCCAATCAATAGATGTTCAATATATAAAATTGTATGAAATGTGATTGAGGAAGTGGATGAAACACTCATAGATTTCATGCACAAAAAAAAACAAACACATAAAATGCATGAATTTAAGTAAGCTAGGACAAATTTAGCAAAAATCTAATCAAAACAAGAAAAAAACTAAGAAACACCTACCCGCAGACTGAAACAACACAAACAACAAAACCGCAAACTAAAGCGAAACCAAAGCAAAACAAATCAAACCCATCCAAATAATAATGAAAAAACTAATCAACATGGCAAAACCGAGCAAAAACACAAAAAAAGACAAGAGAAGAAAGCAAAAAAGAAAAACAAAATCAAGAAAGGAAATACAATATAAAACAAGAAAAAAAGGAAGAAAACCCACAAAAAAACACAACAAAATAAATTAAACTAAAAAGAAAAGAAAATGCAAAACAAATCAAAAACCAAAGAAAATAAATCAAAAACCAAAAAGAAACACAAAACAAACAGAACTGAACTAAGTGAAAACAAAACAAAAAACAACAACTTTGCATCTTTAAACAATGACATGCTGCACCTTGTATCCATGTATTACACATTAACATTACAGTTACAGGTTCGAAGAAAACAGGTTGGCCTCATCAGTCTTTCATGTTCTCTCTAGAATTTAATAACAAAATAATAAGAACTTTTTAACCAGAAAAACAATAAGGAAAATGGCGCGTGTCACTGCTACAGCACGCTGACACTGGAGACTCCTTCCATCTTACAGCTTTACAAAGAAACATCTTCATACTTTACGATTCTTTTAATCTCTTCATTGAAAAAAAAAATCATGTGAGTAATCTGTTACTATAGAAACGGCAAAAGTATTAAAACGAGCACATTCATGCCAACATAATGCACTAGTTTCTGAGCTGCTGGAGAATTAATCAACAGCTCCTGGCCAATCAGAGCGCTGCACTGTGCTGTGCTGGGAGATTAATTAATTAAGAGGGATAAAACCTGTGATCGTGATTAAAGCTCAATTAATTTCTCAACCCTATCCATAATGCACTTCTTTCAGCAGGCTGAGCAAAAAAAAAACAAAAAAACACACACACACACACGCACACACACACACCTCACGGCTGTTGAATAAAACATGTTGATTTGTCAGGATGCAGATTCGATCGTGCCGCCGTATTGTTCCACACGCTGCCTTTTGTTATTCATTCTTTTGTTCTGTGTTGTTTTCTTTTTTCTTCTCTCTCTCTCTCTCTTTCTTTCTCTCTCTCTCTCTCTCTCTCTTTCTTTCTCTCTCTTTCTTTCTCTCTCTCTCTCTGCTCGAATCACAGCCTCATTAAAATGCGTAATCAGGCCAGCGTGTGCAACGCCGTCACTACAACCGCTTGGAGCGTTTTTAATAACACCTTATTGAATTCTCACACAATGGAGACAGGGACAGGGGTTCTGCTTTTCTTTGGCAAATAAGTGATGAATGAGTGATATTTCATCTTTTATAAAAAAAAACCCAAAAAAACAACAGATCGTAGCAAAGATAATTTTTTTACGTAAATTGTACAGCTGTTGCTGAGAAGCTCTGAAACTATTCATGGAGACGACTATCCTTAAAGGGGATAAAATGTGTAATTAGCACGAGCAGATGTCTCCATATCTATGTCTCCGCTCGTCTACCAAGAAAAATGTGAAAGAGGAGGAATGTGAAAGGAAACAAACAAAAACACTGTAGACGTCAAACCTCCAGCACTACACAGGTCTGTCCGGGTGTCTGAACGTCTCTGAACGTCTTCTTGAAAGTCCGTGTGAAAACAAAATGAAATACGAGCCGAATAGAAAAACCCTCAATTACAGAGAGAACAAAAATGTGCACAGAAAAAATACATCAGTTAACGTGAGTTTGTGTTTATTTTTTATGTTTACATTTGTGTGTACAGTATGTAAACATGAGATGTGTTTATTTATTTATTTATTTATTTATTTGTTTAATATGCATGTTAGTGAGTTAGTTATTTGCTTGGAATACATTTTAAATGTAAACAAAACACCCTTTTATGTGTACATTTACAATGTAACATTTATTTATTTATTGAATTAGAACTCAATTGTTTATGTTTAAAAATATATAATATAATGCAACAATTAACAGAGACATTTGTGTTTATATGTTTTATTTTATATGTTTTATGTTTAATTGTTAATTTTTCATTTGAAATGTACTATTTATTTATTTATTTATTTATGCACTTACTTTCTTGATTGTTTATACATTTTAAACAATCAAATAAATAAACAAATTAATTAATTAAGGCATACATTTAAAAATACATTTGTTTATTTTATTCATGCTTATTATTATTTAATTAGATTTTACTAGTATAAATAAATAAATAAATAAATAAAAAGTCTACTAATAAGGAAATTGTGCAAAAAAAAACATGATTGCTAGTTTGATCAAATAATACATTGTAGATAAAATATGATAAAAAAAAGAACATATATATATATGGCGGCGCGGTGGTGTAGTGGTTAGCACTGTCGCCTTGTACCTCCAGGGTCTGGGTTCGATTCCCCGGCCAGGCTCGATTCCCGTCTCTGTGTGCATGGAGTTTGCATGTTCTCCCCGTGCTTGGTGGGTTTCCTCCGGGTTCTCCGGTTTCCTCCCACAGTCCAAAGATATGCAGGTTAGGCTAATTGGCGTTCCTAAATTGCCCGTAGTGTGTGATTGGGTGTGTGAGTGTGTGTATGTGTGTGTGCCCTGCGATGGATTGGCACCCTGTCCAGGGTGTACCCCGCCTAGTGCCCGAAGTCTCCTGGGATAGGCTCCAGGTCCCCCGCGACCCTGAACACAGGATTAAGCGGTATAGAAGATGAATGAATGAATATATATATATATATATATATATATATATATATATAAGAAAAAATTAAAATCAATTCATAAAAGTTCATAACATTAGTTTAAAAAAAAATTCATATACATGTACAGTATATGGAAAAAACATGCTGAAACACGTCTTTAATACAGTTTTGAAAATACATAAGAAAGTTTTTTTTTAATTATTGTTTTTGAATATTATCTATCTATCTATCTATCTATCTATCTATCTATCTACCTACTGTATAGCATGAAGTCAGCACTTTGTCTGTCTGGCGCTTTTTGATGACATCATCTTCCCCCGCGTCTTGTGTTTAAAAGATCGGGAAAAGGACATGATTGGTGAGTTTGCTAACATTTTAGATCATGTTGTGTTTTGCAAACAAGACATTTGTGTACATTTCCTCTGTTCTGCTCCACCAATCAGCTTCCTCGACATGACCCTGCATCCGCACCGCATCATTACCGTTCCCTAAAAGCTTCCCTCGCTATGCTGTGACCTCTGACCCGTGGCGACGCCGCTAATATCCTGCCACACGCTTGTTAGCCGTCCTCATTATCAGCTGTAATTATGGGAGGTGTTGGCCCCGCCCCTTTTGTGGCCCAGAGCCAATTTCAGTATGCAAATGGTTAAAGTCCCTGCGGAGAGGAGCGCCGTGATTAAACCTGTGTTGATAAACTCGCTCGTGCTGACTGACGGATTGAGGTATTGGGGGCAGCTGGGGCACCTCTGTCACGACAAGGTAGCGGTGGGGGTTGTGGGTCAAAAAACAAGAAGTGTCCTGCTTCAACACGGGGATGAGTGTACTGATATAAAAGAGAATCTTTATAAAGCTGTGAAACCCAGGGAATCAAGCAGAGAGCAGCAGTGGTGCCAGACATGAAGCTAACAGATAAACCTATACTGAAAAGAATGTAGTCGAGTTATGCTGTTATAGTTCCTTCTGGAGTCCCTGCTTGCACTCTGCACAAAATATATCTGATTCATTATGTGACTGTGACCATACCTACATGTAACTGTTCTTCACATCATGGTGCCCCACTTCTTGTTGTTCACTGAGGTCACTTCCTTGCTTGCTTAGGATGCCCTGTGGTCTGCGTTGGATGTGTGTGGGTCCACTTTACCATGAAGACGGTCCTGCCCTCAACTGAGACAGACAGATGCTTTTTTGAAGACTTCTTTACCGCTTTATCCTGTATTCAGGGTCGCGGGGACCTTGAAGCCTATCCCAGGAGGCTTAGGGCACGTGGCAGGGTACACCCTGGTCAGGGTGCCAATCCATCACAGGGCACACACACACACACATACACTCACACACCCATCACACACTACCTGGAATTTGGGAATGCCAATTATCCTAACCTGCATATCTTTGGACTGTGGGAGGACTTGTGACTGCAGTCGCTCAATAGTTCAAGACTGGAATTTCTTATAGTTTTTTTTACCAGAGCCTGCAGTAACGAACTAGACTCGATATTAATTCATTCATTCATCTTCTGTACCGCTTTATCCTCTATTCAGGGTCGCGGGGGACCTGGAGCCTATCCCAGGAGACTTCGGGCACAAGGCAAGGTACACCCTGGACAGGGTGCCAATCCATCGCAGGGACTCGATATTAACTTAAAACCAAAAATAATCTCTTGTTATACTAAACTTAAAGCCTCCTAACACACCATATGACTGCAGAACAATTCCTGCTATCTGATATCACCCAACATGATGCATTACCTGTTGAGTCTGGTTTCTCCCAAGGTTCCTTCCTCTATTGCCATTTCAGGGAGTTTTTCCTTGCCATAATTTATAATTCATATTTTTCAATTCTGTAAAGCTGCTTTGTGACAATCACCATTGCTAAAAGTGCTTCATGAAGAAAAATTGATTGAATTGAATTGAATTCATGCAGTTATCTAATCAGCCAATTACGTAGCAGCACCACGATGCATTGAGTTGAAGAGCTTGAGTTAATGTTGACATCGAGCATCAGAACGAGAAAAACGTCTGATCTCTGTAACTTTAATTACAGCATGGCTGCTGATGCCAGATGGGCCGGTTTAAGTATTTCAGAAAGTGCTGATCTCCTGGTAGTTTCACACACAACAATCTCTAGAGGTTACACAAAATGGTGTAAACATCAATCGATCAAGCAAAACAAGCACACACACTATTTTTATTAGCATTTTATTATTCTGGAATGCAGAACGATGGAATAGCAGCAGCAGTAGGGCAGTGGCACTAATGGTGCACCAAGCGAGGGAAGTTCACATAGCACATTAGCATTTCATACACGCAACACATCCAAGTAAAAAAAAAAGAAAAAAGTGTGATTTGAGTAATGGGGGCTTGTGCCCCAGTAGAGCTTGATGTCTAGCAACGCCCCTGCAGCTAGCTATTCAGAGAGATATTTGAGTATGACTCTGCTCGGATTCCTCGTTTCTATCAGACTGTTCATGACTGTTCACTGAGAGTCATGTTTAAAAGAAAAAAAAACATTTGAGATTTTAAAGCAGATCAAAGCTGGCTGAGGTTTTGGCGCTGCAATCTGTTGCGTCTCGTTGCAGCCTCGGTCGCTTTCACGAAGAAGCGAAGAAAAAGCCAGGACTGAAGCGCGCCCTCCTCCCTCTCCTCCACCACCGTGGCGCTTTTCTGGAACACTTCCCACGCTGCTCCTCTGGATGCCGCCCAAATCAAACAGCATCACTCCTCACCGCTCCCCCTGGCTCCCTCCTGCCTCCCTCCTGCCTCCACACCATCGTATTGATCTCACACCCTACGGGTTCTGAAGCAAGCCGGTCCGGCGCTTAGACTTTAAATCCAGCAGTTAGGAATAAACATGGCCACCTGACGCTGTTTAGCTCAAAGGCTTGTTCGTATTTTTTTTATTGTACTTTTCCACCGGTTTTTTGTGAACTTGTACACTAGTGTGAGATGATTCATCATCAACAACAACAATACAAAAAGAATGTGGAAAATCAATGGTGAGCATATGTCCAAATTTAGGGACTGCTGACCTGAACATTTAGATCCGTGACACACATTTAGTACAACATGCACCATCAATGATATGTTTAGTGCCAGAGGAAAACTGTTAGTTTTACTGTACAGCCACTCGTTTAACATCAAACTCAGTCATCAATGTTAAATTTAATAACATAAAAATAAAAATATACAGATTATTTTTTATATTTCATCCATTTCATTCCTAAAAAAGGTATTCCGACTTTAGGCCACGCCCCTTACCCACGTTTAATACTCTGTGACTT
Source organism: Channallabes apus (assembly GCA_030522415.1). Classification (NCBI taxonomy): domain Eukaryota; kingdom Metazoa; phylum Chordata; class Actinopteri; order Siluriformes; family Clariidae; genus Channallabes; species Channallabes apus. Next base: position 48,542,994 of record CM060108.1, on the reverse strand, counting down.
TTTAGTTTAAGCTCTACATCTACAAATTGAGGCATCCAGGGAAGGAGCAGCTCCAGCTGGATTCAGCTTTATGATGGTTGGAGCTACACATGCTGCTCCTGTGCTTCCAGTGATCCAGACCTCATCTGCCCTCTACACCTACTGACTCGTCCCTATGCTGAACTGGTCTTCATGTCAATTTAAATAATTTCTGTCATATTGAATTTTCACCTGCACAACACACAAGATGTTATATCATTTCTATCTGTTATCGCCCAAATGAGGATGGGTTCCCTGTTGAGTCTGGTTCCTCTCAAGGTTTCCTCCTAATGCCATCTCAGGGAGTTTTTCCTTGCCACCGTCGCCGTCACCCTTGGCTTGCTCATCAGAGAAATTTCATTCATTCGTCTCATTATTATTATCTTGACACATTTTTCTCACACATACACACTTCCAATTATTTTCTTTTCTAAAATATATATATATTTTTTGTAAATTTTCTTTAATTTTTGTGAAGCTGCTTTGAGACAATGACCATTGTTAAAAGCGCTATATAAATAAAATTTAATTTAATTAAATTGAATACATCGTCTTTCAGTCTGATGTTACAGATCGCATAAAATACAACACATTTATATTTAAAGAATCTGCTATAAGCAGAAAAGCAGAACATTGGAAAAAATCCTGCCGGTTATCAAGTACAGCGACCTACAGTAAATGTCGCTTCTTTGTCTGTCTAAACTCTTTATGAGTGTCATATACTGTACAGCCATGTTTATGATCAGTGCAGAAACATCTGACTCACATCCACATCCACAAATCTGATAGTCTGAAGATACAAAATTGCGAAAATGAATTCTTATGAATTTGATAGCATTACTCTCAGACCCTGCTGTGAACTTGATGTGTTATTAGGCTATTAAAGGGGGAAGTGGTGGATCAAACAGTTACGGCTCTGGGCTACTAATCAGGAGGTTCTGGGGTTCAAACCCCCAGCAGGGCACTGTAGGGGGCGCTGTATCCTGGCTGACCCTGCGTTCTGACCACAGCTTCCTCACTGGGATTAATCATTTCACTGTGTTATAACGTCTGTGTGACAAATAACTCAATCTTAGTAAAAAATCGAAAAATTTTAAGGATTTATCATAAAACTATCCATCAATAAAATTAGAATAATTATTTAATTAATAAAAAAAATAATAAAACTACCTAACTAAAGCTATAAACTGAAATGGCATTTGCATTTAACAAAGAGTAATGTCAGTTTTTCCAGATTATTTTGCACGTCTAAACACGCGGTTTAATCATGTGATCAGACATTGCTCGCAGTTTAATATAGCACAGCTGCAGCATAGTGATGAAAGTGAAACTCAATGCAAATTTGACACAAAGTTTACATAAAAATTCTGGATTGCACCTCAACATAATATTATGTAACTTAGCCATGCATAACAAATCCTCATATGTTTATTGCTTATTTTTTCATTATTATTATTTTTTTTTTCAAAGCTCACAAAATGAATGTAAGACCCCTCCCCCACCCACCATCCAGTCCAATTTGTATTACAGTGTCAAAGCCAAACTTTTGAAAATCCCCAAAACTAGTAATTAGTACTGTAGATAAAACTTTCGCTTGCTTTTTTAACATGGAAACTTCTGGTTGAAAAAAACTAATAAAATGCTGCCAAGCAAAGTCATGGCTAATCAATGACAGCTGCAATTATTTTCAGGACAGTTTCCAAAAAAATTACAATTTTCTTTCAAGATTTTAAAAATAAAATGTAAAATAAAAAAAATAAAAAACAAGCCTTATATACAGAATTTATGTCTAATCAATATAAATAACCATCTTTCCAAATCTCTAAATAAGATTTAAAGCATTGCCTTTCTATTAAAGTGTCTTTAGCCACCAATTCTTCTGAATTACATTCAGATAAACAAAAGTCATGTCTTCAAAGGAGCACTTTTATTTTCATTATCCAGGATTTATTTTTTTGTCTTTTTTTAGCGGGTGAGCGTGGTTAGGCCTGTCCTCTGGAGATTCAGGAACTCTGTGATTATGAGCTGGACCGAGCTGGGACTGAGCCTTAAGTGCTATTGAGACGGCTCTTGTCTTACCGCGAGGGACACAGGCATAATATCACAGGATAATTGGGTTTCTGGACGAGATTCTTTCCGTGGCTATGATTGAGCTAAGCTCTTGAGGGTAGTAATCACACATTTTTTTTTTTTTGAGAACTGGACTTTCGCTTTCTTCCCATGCAGCCGTTTAAATATAGTGCGCTTCGAGTTTTGGCATCTCCACGACTGTGAAGTGCCGAAACGCTTCCAGAAAGGTGGATGCTAGAATGGTGGACTTAAAAATAGCGATTTAGCAATCGCTAGGATTTAACAAGATGCTCGTTTTTATAAGCAGAGGTCACTGTAGAGGGAGTGGAGAAATGGTGGCAGGAAACATTTAGTTAAAAAAAACTAAACTAAAATAAAATAAAAAAAAAACTAAACTAAAAATGTTTTTTATTCAGCAGTTTGTTTGTTTTTTTTGGTTGTTTTTTTGTTTGTGCTTATTGGTTTTTGCTACACATTGAATTTATTTCATTTATTCATACTCTTCTGCATTTAAAAAATAGTAACAAATTCTTACCATTTTTTTTTTTTTTTTTTTGCTTCTAATTTTTCCTGATCCACATCAATCTTCTGATGGGAAAAAAACTATATACATTTTGTTATGTAAAATTTTATGTAATTCTTTTCATGTCACAAGGGGGCACCCTGAAACTGATTACTTGCATCAATTTATATTTAAGTGCTATTTTGTCTATCGTTAATTCACAGAGGTTTGTGGAAATACTGATAAATCCAACCAAAGCACAGTACTGAGCATTTATACTTACTACAGTCTGGTCAATAAATTTTGGAATGAGGATTATTTTTGGGGGCATTTGGTCTCTGTATACCACAATAGTCAAGATATAAGAGGAGTTAAGACTTTCAGGTTTAATTTAAGGTGTTTGAAAAAAGTATGGCATCAACAATGCAGGAATTACAGGAATTTTGTCTCTCTCACACATACACACATTTTAGGCTTCATAAATAATGGAACCAATGGCTGACAAGCAGTTGCGTGGCCAGGTGTGGCCTGTTCCCTCATTACTCCATGATTAATCAAGCAGATAAAAGGCCAGGAAGTGATTCTGATTTGCAGTTGCTAGCTGTTCCCTCGACCTCTCAATATGAGGTTCAAAAAGGTGTCTATGCAAGTACAGCGGGCCATCATTAAAAAAAATGTAAATAAAATAAACATTGGTAGATAGAGATAAAACATTGGAATGAACCAATACAACAGTTTGAAATATTTTTAAAGCGGAAGGAATTAACTGGCAAGCTCAGCGGCAGCAAATGGAAGATCACAGAAGACAACTGAAATGGATGAACACTGAACCCTCTCCGTGGTAAAGAAACACTTTTCCACAACATCAAGCCAAGTCAAGAACACCCTACAGTAGGTACTGTAGGAACTGTAGGTAGGCGTATCATTATTAAAGTCCACATTGAAGAAACAGCTTCATGATGTAAATACAGATACATTTAGGCTTTTGGCAGATTCACTTATCTAGAGCAACTTACATAAGTGCTTTTAAGTTAACCCAAATACCTAAGAAACAGATAATTCTTTAAAGATTGCCAGTGACTCAGCTGTACAGACACCTACAGTAGAGTACATTCATTTCACCATCTAGGAGCCAGGACAGACAACAGTGCAGATACAGGAGACCAGTGAACATGGAAAGGTTGAAAACAAGGTCAGGTAGCTGCATTCTTGGTCAGAACAAAGGGAAAGGTGCTTAGGGGCAGATCTGCCAGAACTGAGTTTCAATAGCACAGACTTGAAACAACAAGGGTCTGAACAAGCTCCTGAGTGGCCTGTGTGGAGAGAAATCGACAATTTATTCTTATGTTCTAAAGAAAAACCGACAGTGTGTGAGGAATAGGAAAGTTGAGTATCCAGAGATACCCCAAGGTTGTGTGCAGTAACTGAGGGAATGATCTCAGTGTTGTCCAGGAAGATCATAAGATCCTGACAGGGGGACGAATCATCTGGGTTAAACATCTGTTCAGTTGTACTGAGATTAGATTTCTGTTGATGTCTGTCATCCAGGAGGAGATGTCTGTCAGACATGCTGAGATCCAGGTGGAAACCTGAGTGTTTGAGGGAGAAAAGGAAAGAATGCATTGTGTTATCTGCATAACAATGGTATGAAAAGCAGTGTGAGGATATAACTTTACCAAGAGACCGGGTATAGAGGGAGAACAGAAGGGGACCAAGTACTAAGCCGTGTGGGGCACCAGTGGAGAGTCTGCATGAAACCGATGTGGATCCCCTCCCTGTCACCTCATACGATTGAGCTTCTTGGTAGGGCGCAAACCATTGGATGAGGACAGGTGATAATTTAACTGATCTAACAGCATGTAGGTTCTCACTGACAGACAGAAGGGCAATATCTGTGGAATGTGCCACTTTGAATCCAGATTGGTTAGGATCATTGAGATTGTTTTGCGAGAGATAAAGAGACTTTTATTAGTAAACTGTGCATTTGATAATTTTAGTGAGAAAAGAGGGAAGTGATACCGACAACAACAATTATTGATTGCTGCTGGATCCAGGCAGAGTTTCTTGAAGATGGGCTAATCTGTCTCCTTAACTGCAGCAGGAACATGATTAGATGATATGGAAAGGTTGATAATAGTTGTAATAAAGGGTAGGAGGTCTTGTGAGATGGCCTGGAGCATTGTGGAAGGGATTTGGTCTAATGGACAGCTGGTAGGATTAAAGGATGATATGATTCGCTGAATCCCGCACAGATGATTGTGCCAGTGGAAGAAAAAAAGGATGCTGAAAGTGTACTGCTTTGTTATCATATGAATGTTTTATGGAGTTCCATGGAGTTTCATGTGATTTCTTTCTTCATATAATTTGTTATTTTATACTGGCATTAGTACCTGATGTTGACAGGTAAAGAGGTTTTAGAAATATTTAAAAGGCTAAAGCTAAAAATAATCTGATCAGCTTTAATGTACAGTAATTATTTCAGCTTGAAGCCCACATACATGAATACAAAGAATTGTATTTCTCATTCATTCATTTTCTATACCGCTTAATCCTGTGTTCAGGGTCACGGGGGACCTGGAGCCTATCCCAGGAGACTTCGGGCACTATGTGGGGTACACCCTGGACAGGGTGCCAATCCATCGCAGGGCACACACACATACACACACTCAATCACACACTATGGTCAATTTTTAGGAATGCCAATTAGCCTAATCTGCATGTTTTTGGACTGTGGGAGGAAACCCACCAAGCACGAGGAGAACATGCAAACTCCATGCACACAGAGATGGGATTTGAGCCTGGCCGGGGAATCGAACCCAGACCCTGGAGGTGCAAGGCGACAGTGCTAACCCTACACCACCGTGCCGCCAGAATTGTATTTCTTTGTATTAATAAGTTAAGAGTTCTGCCATACAGAAAGACAGGCATACATGTCTGCCTGTCTTCCTGTATGGCAGAACCCTTAACTTATTAATACAAAGAAATCCAATTTTGTAAGGTTGACTATTTTATGTCAAACATGCACCCTGTTTAAAGTAGATTATTAAAGCTGGCACATCTGTTCCAAACATCACTTTTACTAAACATTTTGATTTTAGAATATAGCACTGGGCTCTCAGTTCAGGTATTTTATACACCCTCATTCAGACTGCTGTGGATATGTTTGCTCTATGAATTTAACTCATAGTGGCATTCCACCTGACTGCTTGTTATTAGTGCCACAGTTTCGGAACAGATAAGACAAACTGGTTTTAAGCTTCCTGCAGGAAGAATACAAACACAATGATCTGTCCATTCACCTTTGAAGGATCAGTTTTCATAGGCTACTTGCCTTTTTTGGAGTAAGCAGTGCTGTGTCGTGCATTTGTTTTTGTTTTGTGTGGATTTTGGCACTTTGTAGGGGCATTACGGTTGTTTTTGTGTCTTCCTCATACTTCATGTATTTATAATAAACTACCATGTTTATTGGCTCTGTTGAGTGACACATATAGCCACGCCCACCTCAAATGGAAAAAAAAAACTTTATATTTGTCTAAAAAAGTCTTGGCTGGTGTGATGTAATCTGGCACATGACTGCTCATAAAGTTTCATTACATTCTGTCCAGACGGTTTTGTGTGATGCTGTGACAAAATCTGGCTGAATAAACAAATACACACAGACAGACAGACAGACAAAAACATTTTCTGAGACTGGTTTCGGGTCCTCCAGTGTATGAAACATAAATATATCACTGAAAGAGCGACCAATGTACAAACAAACCCTTTTTTTTTTCATTTATGTAGATGAATGTTGCTTTCAGATTATTTATTTATTTATTTTAATTTGACTTTTCTTTCACCCTAAATAATAAATTTTCCTCCTTGTGATTAATTAAGATTCTTTGGTTTTCATGGGAGTCTTTCATATTATTTTATTACTTATTTCAGATGCTTAAATATTTTTTTAAAAGTAATAATTTTACATGATTTGTTAATTTTCCTTATTAGATTTTTTTTTTACATGATTCGGTCAGACAGTTCATTCATTTCCATGTGGTTCTTTCAAATTATTTAATTTGATTCATTCAAATGATTCAGATGCTAATATTGTTTTTTGTGATTATTCTACTTAACTTTCCCATGATTTCTTTATTCCCCTGATTTATTTCATTTTAAAGGATGCTTTAAGATAATTCATTTCTTTCCATGTGATTTTTTTTTACAAACATAATTCATTTTCTTTCACATTATTCGGCCATTTAATTTGTTTATTCCCATGTGCTTCTTTCAAATGATTCAATTACCTTCATTTGATTCTTTTAGAAGATCTATTCAATTGTATGTGATTTATGTGATTCTTTCAGACGACTACTTTTATTTCCAGGTCATTTTTTATCCCACATGATTTGTTTCCATGTTTTTTTTCCTTCTACATGCTGAATGTTCACACTATGCATGCGGTTTTACTTGTGATCTTATAAATATCCACATATTAATCAACACACACACACACATTGTGCACAGTGACTTGACATTTGATTTAAAAAACATCACTTTGCTTAATGCAGCTGTTGTATGGATCTACAGTTCCTTTCAGAGAGCAAACAGAGAGATTAGCATTTGGATTTAAACGAGACGGTAAAGTGGAGCAATGTCACGCGCAGAAGCAACAAGGATGAGTGGAGCGCATGCGAAATTACAAATGGAAAGACGGCGAAATTAAGTTAATAAAAAAAAAAATCAGCTGGCGTTTAACCAGTCATGGCTGAAGCGACAATTGATTGTGTTAACTGTATTGAATGATAAGAGGAAATAACAATCCTCCCCAAAGGAGAAGACGACGTATCACACGCCCGCAGAAATCCGCTAGCTGCTGCGGGAGCCAATTACTACCATCATTTTTTTTATTCCTTTTTAAAAATTTTTTTATTTTAAATCCTAATAAACCTGTATCCTTCAGACGCTAACCAATTAAACATGCGTAATTACGGGTGCGGTGTAGTTATTCATAAGCTGATTAGCATGTCTGCCTTGCATTCAGATTAGCTGCATACTGATGAGGCGTAGGTTAAGCAGCAGATCTCAGGTTGCATATGCAAATTACATGCAAATGAGCAGGTAAAAAAACACACACACACACACACACATGACAGCAGCAGGAAGGCCACATCACCGATGGCATTGCTAATGGTGAATTTGCATGCTGTTTATTCTCATCATTATTCTCCATTCAGGACCGAAGCGCAGCGCGTTCTCGCCGTGTTCGGGTCACGCAGAGGAGAAACCGCACGTCTCTCTTTATTCTGCACCGCACTGTAGACCTGCAGGTAGAAATGTCTCCGGGACAAAAAACACAAGCGTCTACCAGGGGAAGGAGGAGCGGGTTTCAGAGAGGAAAGAGAAACATCTCTGATGTCTGATCATGACGGTGTCACCGCTGTACTCGTGCAGGGGAGCCAATACTTTGGGCAGGGCCGCAGCTGGGCGACAGTCAGGAAGAGTTCAGCTACAAACAGATCTGTCATGTCTCACCTCCAGACTTTCATCTTTTGCTCATAAACAACATTCAACAACATTTCATTCCAGCCATGAGAACGTTTTCATCAGGTTCTTTCTGTCTTTCTGTCTTTCTTTCTTTCTTTCTTTCTTTCTTTCTTTCTGTCTTTCTCCACTGAAAATATTCTTCTTTAAATTCATTCTTTCCCACAACGTTTAATATATCTACATGTTTTGTTCCATTACTATAATTAACATAAACTTAATTGCTTCCATTTGCATTCTTCTTTTAAATGTTAAATTTTTAAAAAATATATTTTGTCCTTTCTCTTCTTTCTTCGTAGTTAAAATTTTTTTCTATCCTCTATTTTATTTAAGTTGTTTTTAGATTTGTTTATTGAGTCTATTTTTTTATTTTCCCTTTTTTACCTTTAAAATCGTTTTTGTTTTGCAGTTTGGTTTAATTGACAGGTTTTAGATTTGTTCCCCTTCTTTTTTGTTTTAGTTTTTGTTTGCTCATTCATCTGCTCATTTCTTTCTTTTTTTCTTTTTGCATTTTTTCTCTTCACTTCCTTTCATGCTTTCTTTCTTTCTTTTTATTCTTTCTTTATTCATTTGCTTTTTTCATTTATTCATTTTCATTCTCTTTTTTTCATTCTTTTCTATTTGTCTTCATTTTTGGCTCTTTTTTTCGCTTAATTGTTAGTTTCTCTTTTGTTCTTTCATTGTTTTTTACTTTCTTGATGTCTTTCTCTTTGTTCTGTTCTTTTCTTCATTCATTCATTTCTTCAGTTCTTTCTTTCTTTTTGCCTTCCCTCTTTCTTTAGTTCTCTGTTTGTTCTGATTAAATTTTTTTTCCTACTTTAACACACACACACACACACACACACACACACACACACACACACACACACACACACACACACACAGTCAGTAGAAGTGGAGCAGCAGAAGGAGACAGCAGGTCCATCAGGTCAGTTAGAGTTTATTTTATTTTCTACACACAAAAATATCTATATACAGACTCGCGCTATAGAGACACTGAGTGTGTGTCCTGTTCCTCTGAAAACACTGAAGCATCACCAGCACTCTGTTCCTGGTGTTCAACACACACCACAACGGCTTCATGATATTGCTCACATCTGTGTGTTTGTGTGTGTGTGTGTGGGGGGGGGGGTGGTTGATCAAATCAGAACAGATCGGATGCTACTCTGTTACAACAAACCACACACACACACACACACACACACACAGTGAATATAAATGTAATAAATATATAGATACATCTGATACACATTTCACACACACACTACTATCAGTTGTAATACACACTGCTATCCAAGTGCATGACAAAATACACTCTCTATCAACTTCAGCACAATAAAAGACAATTGTTTCGATTGTAGATAGAAACACGGGAGCTGTAGAGTGACATCCACATGAGTGTGTTTCAGCACGAACACACACACACACATGGGAGGAGAAGAGAGAGAGAGAGAGAGAGAGAGAGAGAGAGAGAGATTCCAGAAGCACAGACTTCTTCTCTGATGACTTCTAATATACAAACAGATGAGTGAGTCACAGGAAGAGAGGATAGAGGAAGTGTGTGTGTGTGTGTGTGTGTGTGGAAGCTTCTTCTTCACTGTGGCAGAGCTTTGAGGATGGCGTTCACCTCCTCGGCCACGGCGGTCAGTGCGAACTCAAACTGCTCCTGCAGAGACACACCGAGAACACACACACACTTTAACATCACTGACTCGTGGCTCAAACCGAAAGCCGATCTTAAATTTAAGTGGGTGTGGCCTATATACAGTGCATCTCGAAAAATTAGAATATTCTTTTGTAATTTAATAAAAAATTTGAAACGCTCTATGATTCATTTTGATTCATACACATTCACATTCCATACAAACTTAAATAATTCTTTTGATTGTGTAAAGCTGTTTTGAGACAATGTCAATTGTTAAAAGCGCTATACAAATAAAACTGAATTGAATTGAATTGAATATGTATCTCTCAGTCTAGTTCAGTACACACATGGGGGACACTACTGATGTGACGGTTGTCCTGAAGATGAGCGTCAACACCCTTTGTATGGAGGGTAACCCACACATGGTGCTGTGTTAAAGTATTTTCGTGGAACGTTTTCCCTCGATGTAAAATAAAATGTGGGAGGAAAATTTGCACAAGCAACAGTAGATGACCGCAGTCTTTAGAAAACTGTCAAGCACGGCTGATTCAAGAACTTGAGAACATCACAAGAAATGAAATGGGGCTGGAGTCCGTGCATCAAGAGCCATCACACACACTACAACTGTTCCATTCCTAATATTAAGCCACTCCTGTAAAACAAAAAACTTGACAGTTGCTCAGTGGTCTAAAGTCCTCGTTTCAGGTGAAAGTATCTTTTGCATTTCATGAAGAACCTAACAAAATCTAAGTTCCTTGAAGTCCAGGGATGATTTGGGGAGCCATGGCATCTGCTGCAGTTGGTCCACTGGCTTTTATCAACTCCTAAGTCAGCACAGCTGTCTATCAGGAGATTTTACAGCAGTCCATGCTTGTGTTTGCTGATATGCAGATGCTGAGTTCCTTTCCCAGCAGGACGTTGCGTCTTCCCACAGTATTAAAACTACCACTAACACTGGTTTACAGATAATGATATTACTGTGCTTGATTATCGAGCCAACTCACCTGACCTACATCTACATTTAGGCATTTGGCAGACACTCTTATCCAGAGCGACTTACATTTTTTATCTCATTACACATCCAAGCAGTTGAGGGTTAAGGGTCTTGCTCAAGGGCCCAAAAGTGACAACTTGGTGGTTGTGGGATTTGAACCTGGGATCTTCCGAAGCGTAGTCCAATGCCTTAACCACTGAGCTACCCCTGACCTGAACCCCATGAGAGGAGAATCTGTAGTGTATTGAAGAAGAAGATGGGAAACACCAGACTTAACAATACAGATGAGCTGTGTGCTGCTATCGAGGCAACCTGTTTTTCAAGAGCATGTCTTGTTCTAAAGGAGCCCGGACCAAAGCACTGAGTGCATAAATTAACATAAATTTTTTGTTTTAGAAGTTTAACATTTCCTGTTCTCTCTTTTTTGAAATACAGAATTTTAGATTTTCATAAGCTGTAAGAACAACCAAGAACAACACAAAATAAGGCTTGACATTTTTCACTAAAGAAAATGAACTGTTTCACAATATTCAACATTTTGGAGATGCACTGTGTATATATACAGTATAAAAGACAAACTGATCCTTTGGTAGTCAGACAGAAAGACAGCGACATCTCATGTATGTATGCATGTATCTATCTGTTCAGAAAGACATGCATTTTTTGAGTCAGACTCAAAGTCAGACAGTCAGGCCAGCAGATCAGTTTATTATAGAGACAGACTAATGAAAAGCTGGTATGAGGAGACATACTACAGACATACCTTGGTGTGCACCATGCCTGCTCTCTGATCCCTCAGATGTTCCAGAGTGGCAGCAATATCAATCTCCTTAGCACCTGTAACACACACACACACACACACACACACTACAATTAGTCAGTGCTAAACTAGTAACTAGCAGCAGATATTACTTGTTATTGATATTATCATTCATGCTCCAGCGGAAAACGTCGAACACGGTCATGGTTACAGCCTGGGTGTAAGATATGCTGGGAATCATCTTCATTTCCTTGTTGGCTAAACATGAGAACGTTCATTACATCATCAAAGGAGAGGCCTAATACAAAAAACAGAGAAAGGAGAGAGAGCGAGAGAGCGAGAGAGGGAGGGAGAGGTGCAGCCCAGGGCTCAAAATGTCCTCTGACTCTTTCATGTTCATAGACATCCTGAGATTCCCGAGTTTAGAATTGAAAAAGGGAGATAGAGAGCGGAGAAAAGGCTCTGGAAATGAAAAGGCATTCTCGAGCAATTTTCAATTCAGCACTGAAGATGAAGGCAAAGACAGCGGAGGGGGGAAAAAGAAGAAGAAGAAGAAGAAGAAGAAGGGAGGGGCAGAGTGTGAGGAAGAAAAAAGAAAAGGAGGAGGGAGGAGGTGTGAGACGAAACTTTGTGAGGCTTTGATCAAACAAGCGGGAAGAGAACGACCTGGGACCAGCCTCTCTCTCTCTCCCTCTCTCTCTCTCTTTCATGCTGTCTGTCTCGCTCTCTCTCTCTCTGTCTTAAGATAATAAAGGAGGAAGAAGAGGGAGGACTGTGAAGGCCTAAAGAAGCCTGGGAACGAACCACATGGGACACCTGCTCCTGTGTGTCTGTGTGTGTGTGTGTGTGTGTGTGTGTGGAGGTTGATCACGCACCTTTAGCCATTTTATTCAGTACCATGTCAATCAGGATATATGTCCCGCTCCTCCCCGATCCATCACTGCACCAGGAGAAAGACAGACAGAGAAAGAGATGGAGAGAAGAAATAAATAAAAATTGTTAGTGAGAACAGCTGAGTGTGTGAGTGTGTGTGTGTGTGTGTGTGTGTGTGTGTGTGTGTGTGTGTGATGATATTTCAGGCATGCAGTTTGTTGTTGCATCATCACCCATCAGCACACACGGCTTCTCAAAAGAGACGGAGCGAGAGAGACAGACAGAAAGACACACACACGGTACTTGCCTGCAGTGGATGGTTATCGGACACGAGCGTCCCCTGTAACACTTGTTAACCTTTCTGTAATGAAACACAAACACAGCGATGAGCCAGTAACAAATACATTTAGAGTGACTACATCATACAAACTCTACTGCACTTTACACTCAGCACTGCTATACACTCCCCTGTGTCAGGACATTCATATGCTGTGCGTTCACACAGTCCTGACTCATGTACTGTATAGACCCGAGTACACCCGAGTACCATTCCAGAGCATGGACCAGCAAAACACACTTCAACAGGTCTCGGTGGTGTTTCAAATGAGGTACCATAAACATGAATGTGCGTCACTGTTTCGAATATGACATCATCAACACCACCTGCCTTCTCTAAAACCATCGTATGTACATGAGCCTTCCAAAGTCTCAGACATATCAGTATTAGTAGGAATGATGTGAAAGTGGTTTCTTGGTGTTTTTTGAAGGACTGCAACCTAGCTACGTGCATGCTGTGGACTAATGTATTGCAGTGTATCTAGATACAGAACATCATCAATTAATGTGAAAGTGGATCAGCATGGACGGTTATTTTTTGGGAGGTAGTGCGGGGTGGGGCAATCATACTAAGACATGGTACAAAGCAATCATGCCGAGTGTGAAAACAGCCTGACTGTCTTTACCCTGTACACTGTCCCATTGACTTTTCCATACTCTGTTTACTCTTACATAGACTACACACTCTAAATACTATACACTTTGCACAATAGACACTATACGTTATTCTTTCACCGTTCCATAAACTATACACTATTCTGTATACCATACACTCTTCCATAGAGTACAGACTGTTTTATCCACTGTACACTATTTAATACACTGTTCCATATACTATACTCTGTTCTACATACTGTATGATGAAATATACACTGTTCCATATACTGCACAGATTTATATACTGTTCCATACAATACACACTGTATAACACTCTGTTATATACACTGTTCCATACACTATACACTGTCCTCCTCATTATATATTGGTTTATACACTGTTCTATACACTGCAAACTGCATTATACACTGTTTCATACACTATTTACTCTTCCATTATATATTGGGTTATGCACTGTTCCATACACTATACACTGGTTTATACAATGTTTGATACACTATATATTGGTTTATACAATGTTGTATACACTATACACTGGTTTATACATTGTTATATACACTATGCACTGGTTTACACAATGTTCCATACACTATACACTGGTTTATACAATGTTCCATACAATATACACTGGTTTATACAATGTTCCATACACTATACACAGGTTTATACAATTTTCCATACACTATACACTGGTTTATACAATGTTCCATACACTATACACTGGTTTATACAATGTTCCATACACTATACACTGGTTTATACAAGATTCCATACACTATACACTGGTTTATACAAGGTTCCATACACTATACACTGGATTATACAAGGTTCCATACACTATACACTGGTTTATACAAGGTTCCATACACTATACACTGGTTTATACAAGGTTCCATATACTATACACTGGTTTCTACAAGGTTCCATACACTATACACTGGATTATACAAGGTTCCATACACTATACACTGGTTTATACAAGGTTCCATACACAATACACTGGTTTATACAAGGTTCCATACACTATACACTGGTTTATACAATGTGCCATACACTATACACTGGTTTATACAATGTGCCATACACTATACACTGGTTTCTACAAGGTTCCATACACTATACACTGGTTTATACAAGGTTCCATACACAATACACTGGTTTATACAAGGTTCCATACACTATACACTGGTTTATACAATGTTCCATACATTATACACTGGTTTATACAAGGGTCCATACACTATACACTTGTTTATACAAGGTTCCATACACTCTACACTGGTTTATACAATGTGCCATACACTATACACTGGTTTATACAATGTGCCATACACTATACACTGGTTTATACAAGGTTCCATACACTATACACTGGTTTATACAAGGTTCCATACACTATACACTGGTTTATACAATGTTCCATACACTATACACTGGTTTATACAATGTTCCATACACTATACACTGGTTTATACAATGTGCCATACACTATACACTGGTTTATACAATGGTCCATACACTATACACTGGTTTATCAATGGTCCATACACTATACACTGGTTTATACAAGGTTCCATACACTATACACTGGTTTCTACAAGGTTCCAAACACTCTACACTGGTTTATACAATGTGCCATACACTATACACTGGTTTCTACAAGGTTCCATACACTATACACTGGTTTCTACAAGGTTCCATACACTATACACTGGTATATCAATGATCCATACACTATACACTGGTTTCTACAAGGTTCCATACACTATACACTGGTTTCTACAAGGTTCCATACACTATACACTGGTTTCTACAAGGTTCCATACACTATACACTGGTTTCTACAATGTTCCATACACTATACACTGGTTTATACAAGGTTCCATACACTATACACTGGTTTATACAATGTGCCATACACTATACACTGGTTTATACAATGTGCCTTACACTATACACTGGTTTATACAATGTGCCATACACTATACACTGGTTTATACAATGTTCCATACACTATACACTGGTTTATCAATGTTCCATACACTATACACTGGTTTCTACAAGGTTCCATACACTCTACACTGGTTTATACAATGTGCCATACACTATACACTGGTTTCTACAAGGTTCCATACACTATACACTGGTTTCTACAAGGTTCCATAACACTATACACTGGTTTATACAATGTGCCATACACTATACACTGGTTTATACAAGGTTCCATACACTATACACTGGTTTATACAATGTTCCATACACTATACACTGGATTATACAATGTTCCATACACTATACACTGGTTTATACAATGTTCCATACACTATACACTGGTTTCTACAAGGTTCCATACACTATACACTGGTTTCTACAAGGTTCCATACACTATACACTGGTTTCTACAAGGTTCCATACACTATACACTGGTTTATACAAGGTTCCATACACTATACACTGGTTTATGCAATGTTCCATACACTATACACTGGTTTATACAATGTTCCATACACTACACTGTAAAAAATAAATAGTACATTTTACGGTAAAAACCCGGCAGATGTGGTTGTCAGAATTCTACCGTAAAAAATACGGTAGCACCGTTATTGCACTGCGGAAAAAATAAACCATAAATTTTACGGTAAAATTGGCAGCTGTGCTTGTCAGAAGTTTACCGTAAATTTTTTTTACAGATTTTACTATTTTTTTTTACGGTTTATAACTGTCTAATTAACATGTTTATGTTGTTATAAAAACAGTTTATTCCCGCCAAATTCCAGGGTTTACATTGTAACAAATACGGATCATAACCATGTTTTTTACAGCTCAGAACTGTCTAATTTAAAGATTTATGTTGTAATAATAACGGTTTATTTCCATCTTTTTTACAGCTCAGTACTCACACACTCTCCTTTATCCTATATATTGGGGGGGGGGGCAGGGGTGACTAGTACCTGGACGAAACCCACCAAGCACGGGGAAAACATACAAACTCCATGCACACAGAGATGGGAATTGAGCCTGGCCGGGAATCGAACCCGGACCCTGGTGGTGGAAGGCGACAGTGCTAACCACTACACTTGTTTGCTACACAATTGCTGTCGTTGTTGTTGGACTATTTGTTTTATTATGAATAACCACTGTGAATTCATTCAGCAATTCTGTGAAAGCATCATTTTATCACACTAGCTGGGAGCTAAAAGAGATAGAAGTTACATTGCTAAGCATTCGGATTTTACTGTTAAGAAACTATTAAGAGTACTTTTATACTAATTGATGAATACAAAAATAAATCCAATCATCAAAACCCATCAAAAGTTATTCAAGACTCGGACATCAGCATGGTTCCATGTATTTTTTATGGCGGTAGCGGCGGGTAAAGTGGAACGTGCTAGCAGCTGTCCTTGCCACAGTCATCAAAGGGCGGAATACCATTCACAAATTTGAAGTCCTTGGTTAATGTAAATTAGACGGCTATAAACCGTAGAAAAAAATATTAATATCCATAAAATATACAGTATAATGAGTGCAATCCCGTTTTTTACAGAGCAGATATTTTTCTGATTTTTAAACTCTATCAACAAAGGTTTAGTAAAATATAAACTGATGCTCCATGATATTAGTAACAAATACCTTCTCTGAGAGTTTCCTTTTTATAAATACAGTATATCATAAATTTTACTGCAATAAACCATATTTTCAAATGTTTTTAACTGTTAAATTTAAGGTCTTACTCTGTAAAACTAATTACAGTTTTTCACTGTAAATTCTACGGTTATCCCAAGTTTTGTGAAATATGGTTTTATTCTGTAGCATTTATACGGTATTTTACTGTTAGAATTACGAACATTTTTTACAGTGATATACAATGTTCCATACACTATACACTGCTTCATATACTACACATTGTTCTGTACACTATACACAGTTCTATACATTATATATACGGATTCATACACTGTTCCATAAACTACACACTAGTTTATAAACTGTTCCATACACTATATACTGGCTTATTCACTGTTCTCTAAAATCTACAATGTTTCATACATTATAGTCTGCTTTGAGAAAATGACCATTGTTAAAAGCGCTATATATATATATATATATATATATATATATATATATATATATATATATATATTTAAAAATATATATATATGCTGTTCCGTGCACTATACACTGTGTTTTTATAAAAGTTTTTTATAACTTTTTTATAACAATTTTTTTTTATAAAAATGTTTTTATAACTTTTTTATAACTATTCCTTACAAAACGCACTGTTCTGTACACTATATATTGTTCAGCACACAACACAGTTTTCCATGCCCCCCTGTTCCTCACACGATACACTATTCGGTAGAATTTTTCCACATGCTGTACACTGTTCTGTACAGTATATCTACACACTGTATCTATACCTATATAAGCACTGATCTCTAGGTGTATATATAATACATGATCTCTATCCCTGCACCACCTACACATTATACACACAAGCTGTTGCAGTAACCTGTACACTCTGCTTTATTAGAACTGAACACTGCACTGTAAACCTGTAAGCTATTTATTATATAAAACGTTATTATGATTATTATGATTATTATTACTATTACTCAGCGGAAGCCGCTGCTGCTCTGAAACACTGAGCGCTGCCTGTCTCACATCGGTTTTCAAATAAAATACCATAAACATTATGATGTTTGTGCAATAAAACAATTAAATTGTGAAAATGAGAGTGATAAACCCTGTTAAAGGGGTGACGAACACGGCGGTGGGCTGGGACACATTACCATTAACACACAATTAGCAGTGTTACATGCCTGAGTGGAAAAACACCCCCTACACACACTCGCACATGCACTCACACACCCTTTTCATGCTTCTCACACCGCCCTTGGGGTTACCATGGAAACCAAGTCTCTCAGCCCCAATTTGGTGTTTTTTTCCCCCCATTTTTTTTAAAAAAGAGTTCTATGTGAAGCTTTTGTGTTTTCTTTTCATCATGCACCTCTCTCTCTCTCTCTCTCTCTCGCTCAATCTATTGTATGAGAGTGAATACCTCAAGGCTGTTTACCAGTGCTATGGAAAATGAGAAAAACATATCCATTAAGGATGATTATCGAAGGATTATTCATTTAGAACGACCTCGTTAAAAAAAGAGAGGGAAAGAAAATGAGAAAAATATATCTGAAATAAAAATAAATCATGAAAATAAAAAGCGAGGGAAAGGAACAGTAGACTTTTTGCAAATAAGAGCACTGAAAATGATCTGACATTTCAGAGAAAGAGAGAGAGACTGATAGCTCTTGAAGATGAAGAATCATCAAAGAAAGATTGTGTGTGTGTGTGTGTGTGTGAGAGAGAGAGATAAAGAGAGAGAGTCCAGTCTATGGCCAAATCAGCAGGACAGAGATGAGGAATGAAGATGAGATGGAAAGATAGGAAAAAGTGCACATGTTAAGAGAGATATATCCAGAAAGAGGAAGAAAAGAGTGAAAAAACAATAAAGCAAATATATATATATATATATATGGGAGTGAAGAGAATGAGTGTAACATGTTGAGAATGGAACAGAAGAACAGAAGGCAAAGGAACGATAGAGAGGGATGCAGGAAATTAAAACAAAAGGAAATAGAATAAAGAACTGATTATGAGGACATTCAACGAGAAAATGAAAGAAGAGAAAAGGGGGAGATGGAGTGATTATAGGAAAGATGAAAGAACAGATGTATAGTGAATGATGGGGTGAAGGATAAAAAGGGACAAGAGAGAATGAGAAAGATAATGAGATGGATAGACGGTAGATGGTGAAAAAATAGCAGAGGTTCGAAAAGATAGAAAAAGCGAGAAATGGTGAAAGAGAAGAGATTGTGGAACATGAGGAAGTGAAGGATAGAAGGATGGAGGGATGTTGGAAATAAAGGATGGTAAGGTTGAATGCAAGAAGGAGGAGTGCAGGGCCTGGAAGAAGAGATACAGTTTCCAATGATCACTTTTGTGACTATGCAACTGGGCTCATATAACTAGCTGCAACATCACAAAAATGACAGTGGCAACCGCTAATTAGCTGGCCAACCGAAAAGAGAGACAGAGCGAGAGAGAGAGAGAGAGAGAGAGAGAGAGAAATGGGTGGTGAGCATAGTGTGTATGATCTGAACTGAACTAGTACGTCTTTGACAGTTGATGTGAGGAACATTCATGATGGAGGGAAAAGAAAGCAGAAGGAACCAGAGCGGCACTAAACAGAACAGCGTCTGAGAGAGTACACTACACACACTGAGAGAAAGCTAGAGAGACAAACGTGTCCCATCACGTCCCCATGGTTCACGAGCTTAAATAACTATAGTGCCAGGCTAATGGTTTATGGATTGAGGCGTCTGAAATAAGACATCCCTGTATGACGTA
Organism: Channallabes apus; assembly: GCA_030522415.1. Classification (NCBI taxonomy): domain Eukaryota; kingdom Metazoa; phylum Chordata; class Actinopteri; order Siluriformes; family Clariidae; genus Channallabes; species Channallabes apus. Next base: position 48,523,253 of record CM060108.1, on the reverse strand, counting down.
TAGAGGAAGTGGTGTGGAGCGTCATTTACTGTACTGAAGAACGATGGAACTCATCAGGGTTTCACGAAAATTTTTTTAAACTAATCGTTTGTATTGTTGATTGCTAAGAAAGTTTTGGTCATGCTAGCATACTGTACACCTAGATTCAGGTTATATTCTGGATAGTGATTGGTTGAAGAAATGTTTGGATTTTCTCTAGAAGCAGCTCAGACAGTGGTGCAGCACCCAATCCATACAGTAGGTTAATATTATCTATTATACATTAATTCACTTGTTCTAATACACTAACAGTCAAAGGTTTGGACAAACCTTCTACCACGTGGTCTTTCTTGATTTGTATTTCTTTTTACACTGTAAAACAAAGATGTTTATCCAAAATACACAATAATCTCCTTTGAACAGTTGATATTGAGATGTATTGAGATGATCTGCTACTTCTGCTCTGTGAAGCTTCATAACGGCTCTAATCTGAGGAGCTGGTTGAGGTTAATTGGTGATTTCTGAGGCTGGTGACTCTAAACGAACGTCTCCTTTGCAGCAGAGGTCAGTTCTGGTCTTGTTCTCCTGGGAAGGTCTTCATGAGGGACAGTTTCATCATCATGGAGCTTGATGGGTTTCGCAAATGCACTCGACACAATACTGTTCTTGCAAAAACTATTCCAGAACAGCTGACCTTCATGTCTTTGTTCTTATTGCTGTTACTGAATGACATAATTCCATATAGTTTTGTAATAATAATAATAATAATAATAATAATAAAAATCCATAAAGTTCTGTAGACAAAACGTATTGTTCTAAATGGAGAAAATAAGGTAGAAAAGATAAAACATTGACTTGGTGTTTCCAAGCTTTTACCTGGTAGTTTACATTATCGTTTCTATGGTAACACAGCTGGTGCTCCACTTATTATACACCTTCAAATTGAGTAATGTAGGCTCATAATCAATATGTCATAATCTATTACATAATAATTTCATATTCAATCATAAGACCAAGTCAATATCCTTTTCTTTTCCATCCCTGAACGTTTGTAAAGGAAACCAGATGTTAAAGAAAGCGAATGCTAAAACAAACATTATTTTTGACCTTCAACTTTGAAAAAAAGCCGATTATCCGAAATAAGTCTAGGGAATTATAACATCCAGGCGCCATTACCAACATTTTCCTATTTAAGCTGGCTGGAAAGAAAGCAGATTTTGCTGATATAGTATTATTTACCCGTCAGTGAAGTGAACGTTTATGTGATAAAGTTGAAATGAGCCGGCCCACTATGCGTGCGCGTTCTCCCGCTCTACTAAAGACGTTTATGCCAGGAGAAAAATGAGGACTTTTGTGCTGACATCGGCTTTTCCGTCACTATAGATTTATTGCTGAACGTTTTTTTTTCTTCATTTAACTGAAGTGTCTGAATTAAGTACTGTTATAAAGTGTGTTGTTTATTTACTGTGATGCAAAAACAATGAAAAAATGTGAGCAGTTGGATTTTAGTGGGCTTTTCTTCCACACAAAGATAAACCTGGTTGGTTAATAGACAAACTTGAAAAGAACAACAAGCATGGATGGGATCAGAAAACCAATGAATTCCAACTTTCCGAAGAGCCGTTCAACACAGCAAGAACCTGCAAACATGTCTTACTCAAGGACCCTGCGGTGAGGCTTTCTGGTTGCTAGCACAAAACCTGAATGTCTGTCCCCAAAACCACTGATAAAAAATTAAAATGACACTCAAGTTGGTTTTCATGCAGTAATAAGATTTGTTTCGATACCTGCGGAAGTCCAGCAAGGTTCGAGCCGACTCAGGAACATTCTGATCCATCCATGACAGGAAGTGGAACTGCGTTACGGTGCGTGTCTCGTTGGTCTGGACGTTCTTCAGGTAGAAACTGCGCACCAGGAAGTCCTCGCACCAGATGTGCTCTGACACCAGGTTGACCTGAAGATTAAAGACAATAAGTAACTTTGGATTGTAGAGAAACGTGCACTGGTTTGTCAAAGAACTGACAAAGGAACATCTATAGTTGGCAGTTTAATTCATGCCATCAACTAAGCATAGTGAAAGCAGCACAGTGTGAATGCCAGCATGGATTTTATGAATTTCAATATTTTATTCAACCTACACTTGATTCAATGGATGTGCTTTAATTATTTTTAGCTTCAGGAAACTTGTCTACGATACAAGGCCTGAACCCTGTTTCTACAGAAGTACACTACCTTCTCAAGTTTAGCGCTAAGTCACATCTAAGCCCACTAGATCCATGGACTCGATGTCTTCGGGAAGATCCGACTATCAAAGCAAGCACGTAAGATTAGAGCCAGAACTTAATCTCGCTCCAGGCTGTTAGAGTTACTGCAGACCTTACAAATGCGAATCCCAATCCTGGCTTTGGAGTACCCATTCTGGTCAATACTGAGGTACTCCAGCAGCACAGTAACATGAAGTGGACTAAAAAGTCTATAAAATATGTAGTTAAGTGGACAAACCAACTAGAAATTAGTGGGTTACCTCATAGATATGGTACAGGTCCGAGCCTTCATCTGGCCAGTACTGGTGACATTGCTTTGTTCCGTTCTCTGATAGCGGTGTTAGCATGACGATCACCACACAGCTGCTCTCCCACACCATCTACAGCAGTGGAGAAACAAGAACTTTTATATAAAGATTTTATAAAGCTCTGGACTACCAGTGCATTCCTGAAACATCTTACTTGTCAAACAAACCTACAAAAGTACTGAATACTAAATATCCAAGGTCAAGCCGAGCTGTACAAGTTGTACAGCAGCTTGTATAAGTATTCACCTCCCCACCCCACCCAGGCTCATGTTTTATACATGTTTTTCTATTATTTGTAATGGAACTGGAAAAAAATACAACTATATATATATAAAGAAAACTGGCATTGTACATCACAAATCTGTACAGAATAACTCATAACATTGAAGAAAAGAAAAAAAAATCAATCCAAATATTCATCACTTTGTGTGATAAATCCATAAACTTGTTCTGCTGAAACCCAAAGCCATATAATTAGACAGATAGAGTTTGTACGGGAACAATAACACTTTACTGCTAAATCTACACTGAAGTGTCTTACCCGTTTGTTGCATTGTGGGTCCTAAAATATTAATTCCAAAAGTATATACTGTTCTGTCATGGAACAAAGCATATATCTAAGGAACTAATGATTTTAGAATGGCTTAGCCCTCAATATGACGGAGAATCTGTGGAAACACCTGAAGCCAGAATCGGGATATACAAGCACATGCCAGATATTGAGGCAAGGGTGAACACTAATGGACCATCATGCTACAAGGAAAAAAACACTTGTGTAAATCAACTGGTAAAAATCCCAATTAAGTCAATCCGGGGTGTAAAACTACAAAAAGTGTAGTTAAATTTGGTGACTTATACAGTAAGCCATAATATAACACAACAACACCACCAACGTAGTTAAGATTTAAGAATTTAGTTTAAAAACCCAACATTGGCTCTTTTTGGTCACCATAAGATTTAAACTCACAACCTACTGGTCTGTAAGAGAGAACCTTGAGGAAGGTTAACTAAAACCGCCCATGCACAGATCATCTCAAATTAGCTTTCTGCTATTTCAGAGGGAAATATTCATAGGGTAAGGCATTGGCCTTTATTGGTGCTCAAACACCAGCAATAATTCTGAAGCAACTTAAACGTAGCGTATGTTTCACTTAACCAAGCATTCCCTCGAGACCGAGGCAGCTATTATTAACCGAACCATCTCCTAGTTGTAATTGAAGTTTAAGTTCATCTCACCGCCTCGCTTTTCATTCGCTCGGCTTGTTCTCGCCCCTCCCTCTCTGTCTCTTTTCTTGTCTGTCTGAGCTCACAGTTTCTCACTTCATTTCTCCTAATCACAATTTTCCCCGTGTCCTTCAGAGATATAATGGCCCGCTGTGGCCGTTAGGAAAATGAGGGGAAAACACTGACTTTTACGAGGGGCGATAAAAACACAATGGGCCTGACCATAAACTAATCACACTCACGTTCAGCATGTCCCTCGAGAGCCGTTGAAGTGAAATACGCCATGAGTCTGCGCCAGTGCGACTGGCTCAAAACAACGCGTTATACGCGTTTTAGTGGCAAAAAATATATGAAATATCGTTCGGTCCATATTTTCATTTAGTACAGTAGTTAAGTGTTTTCATGTATTTTTGTCTTGCTGTTATTATTCGTATGTATAGTTACCATAGCAATGCTAGTATTGGATTACTAATTAGCCACGCTTGTTCTTTAAATTAAATTTTATATCCCCAGTTATGCAGATGACTTATAAACTTAAAACGAGATGGTTGTTGTAAAATTGAAGGTGGAAATTATTTAACTAAATCATTTGAGATGCTTTTCTGGCTTGGCTGTGTATAGTTAAATTGTATAGTTAAAAAGTTCAGAATTATTATATTTTTATCTATCTATCTATCTATCTATCTATCTATCTATATATATATATATATATATATATATATATATATAATTTCTTTCATAATTATTACTTCTTTAATCTGCGGACCTGAGCTACAACAATAAAAAGCGCAGAACCCAAGCACAGGGGTTCTCTCTCAGTACAGGGTTTCTCTCTCATTCTTTCTTTCTCTCTGTCTCTCTTTTGACCTTCCAGTAACAACATCCGAACCTCAAACACAGCCTGCGTTAAAAATTTTTTCATTGTTCCGTTTCGGCGCTCTCATTAAACGGCTGCTTAAGAATCGTAAAAATGATTTCTGATGTGGTTCTTCTGCTTCATTACCTCATTAAACTCCTAAGTCGTGACGCTTTGTTCGTCATTACGGAGTAATGACTCCGCGAACCGGAGCCCGTCTGATGAGCTAATACAAATGTTCCAAAGCAGGCGATCAAATATTGTCAGTGACTAACATCGCTATGCAAGGTTAAGCAAAGGTCAAAGCCGAAGCGGCAAACAATCGCGCCGCTGGAGCAGAACAAATCCCGGGACTGGCGCTGCTGGAGCAGGTGACCTTCGACTTAATGAAGGTAGACACTATGAGTGTTTTTTTGTTCCCCCTCGCTAATCTTAATGAAAATGACAGACGATGACATAAACAAACCAAGATAATTGACAGGGATCGACATGCGCATATTCATCATTAATCCAAATGGGGCATTTTTAATGGAAGCTTTAATGGAAGAGTCTGCACACCTCTAGTTTGCACCGTACAAAACTAATTCAATTGAGATCATTATTCTTTTTTCCTCATCAGTAATTGGCAGAATGATAAATACAAGCAACTGGTAACCTCAATTAGATGCCATCCCATTAGTTGGCGGGTGCTGATCGGTTGCTAGGGAAGGTCGGGTGACATCAAACGCATTAGCGTAATCAATTTGCGTTAGCTGGGAGTTCAATTAAAAGCACGCTTTTAACAAAGCAAGCGAGATATCCTGCGCGCCACTGTCTCGCCTTAAGCCTAAATGAATACGCCAAGCAAAGCAAACAACACATCCATTAACGGCTTGGCTGCAATTGTTCACACAGTATCATGGCTCTGAGTGGCACGCATGCGGTGCTGCTTTATTTCTTTCGCTCGTACACAATTCACATGAACACTATCCCGTGGTGAAGTTGAGTCAGGTGAGTTGGAGTAATTTCGCCAATCATTTTACATTACAGCCTGTGAAAACTGGAGTCAGTTAGATGTTTCCTACTATATAGACTTGTAACTGCCTTTTTTCTTTGTGAAAGCATTACGGATAGGGTCTGGTTTGGGGCGAATCTATATAGGTGGAACTCCCAGCATCCATCCTGATCCACATGCCATCCAGCACATTGTGCAATGGATACCACCCTCGCTGGAGATACCCTATATTCCTTGTTTCTGTGGAAGCTACTTATGGGAGCTGGTTGCCAGCCAGACGCATGATTGCATCTAAGTATTTGGGGGTGAAGGACCTTGTGTAAGCTTTCAACAGGCATCTGGGGACCTCCTAATCACCAACCCAACACTTGAACCTTCGAGCTACCCCTGCCATTATTTTCTCAAAATCTGTGAAGCTTCCGCATATGTTAATTAGGTCGCTCCTCCTGCTTAAAAAAAAAAAATTACTACTTAATATCCTGCTGTCCACTTGGGTGTAATATGGTACTGTATGTTAGAAAGTTAAAATGTTGTACGTGCGCAGCTCACCTGCCAAAAATCAGCCACCGTAGATGACAGAGGGCCTTGAGCTGAGATGTAGGCTGGGTTACGAGGGTCATGGTCCATCTACAGAGCCAAGGAGGAAGAGAGATTAATAGCAGCTCACAGATTACCAAAGCTCATGCATTAAAGTGGAGCAGATGGCTGGTCTCCTGGTTCAGTCGTGTATTTGCTATTTATTTATTCATTTATTTATTCATTGCTCATCAATTAAGAGCAAATTGTTTATGATAGCAGCTGGAAGAGGTGTACAAATTGCAAGAGAGAGAAAGAGAATGATAATTTGAGTCACCTGAATATATTATGTGCGGTAAGTCTAGCAATCGAAGGTATGAAAAAATCTTTAAAGCCACCAGTGAAATGATTTATAGCTGTGTTAATGCCAAATGATCAAACAATAAGAGGCCACGCCTCCTTCATTGAGACTGACACACACCGAGGTCACGTCTCCTTCACTATTACTAACGCACAGACAGGCCACACCTTATTTGCTGAGACTGACACGCATGCACGCACAGAGGCCACACCTCCTTTATTGAGACTGATACAAACATGCAGAAACAACACCTCCTTCACTAAGACTGAGACACCCACACAGAGGCCACACCTTTTTTACACATACACAGGCCACGCCACCTTCACTAAGACTGACACATGCATATATACAGGTCCTGCCAACTTCAATGAAACTGACATACACCCACTCCCCCCACACACAGAGGCCACGCCTCCTTCCCTGAGATTGACACACACATATACACTGGCCACGCCTTCTTCACTGAGACTGACACGCACACACACACACACACACAATCAGAGGCCACGCCTCCTATACTGAGATAGACACACACTCAGAGGCCACGCCTCCTATACTGAGATAGACACACACTCAGAGGCCACGCCTCCTGTACAGAGATAGACACACTCAGAGGCCACGCCTCCTATACTGAGATACACACACTCAGAGGCCACGCCTCCTGTACAGAGATACACACACTCAGAGGCCACGCCTCCTATACTGAGATACACACACTCAGAGGCCACGCCTCCTATACTGAGATACACACACTCAGAGGCCACGCCTCCTATACTGAGATACACACACTCAGAGGCCACGCCTCCTATACTGAGATACACACACTCAGAGGCCACGCCTCCTATACACACACACTCAGAGGCCACGCCTCCTATACTGAGATACACACACTCAGAGGCCACGCCTCCAATACAGAGATACACACACTCAGAGGCCACGCCTCCTATACTGAGATACACACACTCAGAGGCCACGCCTCCTATACAGAGATACACACACACTCAGAGGCCACGCCTCCTATACAGAGATAGACACACACTCAGAGGCCACGCCTCCTATACTGAGATACACACACTCAGAGGCCACGCCTCCTATACACACACACTCAGAGGCCACGCGTCCTATACTGAGATAGACACACACTCAGAGGCCACGCCTCCTGTACAGAGATAGACACACTCAGAGGCCACGCCTCCTATACAGAGATACACACACACTCAGAGGCCACGCCTCCTATACAGAGATAGACACACACTCAGAGGCCACGCCTCCTGTACAGAGATAGACACACTCAGAGGCCACGCCTCCTATACTGAGATACACACACACTCAGAGGCCACGCCTCCTATACAGAGATAGACACACTCAGAGGCCACGCCTCCTATACTGAGATACACACACTCAGAGCCCATGCCTCCTATGCAGAGATACACACACACACTCAGAGGCCACGCCTCCTATACTGAGATACACACACTCAGAGGCCACGCCTCCTGTACAGAGATAGACACACTCAGAGGCCACGCCTCCTATACTGAGATACACACACTCAGAGGCCACGCCTCCTATACTGAGATACACACACTCAGAGGCCACGCCTCCAATACAGCGATAGACACATACTCAGAGGCCACACCTCCTATACAGAGATAGACACACACTTAGAGGCCACGCCTCCTATACTGAGATAGACACACACTCAGAGGCCACGCCTTCATTTACAGAGATACACACACTCAGAGGCCATGCCTCCTATACTGAGATAGACACACACTCAGAGGCCACGCCTTCATTTACAGAGATACACACACTCAGAGGCCACGCCTCCTATACTGAGATACACACACTCAGAGGCCACGCCTCCTATACTGAGATACACACACACTCAGAGGCCACGCCTCCTATACTGAGATACACACACTCAGAGGCCACGCCTCATATACTGAGATACACACACTCAGAGGCCACGCCTTCATTTACAGAGATATACACACACACTCAGAAGCCAGGCCTCTTATACTGAGATACACACACACTCAGATGCCAAGCCTCCTATAAAGAGATAGACACACACTCAGAGGCCACACCTCCTATACAGATATAGACACACACTCAGAGGCTGCGCCTCCTATACTTTGATAGACACACACTCAGAGGCCACGCCTCCAATACAGCGATATACACACACTCAGAGGCCACGCCTCCTATAAAGAGATAGACACACACTCAGAGGCCACGCCTCCTATACAGAGATACACACACACTCAGAGGCCACGCCTCCTATACAGAGATACACACACTCAGAGGCCACGCCTCCTATACAGAGATACACACACACTCAGAGGCCACGCCTCCTATACTGAGATACACACACACTCAGAGGCCACGCCTCCTATACAGAGATACACACACACTCAGAGGCCACGCCTCCTATAAAGAGATAGACACACACTCAGAGGCCACGCCTCCTATACAGAGATACACACACACTCAGAGGCCACGCCTCCTATACAGAGATACACACACTCAGAGGCCATGCCTCCTATACTAAGATACATACACACTCAGAGGCCACGCCTCCTATACTGAGATACACACACACTCAGAGGCCACGCCTCCTATACAGAGATACACACACACTCAGAGGCCACGCCTCCTATAAAGAGATAGACACACACTCAGAGGCCACGCCTCCTATACAGAGATACACACACACTCAGAGGCCACGCCTCCTATACAGAGATACACACACTCAGAGGCCATGCCTCCTATACTAAGATACATACACACTCAGAGGCCACGCCTCCTATACTGAGGCGACAGGCAGCAGATCCCTGCATCCTTAATTAGATTTGTTTCGAACACATTTACAAACTCACATCACATTAGTGCTAGTGATTTGTCTCTTTTCTTTTTGTTGTTTGTTTATTTATTTTATTTTTTTCTGCTGATGGAAATAATCCGGTTTGGCTTTTCCTTTATTCGCTTTACATTTATTAAAGGAAATTGTATGAAACAAAAGACAAAGTCAAGATAAATCACAAAGAACATCAACAGGCTATCGTCTGATGAGGCCAGAGCCGAATCCGTCACGCTTCCCTCCGTTGCTGTGTTCTTCCTTTCGCTTCCCCTCCCTCACTTTGTCTCTCACTCTCTTTTCTGTGCTGCGTGTGCTCTGCTCTAATGCCATCCATAACGCTCTGGCCTCGAATGAATAGCGACAGACAAATTAGCGGCTGAAAAAATCAATTTACATCTTTCAAACAGGCGGTAAAGCCTGCGCTCTGATTCTCATTAAACCCGAGGATTTGGGTCGGATGGTGTTTTAGCGACTTGAACGAAAATAAGAAACCCAAAATTGTCCGGCTTCAAATCAATAACGTTCAAATGAAAAGCTTACCGCAGTCCCGATTAGCACTTGTTAACGTTCGTGCTGTTTGGAGGTTTCAGTATCACACGCTGTTTCGTTAGCTTGGCAGAAAGCGCCGCTGAATAATCCACATTATTCCGCCGTGCTACAAAGGAACTCGGTTAATGAGAAGGCGATCGTCAGCGGATTGGAACGCAGCCATTCTGAGTGGATACAATAGGAAGCCGGCTAAGTGGAGCTCAGGTATGCTTCCTTGTTAGGGGATCAAGCTGGGACACTATTGTCCCCAGGCGGTGGAAGAGAGCGTAATCCAGTACAAGCAGGCTTTACTCGCTTAAAAAAAGAAGTCTAGCAAAATCTCAAAGCATTCTAATGAGCTTGGTGTAGCAAAAGAAGCTTCCGGAGCTAACCCTGACTCTCTGCCTGGATTCCGTAAGATAACTCGAATTGACTACTGCACTAATCAGTGTGAAATGTTTTGTTCTAAACTTTTTAACCGCATATGCTGTGTTCAGTTCATCGATTAGATTAATGATTCTAGCATTCTTTACCAGCTAAACACTATAACCAGACACACCAACACCTTCCGCTACATCCTTTCAAGCTTTATTTTCTTCTTACATTTAGGCATTTGGCAGACGCTCTTATCCAGAGTGACTTACATTTTTATCTCATTATACATCTGAGCAGTTGAGGGTTAAGTGCCTTGCTCAAAGGCCCAACAGTGGCCACTTGGTGGTTGTGGGGTTTGAACCTGGGATCTTCTGAACCATAGTCCAATGCCTTAACCACTGAGCTACCCCTGGCCCTTCTTAATGTCTGTATATACTGTACATGCAACTCTGGACCATGGAGGCCAATGGTGACCGTTGTATTCATTCCCATTTTTACGACCGCGGTAGGACATCTGGTCAACATTCACACACTCATTAACACACTGTATGGGCAATTTGGAAACACCTATCAGTCTATGCTTTTGGACTTTTTGTTTGTGGGAATGGTTCACAGTTGGAATTGCAGAAAATGTATTAGATTTCACTTAAAAGGTTTTATGCTTTAACTGTAAAGACGCCCAGTCAAACACATTTGAGGTCAATATTAAATATATACATTAATTAATAGCACTAATTAAAAGTCCATCCCTAACTGTGTTTTTACTCCATAAAGACTGAACGGAATGCATTTTAATCAGATATATTGCTAAGATATTATTTTTTTATGAATAAAGAATATTGCTCAGTTGGCTTAACCCCCTGTTGTTATGTAATTAATTAAAGTAAACTCAAAATAGTAATTTTTTATTGCGGTAAAATATCTGACTTCCTGCCACCCGCTGCTTTTGTCCGTGACCTCCACTAACTCGTGCAGAAGATCTAAATGCAAACTAAAAGGATTTGTACAGATCATCTGTGTAAGTGATCCATGTTCGCTGTTCATCATAAAAGCTAGCCCGGCTAAATTAGCTGTACTACTACCATAATCGTGGCATGGCTCTGACGTTCGGTGAATGAGCAACAAAAAAAAGAAAAGAAAATCAGACACAAAGCTCCATTGTTCGTATGAACGACATGCACTGCCATTAGCAGGCTCAAAATGGATATAATTGCTTAGCACAACCTTTATAGTCAGCAAGAGCCATTATACGCCAGACAGCTAATACCCGACTTTTGACTGCCCTTGTCTCGCTTCCCATAAAGGGAGATATTAAAGCGGATATATCATCTCAAACTCAAAAAGATGATCACGCTCATAAAATCTAATTACTCCGAGCTGAGAAGTGGATCAGTGGAGTGCCAGCTCGACAATAACTGCAAGGAGTGCGCGAGGCACTCTGGGCCACGGCAGCAGACTTTTGCAAGGAGCACAGCCGGAAACACCGACTCAAATAAGGCTACGGTTTGTCTGTCAATTCTGACTAGCGGAAAAATAGATATCTATACACAGAGAGGAATAAGAACCGCTGCCAGGGAACTGCCACCATTTCGTTTTCTTAGATTTCTTATTAAAGCAGAGAAAATCCTCTCTGATCGCCAGCACCAACTTTTTATGGAGTTTTTTGCAGTCACTCTCAAGGGCAAAACTATCTTTTAAACCAGTCTAAGTGATCCCACATAAAGCACAGTTTTGTTGGCTTCATTTATCTGCTGTAAGCACTTTAATCCTGGTCAGGGGTGTAACGAATCCCAAATCCATCACAGAAACAAGACTGGAATACACATACACCCTGGAAAAGTTGCCACTCCATTGCTAATACCAAGGGGCAACTTTGCATGAGAATTCTATCTGCTGGCTTGTTGCAAGGCATGTGTTGGGCAGTAACCAGATTCTAGACTCTGGAACATTCCACAACCTACCTGTAGACAACCATGAGCCAAGATCTTACCAAATACCTTGGCCCAAGACCCAGTTCCAACAAGCTGCCCCTGCTTGTCTATAAAAGGGATGATCCTACCTTCTGACCCAAGCTTCCTTTCATGTTTTTTTGTTTCCTCTGGCTTAGTGGTTAGTGCTGTGGCCTTTCACCTCCAAGGTTGGGGGATGAAGCTGTTTGGTGGAGTCTCCCATTGCATGGTGTGACCATGTGCTATAGGCTGATGCATGAGCCTGACGTGCTACATGCCAGTGTGTGTGCTTGTACCAAGTTGCTTGTACCACAGAACAGGGGTAGTTCAGTGGTTACGGTGTTGAACTACTGACCGGAAAGTCTCAGGTTGAAAACTCACCACCACCATGTTGCCACTGTTGAGCCCTTGAGCAAGGACCCCAACTCTCAACTACTCAGATGTATAATGAGATAAGCGTGTCGGCTAAATGGTGTAAAATGTAAATGGATAGACTCAAGATCCCACATGACCCTACAATGAATTATTAGTGAGTACTCATGAATTAAATGTAAATCTGGGATGAACTGGTAGTCCAAAGATGACCTCCAAAGGATAAAAAAACAGACTAGTGACCCACAAATGACTGGCACCAGAAGACTATGTAGAATGCAGCTTAGACAGCCCACCTCTTAGTCGCCAAAGGAAATCAACATAGAGAAGATGAAGGGAATAACATTCCCAAGCTCATGGTAGAACTTAAGATAAAATTAAGCTTTAGGAACAGTGGTAGAGAACCAGGTAAAGATAAAGACCAGTGGTTTACTGTCGTGTGAATTATAAAATAAATAATAAATTATATAAAAAAAAACAAGCAAGAAATCTATTGATATAATTAGCAAAAATTTATTAATTAATTGAACTTCTGACTCCGCCCACCTTGTCATTACAATGGCTACAGATCATTTTTATGATACTGCCAGTTTCTCAATTATAAAACAAAGCATGTGTCTCCATGAGTGACTGAGGTGTGTGTGTGTGTGTGTGTGTGTGTGTGTGTGTGTGTGTGTGTGTGTGTGTGAGTGTAAGGGAGAGAGAGTGCATTTAGAAGGGCCAAAACCTTCAACCCTGAAGATCCACTTAACGGGAGACGGGAAGGTTGGGAAAAAGGGGGGAATGTCAGAGATGACTCATTTCGAGGTTGTTCTGCTGCGACGCTGCTAACGAGACAGCAGGCAGCCGCGTTTGACAGATGTAATTATGGCGGTTTTCATGTCAGTTTCCTGCCGGGATGTAATTACGAGGCCCCTTGTGCTCTGATGGGAAGAGAAAACCCCTCAGTTTCTTTATTCTTTTTATTTATTTATTTTATTTTTACGTCGTCGAGGGGGTCTGAGGAGATGAAGCCGGAGAGCAGGAGGACAGACTGACTTCAGCATTAACCCTGTGCTTCTGTGTCTTGTGTTCGGTGTGAACCACTCACCTGGGACGTCTGTACGGTGGATACACACGCAAAACTTAACACAAGTAATGGATAAAACCCAATCTCAGTGCTGGATTAACAACCTGATGTTGCAAGGAAATGTCTAAAGATCGGGACGACCTCCTTCACTGAGACTGACACATACATACACCGGCCACACCCCTTTCCACTGAGACTAACACACACACACACACACACACACCAAGGCCACGCCTCCTTCACTGGGACTTAATATTACAACTTTTAAAAAATATATATGTTTCAGGGTGAAATTGACCTTCTCCTAAGTCACGCTTCCAAAGCATGTCCAATGTCCATAACAAGACAATAATGAAAGACATTTCCACACTACAGCGTGGAAGTGAAGAGCTGCACTCACTATGAGGCTGGCGTTGATGTAGTCCGAGCTGCTCTGGTTATTCTCAGCCTTTAGTGTCACTCTGGAGTGATCGTCTGGGAGAGACGGGAAAACATCAGTCATCTTTCAATGAAATACCAGCTATAGCATGCTTATAACATATGTATTACATGTTATTACACACAGTGCATCTTCATGGATATAGATACAGCATGTGGGTCAATCCAACATGTCTCTTGTAATGTTAGACTAATTTTAAAGTTCAAAGTTTGTGGTTAAAGTTCAAAGTTAATATGTGGTTAATATACACTGATCTGATTGCAGGAGGCTTTAGTGTAGCCGTGTTCGATTGCGTCACATGTGATTCGGGCCACTCACACGCCAGCGCGCCGTTGGGTCGGTTCTTCTTGGCGTTGCTTTTATCCTGCGCAGCAGAACAAGCGGCCGGCTCGGCCTGATATCCACACAGAGCTTCCCACTCCTTCTCCAAACGGTTCTGATTCTGCAGGTGATCCTCCATGTACGCCTGAGGAAGAGGAAGAGGAAGAGGAAATGCAAGTTAGTGTGTTCATATATTTAAAAAACAAAAACATTATTTGTCAGGCTGCAGAATTTATAGTGGAAATAGTTTGTGAAGAAATAAAACACATGATGTCCGTGTTACAGCTCTAAGAGTGGAACGAGCTGTTGCTATAGAAACGGTAACGAAGTAGAACGTGTGCGTTTATACAAACCCGTGCTGATGTTAAAGAGAACGGGTCGATACCTTCTGACCAATCAGAATGCAGACGTGGAGGACGAGCAGCTATGAAGCAGCTATTTCATTCCCTAAATCGTTTCAATGCCCTGTCTCACTCTCCCTCCATCATTCTTTTCCTCCGTTCCTCGCTCCACTCTGTTCTTTTGTCTCTGCTGGATTCAGCTACCCAGGAAAGAAGGCTTAAGCTCAGACAATCTTATCGGCGTGTGTGAGAGCGGAGAAAAGCAGTGATTGAAGCTCGGCTCTTTCAGCGCTCCTAATTGCATGTGTGATTGCCAAGGGCCAGCCCGTCTCTCTCTCTCTCTCGCTCTCTCTCTCTCTTTCTTGCAGTGTTCCTTTGTGCAGCGTATTTGGGATTAGTCTCTGAGATTGACGAGTGGAGCTGCTTTGAGCTCACGTCTGTCTGCACGGATGGAGGTGTGAGTGATTGTAGAACGACAGGAGAAAAAGCGAAAGGGAAGAATGGAGCGAGAGAGGTGGGGCGCAGAGGTAAGCTGGATCACGGCTGCGTAAAATATTTGCATACATTAATTTGTTCATTCTGAGGCAGCATTGATTGACAGATGCTGAGTAGGTCAATGTACATTAATTATTGATCATTGATTTGGGGTCCAAGCAATTAGTGGAAAGGTCATGAAGCCAGAACGTACCACATTTGTCAGAAATGTTCTGTGGAATGTGACAGGATCCACGTCAGCCTGTTGGTGGCGCTATAGTGTGTTGGTACATTTGGCACAAACGATGCATCGTTTTTCCTTAAAGTTTTATTTGGGAAAATGATTTTCACCGACTTTTTATACAAATGTGTGGGCCACCGAAAGGTGTGCGATCGCAATCAATATGGCTGCTTCTGTACATCTGATACATACGATCTGGTCTTTATACTTAGAACGCTTAGACAACAATAACTTTGCAATAGAAAGTTCTAAAGTCCAACTGATATCACAGAAGTTTAAGCAAGCAAGGCTGAGTTTCTTACATTTATATGCAAACAAAGTAATAGGAAAAAACTAAGCAGCAACGTGAATTCACGCAAAAACCTACAATAGTTTCATTTACATATTGTCTTTAAATCAAAATGTCATAAAATTGTTCTCCTTCGTTTTGACATTCAGGACAATCTCTAAGCACTAACTCCGCACCTCATTCTGACCTTCAAATTCATACCTTTTCCATGCTTTTCCATAGAATATTGTAGTTTTTAATAACTTGCATTTCAATGAGCGCCAACTCCAAACTGCAATTCTATCATCTCACCATTAACTTTATCTCATTGTTGGTAACACCATAATGTCCGTTCATGACTTTAATATATGATCTATAGCGCTCGTGAACATGTATGAAAGTCTGTGTTGCATTTCATGCTCTGTCTGACATGAAGCTCCAGTCATATCTTACAAGCTTATGTTCAACGAGACAGGGAACTTAATCGAGGCCATTACGGTCCGTGTAGCATTCATTATTTAGAGGGTGAAAAATGACTTTGATTAACAAGCCAGAGAAGAGACTTAATGGGATTAATGCAGTACGATGAAAAAAATGGAGCTTTGCTTCGCTGAGGAACAAAGGGTCATCGCTGCGGACCGACACGGGGGATATGCAAAGGGTTTGTACGAAGCGAAGAAGAAGAATGGTTATAGATCATTCAGTAAATATTGATGGCTGGAGTTGGAGCTGTAGTGATGAGTGTGGTCAAAGTGTCTGTTGGATGTAATTTTAGTCATGGCCAAGTCTCTAATCAATGGCCATATGATGACCATATGAGGGTGAAAGTAAAGAACGACAAAACAACCCACTCACTACACACTCACTCATCATCTATAACGCTTTATCCCATATAGAGGGTCACAGGGGGCTTGGAGTTTCTCCCAGGACACGAGGCGGGGTACACCTTGGACAGGTGGCCAATCCATCACAGGGCACACTACGGGAAATTTGGGAACACCAATTAACCAAATCTGCATGTATTTGGACTGTGGGAGAAAACTGGAGTACATGGAAGAAGCCCACAAAGCACAGAGAGAGAACATGCAAACTCCATGTACACAGACCTAAGACAGGAATCAAATCCAGAACCTGGACATGCAAGGCGACAGTGCTAACCAGTAAGCCACCGTGCCACCCAATGTTGTTGGTCTTTCGGCTGCTCCCGGCAAGGGGTCGCCACAGCGGAATATCCAGTCCGCACTACAACTTGGCACAGGTTTTACGTCGGATACCCTTCCTGACGCAACCCTCCCATTTTATCCGGGCTTGGGACCGGCACTGCATCTAGTTGCTGGGGGGTTTGGGCACTGGCTGGGAATCGAACCCGGGCCTTCTGCATGGCAGGCAGAACACCTACCACTGAGCCACCAGTGCCCATCCACTGTGCCACCCAATAAAACAGCCATTTACATCTTCTAAAACCTTGGAGGGAAGCACTATCTACCCTCTTCTGCATACACAAACTTACAGACAGCAACGATTGGCTAGAGTCACTCAGCAACCATGGCCCTCCCACTCAGACAGTTTCTGTCTTCAATTCCCAGACTCACTGATGGCTGAAGTGATTTTTTTTTCCTGTTTTTGCCCATCTGTGTTGAAGAGTCAATAAAATCCTCCCTTTTTTTTCAATATATGGTTTGTGATATTATATGAAGTATAGCTGAATGACCAGACCTCCACTGGAGGATGCACCAAACAACAAAACCTATCACTGCTCACAGAAATCATCTTTCCATAATGATTAAGCAATATGAAAGACACAATCACACACATTATAGATGACATCAGAGATTCCCTTTTCTCATTACCGAGGCTCTTTAAATGACTATAAGGGGACAATTTTGCAGCTCTTTATTGAAGTATCGTCCTCTGAACTAGCAGGAGAGTTCCAAAGTCGGCTCTGTAGCATGCAGCTCATCTGTCTCACACCCCAGACTCCCATCAGCACAGCAGATTTCATCACTTTGCAGAAAGTTGATGTGATGTGGGACGTTTATTTTTTTTCTTTTTTTTCTTGATGGTGAAAGATATTATAACTCGCTTCCTAAAATTGCGCAACTCAGGCATTTTGTCTTTGATGTTAATCGCTTTAGCACTAGTGTCAGTCATGATTTCTCAAGCCTGAAGAGTTTTTCTCCCATCAGGACGAGACAAAACAAGCTTCGCAAGGCTGAGCCGTGAAGGCCCGCGCTCCTCGATCGTTAACATTCTCCTTCCGTAACAACGGCAGCGGCACTCAAAGTGCTCTCAGCCCTGTGAGTACACATTACCTCCAGCACCTCCACTCCAAATCGTCACAAATTACCCATCATTCAACAAAAAGACCTCCCAACGTGGCTTGTTTACGAGGGTACTGTTTTTCAGCCAAACTTTCAAAGGACACATTTCAAAATGATGCTCGCTATACTCCTGAACAAGTCCGGGTACCTCAATACTGATGGTCACAACGTTAGGAAAAGGGGTGGGGTTAACACTTGCCGGTTAAATTTTGAAAAGTACCATTTGTTCTCTGAAAGTCATGTTCATCTGTTCCGAAGAAAAAAATAGGCACTCATGAAGTCTGGGTTTTAACAATTGATCACATGATCAGCTAAAGGAGGAAAAAAAAAGAAACGATGAACTATTCATGAGACTATTATTAGTAGTAAAGGATTCTGGAATAGATGTGTTCAGGTGATTAATGATGGAGTGTGTGTGTGAGACAGGAATACGGTTTAAATCAGCTTCACGTCCTGTCACATTAAATATTTTATTGTTGATATTGATTTCTTTTCTTGCTTTCTTATTTTTTCTATATACCTAAAATCAATAATTGAGCACTGCACTACCGTGACTTTGTGTTGGCCGAATATTCACTGCACAAGGAGTTTGCAGAATATTATATAATTAGGTAATTAATAAGTTAAGTTCAGCTTTTATTCGTCACATATGCTTCACTGCACAGTGAAATTCTTCATTCTTCGCATATTCCATTGATTTATTTATTTATTTTTGTTAGCAAGCTTGGCACAGAGAGCAGGACCAGCCATTATTCAGCACCCCTGGAGCAGACAGCATTACGGGCCTTGCTCGAGGGCCCAACAGCGGAGCCGGGGCTCAAACCACCGTCCTTTCCATCAGTAACTCCGAACCTTAACACACTATTGCATTTTTTTAAACATGTTTAATTTAATTCTAAATCTAATAACATTTACATGAACTACACCAACAGCTTTAACAAAGAGTTCTGTCATTATAACATAATTAAACATGCAAAAGAATTTAAACAGTGGATGGCCCAGGTATACCTCACAGAACCCATGTGCTGGGGCCCCTGCTGTTCCCGTGTCTTTAACGTCTAACCCTATTAGCGCAGTAAATGTATGATGTAATCAGACACAGAGGAGCTTCAGCACTTTAATCAGAAGCCATCCTCTGACCTGTATTAGCTGTTTGGTGATAAATGCAGCAGCGGCGGTGGTGGATGATGCGGCTGCAGTAGCAGCGGCTTGTTGCTGATCGATCGGCTCACGTAGCGAGACTCTGGTGTACACGCACATCAACACCACAATGACCATAGATGATGTCTGGAGCCTGAGAACATCGAGCCTGATCTGACCGAACTGAAGCTCTAGCCGTTCATGTCCACCTGCTTCCTATACAATAGTGTACAGAGATTATGTTATAGATTTACTATACAGTACACACCATTACAAGTGAGTAGAGCACCAGACAAATACTACGTCTGGTTTATATATTTGATGTCTGGTTGATCATCCAATCAATTATTGCACAAACAGTATTACTGCATCCCATAATACTCCCTTAGAGTTGTAATCTCCCCTTCATGTTAATGTAAAGTTTGCTGCTGTAACTATACAATGTTTCTTCACCTCCAGCCTCATTCATTAATCTTCCAAATAAGGTTTTGTGCAACAGATATATATATATATATATATATATATATATATATATATATATATATATATATATATATATATATATATAAAAAACTCAAATATTGATCAATGCAATTCCAATAATGCTCCATAAA
Organism: Channallabes apus; assembly: GCA_030522415.1. Lineage (NCBI taxonomy): Eukaryota > Metazoa > Chordata > Actinopteri > Siluriformes > Clariidae > Channallabes > Channallabes apus. The sequence continues at coordinate 48,503,439 of CM060108.1, read as the reverse complement.
AGGCAAAACTCCCTAAATGGTGTTGGAAAAAATAATGCCGTGTTACAATTTCCAATAAAGTAGCTCGGTTATTGCAGTGCATTCAGTTCGCTCAGACACAGACTTTTAAGACTTCCTCTTTTTATAGGGCGCCATTACTTTGCTCTTAATTAAACCACTAGTCTTATTTGTCTCAGTTTAATTAGATATAATAGAGAATGAATGCTGCTGGACAATTGTGTGCGAGCAAGGAAACAAACGCTTGCTCTTTTGTTTTTAAAAGCTGAAAGGTTGTGATTTTAAAGCATTGAATGCATTGAATGCATGTTTTTCTCCCATAGATCCCTGAGTGAGGCACGTCACTCTAATGTGTCACTCTGGTACATCACTCTGACATGTCGCTCCAACACGTTACTCCAATACGTACTGTAGCTCTGATACTTCAGTCCGATATGTAAATCCAATACGTCACTCCGACACATCACTCCGGTGTATCACTCCAATATGTCACTCTGATTTCTCCCTCCGATATATCACTGAAAGCCACTCGAATATGTCACTTTGATATATCACTCTGATGTGTCAGTCTGATATATCGCCCTAAAATATCACTCATGATAAATTAGTCAGATATGTGACTCGATGCGCACTCGCATACAGTATGTCAGGGTGATATATCATTTTAATTCATCACTCTGATATCTCACTTCGAAACACCACTCTGATGTCACGCTGATATTTCACTCTGATATGTCACCCTGAATCATGACTCTTATGTCACCTTGAATCATGACTCTGATACATCATTCTGAAATTTCACCCTGAATCATGACTCTGCTATGTCATTCTTAAATGTTGCCCTGAATCATGACTCTGATACGTCATTCTGAAATGTCACCCTGAATCATGACTCTGATACGTCATTCTGAAATGTCACCCTGAATCATGACTCTGATATTTCATTCTGAAATGTTACCCTGAATCATGACTCTGAATCGTCATTCTGAAATGTCACTCTGAATCATGACTCTGATACGTCATTCTGAAATGTCACCCTGAATCATGACTCTGATACGTCATTCTGAAATGTCACCCTGAATCATGACTCTGATACGTCATTCTGAAATGTCACCCTGAATCATGACTCTGATACGTCATTCTGAAATGTCACCCTGAATCATGACTCTGATACGGCATTCTGAAATGTTACCCTGAATCATGACTCTGATAAATCATTCTGAAATGTCACCCTGAATCATGACTCTGATATGTCATTCTGAAATGTCACTCTGAATCATGACTCTGATACGTCATTCTGAAATGTCACCCTGAATCATGACTCTGATAAATCATTCTGAAATGTCACCCTGAATCATGACTCTGATACGTCATTCTGTAATGTCACCCTGAATCATGACTCTAATATGTCATTCTGAAATGTCACCCTGAATCATGACTCTGCTATGTCATCCTGAAATGTCATCCTGTATCATCTCTTATTTTATCAGGCTTACCTTTTCTACTTTGCTCACTGCTTTAACAAACCTTCTTAGATCACCTAAAATCTACATTAACAGCCTACCTAACATGGTCTCATTTTTTCTGAAGAGCTGCCTATAGAAAACAGGTATATCTAGCTAACTTACTGATGTATTTGTTTGATCAGAGCCTGGGCATTACGATGTTATGTCTTGATCATAATTTAAACAACATCAAAGGACTCCAGTTTTGCTGTAGTATAAATGCCCATAGGTGGTGCTATCTAGTAGTGTTGCTCCTAGATGTCTATACACACACATCCACGGTCCACTGCACCGACCACAAGCCATAATTACCTCCTAAAGTCGCACCATTTCAAAAGATTAGTCTAGCAAAAATAGAACGTTTTTATGCTAGTATATAATAAAAAGTGGAGAACGTTTTAATTAATCTCAATTTCATCACTAAATCAAATCTTAATAATTGTTCAGGCAGATGATAACCAAGTAGCGTCAGGTGGCTGGGTCGCTTGAGACCTTTGAGGAGCAGATTGTGCATGCGTTTCTGTTAACAAACACTAAACTGGTCTATTAAACACTGTATTAAACAGTGTGCTTGTATTAATAATAAGAATACCATTTCTCACAATGACATCAGCACAAGACACAAACACTGACTTCCTGTTCAGCATTGACCTAAGATTTTTGCACTGAACACATAATCATATTTTGTGGAATTTAAGAAGCTAGAGAATGTGTGATAAGAAAAAAAAAAATCTGCATCAACACGGATTATCCTACGCTCCCGCGGAAGTTGTTGTTTCACTACCGCAGTGAGAACATTACAACGCGAAGTAAAGCAGCGTAGATGTCAATCAAAAAAGGCGAGTGAGGACAAGAGGCGATTGAAATTCCGCACAGGTTCACTCCAGATGAGGCCAGACTGCAGAGTGCTCGGCTTTTTGCTCTCCTTCGACGCTCTGAATGAGGATGAGACTGTTCGCCATTGTGAGCCCTGACAGATCTCTGGAGCTGTGGAGCTCATCAGGACCAGCCAACTTCTCATGACTTCATTCAGTTAGAAAGCAGCACAGATGCTGTAATATTAACATCAACATGTCATATGGTGCCATTACTTTGCACTGACACTGCTAATGAGGACTCTCCTCATCCTATCCTTTTAAAGAGAAGAACCGTACAAGGAAGCCACCAGAAAGTGTTTTTCTAAAATGATAAACACAGCGCTTTGGGCTTTGCTTGGAAATAGATGGAAAATACTCTATTCAGGAAGTGCTACAGTATATACTGGCTAGGACTGTGAATGATTCAAGTTCTACCCTGGGAATGCTGGGTGTGAGTGAGGTGGCAATTCAACCTGAATGGAACACCAGTCTATCACTCATTCACACCTGGTGGCAATTTAGCACATTTAATCTACCTACCAGTATGTGGAGGAAACCAGAATGCCTGAAGGAAATCCAGATAGACACTGGGGACAATGGGAAATTCCACATGGACACTAACACAGTAGAGGTGGTCTATCATTTAATTTATTCATCCATCCATCCATCCATCCATCTATCTATCTATCTATCTAATGATGGAGATATCTCCAGGGTGACAGACCAAAATACAAAAATAAAATAATAATAATAGTACTTACCATTACAATCTATTACTAGCCATTATAAACACTTATTACATCGCAAACTATTAATAGCCATTAATGACCATTGTTAACTACAATGAAATGTTATTAATCATCATTAAACCATTCTTTACCATTACATATCATCTTTAACCATAATCAAAAACATTATAAACAATTATTACCAATACAAACCAGTAATAACCTATTATTAACCATTATAAACCATCATTGCTACCACACAGCAATATTAATCATTATGAACCTATATTAGCCATTATAAATCATTATAAACAATTTCTAACCACTACACACCAGTATACAGCATTTATATTATATCATTATAAACCATTATACATTATTATTAACCAGTATACACCATTAATGCCAATGATGAACCTAAATTATAACCGACCCTCACATTAATAACCATGAAATCACAAACATCTTATTGCCTGTTATAAAGTGTTATAAGCCATTGTTATAAATCATTACGAATAATTAGAAACCGTTACCAGCCTATACGCATCATCACTAACCCTGTATCATACATTAAAAAAACAAAAAATCTTCTCACATAGAACATTCTGTAAAAGGGAAACCCTGAGCTGAAGGGTTCTAGAGAGAACGTTTAGGAGTTCCTTCAGATGGAGGAACAGGAGGAGCTCGTCTGATCCGTCACCAGAGCCAGGAGAGACCGCGGCTCGATAAAAGATCAATGCAGCATTGGTTTCCAGTGGGCGTGGCCTAAGACCTTCACACTGTGTGACAGAAAACCGTGTGTGTGTGTGTGTGTGTGTGTGTGTGTGCGTGCGTGTAAGCCATGTATCAAAACGTTTGCACAGACGCATGTTGTGAACAACACACACACTCCTTCACCCCCACAGACACACACACACGCGTATACACGCACTAATGGATTCTGAAACATCGTCAGATGATGGATTCTTCTCAGGCTAATGAACGCTACGCTAGCAGGCTGTGATCAGTCTGAGCTGCCACATTAATAAAACAAAAGTTAGAGGACCGAAATTAAAGTTATCCATTGTGTGTGTGTGTGTGTGTGTGTGTGTGTGAGGGATGGATGTCATCAGCCCCTACGGCTTTCTTAGAGGAAAAAAACAAAACAAAACAAAGCAAAGCAGCACAAAGCCTGGGTATGTGTGTGTGTGTGTGTGTGTGTACCAGGATCATGTGTCCTGTAGAGATGTCCATGTTGCTGTGTGCCGGTTCCTCGCTCCATGATGACGTGCTGCTCCGTGCTGATGGACTCTGGGTCGCTCCGTCACTGAACTGTGACGACACGCTGTTGATGCGTGACGTGTGTGTGGCGTGATGGAAAACATCGGAGCTGCGCTCTGCCATGCGCTGACGACACAAGTCCTGACCGGGAACAGGGAGGGGAGGATTAGCTACTCGATAGGCATATGTTCGATAAAACACACAAACACACACGTATAAAGCACCAGTGTGAGAGAGACAGAGAGAGACAGAGAGAGGAAAAAAGACAGGGAGAGAGACAGACACAGCGAGTGAGTACCAGAGAGAAACCATCAGACACAAGGATGCGAAGAGAGACAGATCGAACTGAGATGGAAGAGGAAGAGAGACGGACTGAGTCAGTGAGTGAGACAGATGGAGAGATAGAGAGAGAGAGATAGAAAGCAAGAGAGAGAGAGAGATTGAGAAAAAAAAGAGGGTGACACAGAGGGACAGGGAGCAAGAAAGACAGACCGACAGAAAGGAATGTGGAGACAGCGGGAGAGACAGTCAGAAAGCAAAAGAATGATAGCGAGAAAGAAACAGAGGGATGGATGAAGACAGAGAACGGAATGTGTCGAAAGATAGAAAGAGAGAGACGGAGACAGAAAGAGAGAGGGACTGACAGAGAGAGGAATATGGAAAAAGAGAGACAGGGAAAGAGAGAAAGAAATCCTGAATCCTAGAACCCGAGACTGAACCTGACAATCCGACACCAAACACACATCAAGCTCTAATAAACATATGCTGGATTCTGATTGGTCAGAAAGTGTTGATGATCTGTGAGGGAGCGACAGGTGGAGCTGCTGTAGCATCAGTGAGGACAGGAAGTAGCTTTTCTTTTTCCGCAACTTAACGGATGAAACGTATAACATTGTAAATTATTGTCTAAACCTTCAATCACTGCTTTATTTTTAGTACACAGTAAGCGTTCACAACTGTACAATAATCAAACAGCAAATGTAGATTCTACATCCTCGAAGGGACCGTCATCACCCTGATTAAATAACATCACACTATTTATCCGTTTATAATTATTATTAAGAATCATTGTTTAATCCTCTGTCTTCCTGTTCTCACTTATAGCAGCTATAAAGTATGAACCAAAAACTCTGACATTGGAGACTCCTCCCATAATGTGAAATCAGCATCTAATTATGTATATATTTTTTATCTATTTGTATGACATCTGTCAGAAAGATCCGAATAAATGACCTTGTACTAGAGAAACAATAACAGGTTAGAACGAGGGCATTACTACATCAAACAGGTCAAAAGGTGAACAATAATTCCGACCAGTCAGAAGCTAGAATTCAGCAGTTTTGCTGGAAATACCTACTAGTCTAAAGATCATGAACTGGTAACAACAGAAATGAAAAGGGAAATATAGTAGCTAGTAGCAAGTAACTAAAAAAGAGAAAATTGAGTAGAAACAAGTTAAACATCCCTCATAAAACACATCATATAACATACACAAGCGAATACTTCGAGCTACATCTTTATCATCCACTCTGGTTTCAATTAAACAAAAAATTAAATGTCACATTCTTAATTAAATAAGATTATAATTACAGTTATGCATACTTATAAAACATAAATACACAAGTACATGTTTGTTGCTGGTCCCCATAATGTTCTGAAACTTGAAATGTGTGTGGAATTTCCAGCTTGAATTAGGCAAAATTTCATATATAGCATGTATTATTATTATTATTTATTTACAAATTTTCTTCTTTTTTATGCTTGATGGTGCTTGAACCATGGGGACAAATCCAGGTACCCAGTTGGAAAAAGAAATAAACCTAAAATGCACCTGATTTGCATATTTATGTATTTGTGGTCTAAAGACTTCATTTAATATTATGTGAGAAATTAAACATTTTGGTTCTTGTTATTATAGAAAAGTAATCTACCCCACATACGTGATGATGTGGACTTACTGTTCTTAATAAAAAATAAATTTATAAAAGAAAGATTATGGATTTTTGTAATTTCAATGTTCCACGTGATTCTTGCATGTTTGTAACGAGTCCCCGTAATGTTTTGAAACCTGAAAAGTGTGAAATGTTGTGAAAACCCTTTTTCTATCTTTCCATGGCTGTATGTATCTGTGTGCAGCACCACCATTTCTAACTGCATGTGTGTTAGATTGAATGAGGCTGTCAGCACAGAGGAAACCCCTCGTAACTCCGCCTCCATCATTTTCTCCTCACACCCACAGACCCTCCATCTCATTTCCCTTCAAATCTCAGATGACTCCGGAGGAACCGATGCATCGATTTGCACGGCACCACATGCAGAAATAAAACTCGATGTGTCATAATTGAAGGACAAAATAAGAATAATCCAGATGTGAGCTAAGAACTTGATGACAAGACAGCCAATTCCAGGCCTGCGCCTACAGTCAGTCATGGAAGGGACATTTTTTTCCCTCTGGAAAAGTGTGAGGTGACTATTAAATATTGAAGCTGACGAGGAGGGTGGAGGGCTCTCGTCTCGCCGAGTGCAGCTGAGCCCGACGAGGGAAAAAAAAATCAATATGGCTCCAGGAGGCCTTGGGGAAAAGGTCACGCTGCGAGCTCATTTCCCTGCTAAAAGCGCCCCGCTGCAATTAGAATCCATTTTATAAGCTGCTGCTGTCATGCGCGGGACATCTGCGTTTCACGTAATTAGCAGAGAAAAGTTGGAAATAAAATTCTGAAATTCTGCTGGTTAGTTTTCTAGAGAAAAAAGAAAATTTCTTTTCAAGGTAAACAGATCCTTGTAACTTCACCTGCTCCTGACACTAATGCTAAACGATAAATCAGTGGACTAATAACAATTTCTCTTGCTGTTCTACAGCTACATTAATCAGCTAATTTAATTCAATCAATTAAAATGTGGACTTTGCAAAAAGGAACATTAGAACGGACCGATCTGGATCCTTTTGCATCCCGTCTTCCAGCCCAAACAGCCTCTCATAACGATTCATCAATTACATTTGGTCGCCAAACCCAGACATTCTGACCCTGACCGCCTTCTGAGATCACAGCGACTCTAACAGTTAATCGACCAATCGGGTTCCGACGACCTCGCACCGCGCGCCGACAGCCCGACGTGATCCCCAGCACGAGTGTCTCCTGGTTTCGTACCTGATAGGTTGTCGTGGCATCGTGCCCGGTGTCTGTTGCCATGCCAACCAGCTTCTCTTTAAGCTCGTACCCGGAGCGGCGGCGCATGCAGAAGAGCGCCCCCGTCAGGCCGAGCACCACGGCAACAAACGCCATGGTGACCAGGACCAGAACCAGGAGGTTGCTGGGTTCGAGGCGGCTTTGCTTGATCACGGGGATGTGATTTAACTTGGACCTCTGAAAAAGAGAAGAAAATAAGCAGATCAAATTAGATTATGTAAAATATAAAAAAAATATGTAAATGTTTTGGATCTCAGGGTATTTATTTTTCCTATTTATTCATTTATTTGTTTATTTATTTATTATGATTAAGCTGTATATTTTGGGATCTGCATCGTTCTGAGCCGGGGTGAAAGGACCAGATTAAACCTTCTGGTGTCTGAGCTGGATGTATCAGCAGGGTTTTAACACACACACACACATACACACACACACACACACACACACACACATGCACACCCACACAGTGTCAGGGCCTTGCTCTGGTCTTGGCAGGGTGAAGCGTGCCACCACTGAGCAATTAGCCGAGCTCCTCACCGGTACAAGCTTGTTGCTAATTAGCCTCAGCTTTGGCAATGTGTGTGTGTGTGTGTGTGTGTGTGAGAGGTGTTTTTTCATGTGTGTGTTTGTGTGTGTGTGTAAGAAGAGTTGGATCGGACTTCAGACTTAATGAAAATAGGAGGGGTGAATGTGGAGAGAGAGGGGATTACTGGGAGTGTCCATACCCCTTAATGTCCCTCCATCCCACGTAGAGGGGGGGCAATGGGGGGGCGGGGGGGTGAGTGGGGGGAGGTGTCAGGCTTGTTAGCCCCTCAGGGGCACCGGGGGTAGATGAAGGTTTGGGGGAGTGTGTGAGAGTGTGAGAGACAGACAGACAGAGAGAGAGAGAGAGAGAGTGTGTGTGTGTGTGTGTGTGTGTGTGTGTGTGTGTGTGTGTGGGTCGGGAGGCTGAATAGACCACGGCTTCATTCAGAAGGTGCTTCAGAGCCGAGCGCTTCTGTCTTATACAAAAAACACCGCCTTTCTTCATATTCGCTCCTATCAGAGCTCAGCGAGTGGCCACAGAGCCCTGCTTTCCTTCTCACACACACACACACACACACACACACACACACACACGCTTCAGCCTCTAATGTCACAACCGTTACTAAAGCGAATTTCAAAGCTAACGCTCGAGTTTCTGCAGCTTTCGCAGCTCTACAGATGGCGTGCACTCGCACATCCCGTGCGAAATTACACACACACACACGCACACAAACACACACACCACACATTGGCTGGCTGTACACCCGAGTCGGGAGTCTCTACGGATTAGAGCCCCTTTTCTCTTCTCTAGCTATTGTTGCGACAGGAGCAGCCGACCTTCCTCACATCAAACACGATAAGAGAGGCAGGATTTAGAGTTCACACACACACACACACACACACACACACACACACACACACACACACACACACACATGAAATCCAGCAAAATTATGCCTTACAATTGAAGATTACAAATTAAAAATGTGTTTAGAATAATATTTTTATTTATGTGTTTAAACGTTTACAACCAGAAAAAAGAAACAAAGTTATTTACATACTGTATATTTTTGTGTTTTTGTTTTGTAAATGTTGTATGAACATGTGATGCTAAAATATATAATAATGTGAAAGCTATCAGATACCAATGACTTTCACACACACACAGGTAATAAATTTGAGAAATTCTAAAATCTCTAATAAAGTAATAATAAAGTAATAATAAAGTAATAATAATAATAATAATAATAATAATAATTTGACGTGTAACAACGCATTATGTCTAGTTTGCTCGTTTTTATTCATTCGTTCTCGTCCGATGGCGTAAGTCAACAATTTAACAGAAAAGCACAAAACACTTTGTTTCTGCTAAAACCAGAGGCGAAGGAAAAGGAAGGAATGAGATGCAGAGGGAGGAGAGAAGAGAGAGAAATAACGAGAGGAAAGCGAGAGAGACGGAGAGAAGCCGAGGCTTTTATCCTTTTGTCGCTGTGTGCTCGTCTGCAGGGAATAACATTGGACTTGCAAATTTTCTTTTTTTACCCCCCCCCCCCCCCCCCCCATTCGGTTCATGTGGGTGGTGCGAGGAAAAAAGATGGGCGTCAAACATGTCAAAAAAAAAAGGGGGGGGGGGGGGAGGAAGAGGAACGTGTGTCAAAATGAAAAAAATCTAATAAAGAGAAAAACATGGGATTTTTTTTTTGAAAGAGTAAAAAGAATCAGACTTTATAAAATTTCTGGATTTCGTGTAAATTGATTGTGTGTCTGTCTGTCTGTCTGTCTGTCTGTCTGTCTGTCCATGTCATGGTCCCCACAAAATGTCTCCAGAAACAGCGCGAAACCTGAAAAGTGTGTGTAATAGCAGCCTCCTGTTAAGACGTCTTTCTTTCTTTCTTTCGTTCTTTCTTTCTACCTGAAATACTATGGACTATCTATCTATCTATCTATCTATCTATCTATCTATCTATCTATCTATCTATCTATCTATAATCTTATTCCTTGTTGTTATTTCATCTGTAAACCTCCAGCACGTAATATTCAAAATGCAAATTAAACATGGACAAAAGCACCGTTGTGCAAAATTTTGGAAAACTTAAAAAGAATGTATTTATTTATTTTATTGTAATAATGATTTTTGTTCATCGTTTCATATGTGTCTCTCTGACTCCTCCACTCCTGCACAGTCTAACGACTCATAAACATGTCCCGAGTGCAATTGCTGAAAGATTCTTTCTGTCTTTTTTCTTTTTGCTCTGCGCTAACCGAGCCGAGAGGCATTCTCCCTCCTTCAAGTTTATTCATCTTTTTCTCTCCTGGATCCTTTCTTCAGATCGGAGGGATTTTGAGAAGAAAAGACAGAATCTGATTTGAATGAGGGTGAAAGAGAGTTAAAAAAGAAAAATGTTGGGTGGCCCTTAGCTTGCAGCAATGTCTAACACCCCCCCACCCCCCCATCCTCACCCAACCCCAACACCCCCCCCAGCCCCACCCCACCCCACCCCCACCCCAACACACCCCACCCCACCAATCTAAAAATAAAAATAAAAATACGGCCCACAAAATGTCGCCTTGAACCTCGGTTAAACACACACACACACACACACACACACACACACACACACACACACACACACACACACAAAGTAAGAAAAAAAAAGAAAAAGAAAACATCCTTAATTAGAACATCATAAAAAAACAAACTGAAAAAAAATCTGATAATTAACTTTGGAACAATTTATTATGTTTATATTTTATGACCATTTGTGACGTTCGTTGCTTTACAAGGTTTATATGTTAATTCTTACATTTTATAGTTTACATATTTTGTGTCTCTCTCTTGGCCTACTTTTATTTTGCACGTGCACATTTTTTAAATACATTTCTGTATTTTATTATTTTTTTTACGTCTTTTTTTCTCCACATAAACTTGTAGTTTATCTTCAAAAATTTAAGTGGTGTTTAGTCTCCTTCCAGAAGCTAATTTATCTACATTTAATCATTTATCGTTTCGTGCATTTATTATTTTTTTTACTAAATGCTACGACAAAGGGTGCACATTCGATTTTAGATAATTAAACCTCGTCCTTTGTGGAAATGAACAATTTTACAATCCCTTCGTTTCTCTCTCTCTCTCTCTCTCTCTCTCATAAAACAAGGCAAAGAGGAAGTAAAATGGAAATTCTTATAATAAAAGTGTTAGGATATAAAATATACAATGAGATGCGTAATCACTTCTTATTAGCTGGATAACGAACATGGCGATGTCTCTGGAGGACTGGACGTGTAATCTGGCGTGAAGTTCCACCTGATCGATCAACATGCGGTGCGTGGAGGTGAAACCCACGTCCTTGTACACAACAGGAAATGAACACAGCTCCTGTTCCTGCTGAAATCACCTCAATCGAATCGTGTGCTGGTGCTGATCGGACGCCCGACGCCTGGACTGAGCGCCAGCCTACAAGTAACCCCTAAATAATACTAAGTCAAGACTTAACACCCAGCTGATTTAACATTTTGTTTTTTTATGCATTTTAATTTGCCATCAAGTGGTGCATTAACAAGAGCCTTCAAATCAGGCGAATGTCTTCAGTATGGAGCTTTTTCTCAGAGTCTCTTATGGTTCACCATCTAACACCTTCATGTGGTGAATCAACACTTACAGTTTTAATCCAGTTTAAAAAGTTTAGAAACTTTAAATATTGTATTATTAAAAACCCTTTTTTAATAATTTAACGAATAAACACCTCTAGAAGATCAGATAATGCTCATTCCAAACACTTTTAATATCAATGTTGAACACCTTTTAACACCTCAGGTTTCTTTTTTTCCCCCAACCTGAACCATCCTGATTAAATAACTGCAGTAACGAATCAACACTTTACTGGGCGTAAAAAAAAAAACTAACACTTCATTTTCTACGTAGAAAATCCCGGGATGGAATTAAAACATTTTTACATTTCCGTCTTGCAGTGACCATATTTCTGTAATTAACACCTTCAAGTTACAGTAACAATTTCAACACGTTGTGAACCGTCATTGTTTTATCAACTGCAAATTTAGACTTATGGGGATATAAATGTACATTTAAAAAAAAGTCATTCTTAAAATCAGACACACTCAGGTGTTAAGACTGAACAGCCAGTGTTGAACTCACGCCTGTTCAGACAGTCTGGAATTAACACCACATCATGTAGGATCCATGGATTTATATTTATAGCTAATTTGAGTAATCAACACTTAATGATAAAGAATACTACATGAAGGCAAGTGTTTATTATGAACACCATTTCAGAATCATCATAAAAATTAACACCTAAGCACTGGATTAACACCTACAATGTTTCTATCGACAAATTCACTTTCATCCCCAAAAATGAGATGAACACCTGCACTATCATCTAAGCATTTCCAATGCTATTGGGGTTGTCTAATATATACTGTATATAGACTGTATCAACACCTAAATAGTATTTGTTCAGCTTGAATTCATTATATATAAAATAACACATGAAACTGAGGATAAACACCAACATTTTGAATATGATCAACGTAAAACTATCACGATGGATCAAAGTGGGGTGACGGTAACACCAGCGTTCAGGGTCAACACAAGTGAGTGCTGAAATTAACACCCACAGTCCTGGTGTGTCTAGACTCAACACCGTGATTGTGTTTGCCATATAGAATTTGTCAGAAGTTAACATTGTAATGCTGAATAATTGGATTGACGCCTAATAAGCGGCTCGTTCCAGCATGTCGGCATTAATACGGTCACCAGTGATGGATTAACACCTAATAAACACTACTATTTATTAAATAAAGACTACCTGTTAAATTAGCGCTGTACAGAGTGAGGTATAGTTATAACACCCACACACTTACTGTGGACTGTTTCACTCTAACGCTTACTCTTAGATGAACTGATGGATGAACACCAACAAACCAGAATGAATACTTGTGTTTGTGTATTAATGGACATTTTCAGTTTGAGGTAGTATTTAAAAGAGAGCACGGAGACTGCTGAATGGAATTAATGTCTAGAATTAACACCTCGTGGTTGTATAAATACAAATAAACACTACGCGAACACTACAGTGGAGGATTTAAGAAGAGTTCTTCCAGTTGTAAACGGTAAAGTAAACGTCTTCGTGAATGAGTTCGAATCCTTAATGGTGTTTATTCATTGGTGATTTTACAAAAAGAATTAAAACAATCAGTAGTGTTTAATTAATCTTGTTGGAGGAAATTTTGTCGGGGGGAAAAATTATAATATTAATCCGCTAAATTCAACTAAAACTCAAAGTGTTCATTTAACGCTGGTGGATTTTACTATAACACACACACACACACACACGTAATATCATCTCCTCAAATTCATGTACACGTTACAGGTCATTAAGAAATAATTAGAGTGAATCGCAGATTAAACACCACCAAGGCGTTTATCAGAGACATCAATTAGGTTAGGATCGATAAGAAAAACCACAACAGCAAATCGTATTCACGCGCTCCAGAGCGCAGGCACATCCCAGAGTCGAGAGAAAGTTTCGTTTCACCCCGGCGGAGAAACACCACACGGGACGTTTTTTTTTTCTTTTTTTTCTTTTTTTTGTTTCTTTGCGCTATCCATCCTGCCTAAACACCACATTGTTAAATAATTATAAGCATGAGGTTACCTAAATCCAGACTCGGAGCTGGGTTAGCCATGATCCCCAGTGCAGATCTCTCACACACGGTCCCGCCAAAAAAGAAAAAAAAAAAGAAAAAAATCCAAAAAGAATTATAAAAAAAAGAGAAAAAAAAACCCAAACCGCGTATAATTAGCAGCTGCTTTTGTCTTTCTTCTCCTTTTCTCTCTATCTTTCTATTTTTTAGGAACTGCAAAAAAATGAGAAAAAGAGAGATAATATATAAATATATATAAAAAAAAAGAAAGCTCAGAAGGCACAGAGGATTTCCCGCCAGCTGCGTCGTGTCGCTTCGCTTCTCCTCGAATGCTCGAATGTGCGAGCGCGCTCATCACAAACCGTTTTTTTTTTTTTTTTTTTGTTTCTCTCTCTCTCCCTCTCTCTTTTTTTCTCCACGCCGCCCCTCCTTATATCTCTGGACTCGCTGTCTGCAGCACATGTCACCCAAACCGGTTGCTATAGCGATGCCTCCACATGTTGCCGACAGCGAGAGAGCGAGAGAAGAAAAGAGAGCGAGAGAGCGCGGGATGCTAATAAGTCCCCGGCCGATAAGAATGGGCCGAGAGCTTGTCACTCATTTGTTTAGCTGCTTGAGCTTTCTGAGCGTCGCTGAATGAAAGCGCTCTTCAGTTGCCCCCCCCCCCCTCTCCGAACCACCCTTCATTTACCGCCACCCCCCCACACGACCTCTACTACCTACATAATGTCCCCACATGCCCCCAAACCTCCCCGTTTACCCCAGTATTGTTTGTTTTTGTTAGAGTTTCATTAAGACTAATATTAATTGCTTTGCATAGTAAAATAGTGGTGACGGTAAGTGAGGTGCATTAATCTGAAACGGTGAGGGTGGAGTCAGGAAACTAGAAAATAGAATATTTGATTAATATTTGCTACGCATGATGTAACAGGAGCAGAAACGTTACGTTTGAACATTTGAGCATTAAACACATTAAAGACACTTAACAAAACTAAAGCATGTTTTGTTTAGTGTTGCCGCTTTCATCCACCTTATTATAGTCTGTCTGGATACCACCTCATGCTAATAATGCTAATGTTTGTTTGCATGGTGTGAAGGTCCCCCATCTTCTCCTATAGTTCCTTCATAATTTTCAATGTTGAATTCTTTTAATAGACCTATCGATAATAATGTAACTAATATAAACTTCAAATCAGGAATCACGTCTTTTTTTTTCGACCTTCGTGTGTTTGAGCTTACATGTTCGTATGTTTCTTTTTTCTAGCAACAATTTATCCAGCTAAATGTCCTAAGTGATGTACATCTGCCATTGTGCTCGCTGTGGACGCTCTGAGTGGCCATTTTTATTTGATGTCAGTCTCTGAATAAAATGTATTCAATGTAGCCCATTGGCCTTTATTTTATACCAGATTTTTCTTTTTACTATTGAAACCCTCCCGCTTCCTAACCACTGCATGCTTTGTTTGGGTTGCGTAGGATGTAGGGTTAAGGGTCTTGCCCAAGGACCTAACAGTGGTGACCCGGCGTTGATGGGGCTCAAATCTCAACTGCCTGAGCCACCAGAGCACCCAATTTTCATAAATAAATGTGCCTGACTGAAACAAAGGACCTGCTACAGAAATGACTAAACTGTTTATATATATATATATATATATATATATATTTTTTTTTTTTCCACATAATTATTAACTATGCTTATTTCAGGGAAACAGAGTGTGTTCTGCTGATTAACGAGTCCTGGGCCCGTATTCACAAAGCGTCTTAGAATTCTCTCAGAGAGCTCCTATCTTAGCTTAAAAAGTCCTAGCTGGGAGTCCTAGACTGAAGGTGATTTAGAAAACTTCTTAAAACAACCCCGAGTAAAGAAAGCACAAGACCTTTATCTTAGTGAAGGGGTGTGGTTAAACAGCCAAATATTGAAAATGTGTCTACTTTTGAAACAACCAATTTTAACACAGTAGTTACTATATTAGAGTTCTTACATTTATTTACCATACTGATTCCATTTCAGATTGATGGAAGCACAATGGCTGACCTTTTACCCATTTGGATAGAAGAACAGTGTTTACTTTTAGCTTTATGTTAACAGTGTTTGTAGAATATTTTTTCTTTCCGCCATTTTGTCCTCTGCAATAGAATCTCTTAAGCCTCTTAAAAATTCTCCTCAATCCTCTTAACATGTTTTACCTTAGGAGCTGTTTTTAGGGCTAAGCGCTCCCACATTAGGACTACCACTACCACTCAGCCGGGATGGCCGAAGACTATCACGTGTTTCCTCCGAACCGTGTGACATCAGTCGATCGCATCTTTTCGAACTGCTTGCTCACGCACCATTAGGGGCGGAGTAACACACTCGGAGGAAAGCGCTAGCCGCTCCTTCCACGTGCACGAGCTCACAGATGCCCCTGATTGGCTGTAGAGCCGTGATTAATGTGGGAGCACAAGTACCTCTCATCCCTCCCCCCTGAGAGAGCTCGGCCAATCAGCGCTCTCTATGCCTCCGGCTGTGAGAGGAAAACAGCATCACCCGGGAACCGAACCAGCGATCTCCGGATGAGGGCTTTACCACTGCGCCACTCGGAGGCTGAATCATTTTTATCTAGATTTTCCAAGAAAATGTAATAGTTCTAAGAATTTTCTTAGAATTTCGTCACTAGGAGCAACTTTTAGGCTTAAGAAGCTCTGTGAATACGGGCCCTGATGTACGACTTTCAGGAACTCACTGGCCACACCCCTTTCCGAGTAGCTCCTCTGTATATTTTGTCACTTCATCTTGTAATAACATTCATTCATTCATTTTCTATATCGCTTAATCCTGTGTTCAGGGTCGCGGGGCACCTGGAGCCTATCCCAGGAGACTTCGGGCACTAGGCGGGGTACACCCTGGACAGGGTGCCAATCCATCGCAGGGCACACACACATACACACACTCACATACCCAATCACACACTACGGGCAATTTAGGAACGCCAATTAGCCAAGTGCTTCTTATTGTATGATTTTTGGAGCATGTCCTAGACAATCTTTAAGGTTTATAATGATAAGCACTGCACCATCACACTATTACTGATGTCCTAAAATAGGTGGACTGATGACATCGATTCTTACCATGGAAATTTACAGCATCTGGCAGACACCCTTATATAGAGTGACTTACAATTGATCTCTTTAAACATCTGAGTAGTTGAGGGTTAACAGTAGTGGAGGTACAATGGAGGGTTAACAGTGGAGGGTTAACAGTGGTGGTGCTGGGGTTTGAACCTGGGACCTACTGACCAGGTACTGACCAATGGTTTAACCACGGAGCTTCCACTTGACCGTCAAACATATCAGAATAAAGACTAGGGGTTGCTTTTATTACAGTAAGTACGGATTTTGAACAACATTATTTATAGAAATTGTTGAAAGTAAACTAAACTTTATGTTTAGTTTACTTTTTAACAAACTAATGTTGCATTAGTAGAATCGCCTTGTGTACAATTTGCGTCTCTTTAGTATGATTTTATTTTACTTACACATTTCCTACCAGTGCAGCTGTAAAACTTTCCTCTAAAAGATCATTAAGTATTTTGAAGGTTCACTATATCCACATTAGAAAGGCTCCATTATCGGTACAATAGATAACGGTAACACCACAGCAACAAGATAAGGTACTGTTTAACTTTCTTCTGAGAAAATTGGACACGGTTCCACACTGCTTCGTCACCAGCTACAGACTTCTAAAGTACTGGAGAACTGTATAGAAGGCTGAGGCACAGGATAAAAATGAAAAAAAAAAAAATCTATAAAGAAGATCCTGTAAAAAGCAAAGAGAAGTATGTCGGATCGATAAGTGGCGACCCTTTACTTTTAAACCTGCATTAATTCTCCCAGGTGCAGTCTGGTGCAGTTTTGTATGAAAACCTGATGCCTGGTTTGTTCCAAGCTTCTTGGAGAAGGTCCACATTTCTTCTGCTCTTGGCTTTTTTTAGCTATAAATAATCAACTTTTATTTATTTATATTTTCTTTGCAAAGCGATCAGTTCGTTTTTGTTACAGAATTCGAAAATCTGATATGATCTTCGCAAGGCTGAAGGTTATCTCTCCTTACTGCGTTTCCTAAAATCTGATAAGTTACAGTTACAGTTTAACGAGAAAATGAGATTAAAGTTGGATCATCGACTGGAAAATTTGGTAACAAGTTCAAAGAACGAACAAACAACAAAATAAAATCATAATTTCTCAGACAACAAAGTTTCAGTTTATGTTTCAGATTTTTTAAATATAATTTAGTTCTTTACGTTCCTTATCTATTAAGTTATATATACCATGTGTGCAATATATATCATGAACACTAATGTTAATTAGTTCATCAAATGCATTTATGAATTGACTAATATATATTTATAATATATATTATAATATTATATATATATATATATATATATATATATATATATATATATATATATATATATATATATATATATATATATATATAATACTAATGAATTACTACAAATTATTAACCTTCTTCAATCTTTATTATCCTTAAACGATCAACCAAAATAAATTATGAATTAATAATTATGAAAAAAAAATTGAAAAAAGTCAATACATTAATTAATTAATTAATTAATATTAATCTTGCTTAGGCAAGGTATCTGAAAAAAGTAATTATTATTATTATTATTATTATTAATATTAATATTATTATTATTATTGATAAATGAATGTAATTCAATGTTCCTGTTTTGCAGGTTTGCTTTTTATTATTTCCTTTCCTTTTTACAGACTTCAGGCCATTACAGTTATCTGAAGACATTGCAAAGCCTCTATGCAAATCTGAACTTCTTGTAGAATGGATGAGATTTCTATCAGTGATAACGGAACGCGTTTATTGTGATCAATAGAGAGAGGAACAGCTGCACCTTAACACACACAGAGAGAGAGAGAGAGAGAGAGAGAGAGAGAGAGAGAGAGGGATTACCTCAAATGAACAAAGTGGGGTCTTAAGGTGGATAAATGTGTGTGAGTGTGTGTAAGTGTGAGTTCGTGTATGTGTGTGTATGTGACAGGAACAAGAGAAAACGTACGTTATGAAAGCAGCTGAGAGACAAAATGTACATAAGTGTGTGTGCGTGTGCGTGTGTGTGTGTTACAGAAGGGGCTGTCAGATGCAGATGATGAGTGTAAGGAGGGGTTTTCTGTTTATCTTTCTTTCTATTCAGCTTCACCCCCCCCCCCCCTCCGTTTGGACAGCTGCAGCTGGCACATTAGAGAGGGACAAACACTTGCACACACCCTTTTTTTCTTCATCTTTTCACCATCATCTCTCTCTCTTTCTCTCTCTCTGGGTCAGAAATGTCCATCTTTACCACATCTGCTCAGCACGTGCCGTCTCTTCTCGTTTAATCTCATCCCTGGCTTTAAGTGCAGTGTATCTGGACTGTAGCAGCCCTTACCTTTTTCATCAGTTATCACTAAGTAATACAGATTTCAGCATTAATGAACTAATTAACATTTGTATTAATGAATGTTATTTACAATTATAATCAACCAAGCAGTCCTAATCGTAAACAATTAGCAGGGAGAATTAGAGAAACCTGATTTTATCCAGTGATCAACATTTAGTAGCATGATCTAATCTGAGTTATTTTGTATTGAGGAATGGAATAAATATTTGTAATGTATGACAGAATGAAAGCCCTGATAGGTCTGTATTAATACACACTCTGTTTTTGGCGCTGTTACAGCTATAACATCAAGAACAAGATGACATAATGAAGCCAGGGCCTGTTATCACCCCTGACTGCTTGCTTTTTCTAGTGCAGCATGACCCAGAATGCTGTACTTCTCCATTATTTGTTAAAAAGGTGATTATAATTTAGCCCTCAGCAAGATCTGTTTAAAAACATTTCAGGTTATTTCGTAAACCACATAGCAGCATAAACTCCACTTTCCTGAAGATGTCCTGGGTCATGAAGTAATAACTTTAATTGTGACTCCTTCCCTTGGTGTAACACAAACACTGGAATCTCCAGCAGGCATAAAATTACTTTGGCATACCTCAAGGTTATCTGCTGGTCCCATTTATGTATTTATTCATTTTATTTAGTTGTTTGTTTGAATGATAATTTCTTGTTCTATCCCTTCCATAAGTGTAAACATACATTACACCACCATATGCATTTTTTGTCAAGAATGCAATAATAAAAGTATTTAGAACATACCTGTCACGGTTTGTCATGTTTCTTTTTTTCAGTTTCCTTGTCATTGCGCTTGTCATTTGACATGTTGTAAACATAAATATCTTAGTGTGATTTTGAGCTGCTGGGTTTCCTTTCATTTTCCTATATATTCTAAGTGCTAAGGCTAATAGCTATAATATCTAGAGCGATGGTATCCTAACCACAGGTCCTGGTCCCTTATCACATTTTTTACATGCTTTAATGTAGAATCATCTGTGTTCACAGCCTCAACTTCTCCACAGCCTCCATATGTAGGACCTTTAATTTGATATTTTTTATTGTATTGTATTTAACTAGTTAGCACTGTCGCCTTGCACCTCCAGGGTCTGGGTTCGATTCCCCAGCCAGGCTCGATTCCTGTCTCTGTGTGCATGGAGTTTGCATGTTCTCCCCGTGCTTGGTGGGTTTCCTCCGGGTTCTCCGGTTTCCTCCCACAGTCCAAAGATATGCAGGTTAGGCTAATTGGCGTTCCTAAATTGCCCGTAGTGTTTGATTGGGTGTGTGAATGTGTGTGTGTGTGTGTGTATGTGCCCTGCGATGGATTGGAACCCTGTCCAGGGTGTACCCTGCCTTGTGCCCGAAAGCCTCCTGGGATAGGCTCCAGGCCCCCCGCAACCCTGAACACAGGATAAAGCGGTATAGAAGATGAATGAATGTATTTAACTATTATATACACCTCACGACCTACTCACAGCTACGTTCACAAACCTAAATGTTGTGCTTAGTTCCACCTTATGTCATAGATTTGATACTAATGAACTATCGATTCATGCAAGCAACATCCACTGAATCCATTATTCAATTAATAATCCATCTAACCATCTATTTGCTCAAACAACATAAGCAAACAATAAACCAGATATCATTCATTCATTCTTCCTTCCTTCCTTCCTTCCTTCCTTCCTTTCCTTGCTTCATTAATTTGTCCATCCATCTGTCTAACTGATGCCAATCCCAATGTCAACTGTGCACTGGTTAACCAACATCCATCCATCCATCTATTCATCCATCCATCCATCTATTCATCCATCCATCCAACCACCTATCCATCCATCCGTCCAACCATCCATCCAACCACCATTCATATATTCATTTTTTTTTTCCAGCCACATGTCTAACCAATGTCAATCCCATTGTTGATCGTGCAACAACCATCCATCCATGTATCCAGTTCTAATGCATCTAGGGAAAAAAAGGCTTTGTTGTTATTCTAATTAGTTCAATGAATTTGTAACCATCTAACCATGCAACCAACAAACCACTGAATCAATGCTCCATCTATCCAACCAATTATTTTTCCCTAACATTAACAAGTATAATGATAGTATATTCAACAATCATGATCCACTCACAGCTGCTTTGAGGAATCTACAATCTCAAATATTTTGCTCATTTCAAAGTCTTTAAAAAAATCTTGAATGACAAAATGTGTCCAAATCTTTTAATAAAACTGTGCAATTTTTTTTTCCATTACTGACTCAAAAACATTAGACGAGCTGACTACACTATTTTGTATCACTATCACTCCTGTTCCTACTGTATCTCAGTGTGAATATGTTAGACAGTTACATGGCCTCAGAAGTAATCCGGAATGGTAAATAAGTGTGGGATTTGGGACACAGATCAAACTTTCCTGCTCAAGCACACCTGCGTCAACTTGTCTGTTAATTACTGAGTCGTTCCTGAGCTTGTCCAGGTGTGCTGGAGAAATAAAAAAAAATCCACTCATCCATCCACCCATGGTACGACGTGGTGCACTGAAGCACTGAGGTATAGCTTGAGTTCACATTTTTAGCTCACTTCACATCCACCTGTGTCGTTATTTAAATTTCAAACACGACCATGAAAAAAACTTTGAAGAAACTTTCCTATTGGAGTGTGCCGCAATAAACGCGTAGAGAACGAAACTGTTTGGAATAAATGATAAATATTTTTAACCGTTCATATTCCCTTTCACAATAGTTTGGCCTCTTAGCTTCTGAGTCCCGGACCCTTTAACACCAGTCAAAAATAACACACCCACATCAGATAGGGAAGAGATTCTGAAAGCAACATAGGGCAAGCTTTATACTCTGATCTAAAGTGAAAATCATACTTTTGCCTCAGCCTTGGAGCTAAAATAAATATATATATTTTTTTAAATCATGATGATTTTCCTTGAGGCAGTGCAACTCTACCGTACATGACTTCCATTCAGTCACTTTGGCCTTGGAGGCTCCTTTAGGAATGTAGAAGAATCGCGGCTCAGCCTGGTGTGTTCACTGAGCTAACAGAGATCAATAAAGAGGAAAGAGAGAGACAGAGTGGAGAGAGAATGAGAAGGAGAGATAGAGTGAATCAGATGGAAAGAAAAGAGCCAAACAGATGGGGGGAAAAAAAGAAAAATGAAGTGACTAGATATGGTGAGGGAATTAAAGAGAGGGAGAGAGAGAGTGTGATGCAAACATTAAGTGTGTCTCTGAGTAAAAGGCTACATTACACAAATGTCTAAAAGCCTTCAGAGACATTGCATAGAATTTTAGATGAACCTGATCTGTCTCTGCTCGTCTATCCAGGTGCTTTCAGCTTTCATACGCACTATTTTCTTTATCCAGCCAGCCACCCAGCCAATCAACAATCTATCCTCCATCCATTTATACAGTTACCTGTCACACACACCAACCATCGTTGCAGTCATCCCACATCTATTTATTCACCCATTTATATATTAAACCAAATATCACTCCAACAATCAATCCATCTATTTAATAAGCCATCAATCTGACCATCTTCATCTAATGACCACCAAAGAAGGATCCGTCCAAACAAAATGCATCCCACCATGTAACAACCATGAATCCATCTATATACAGTAGAAATGCAATCTTTCAAACTTCTATTCCATCCATCCATCTATCTATCCATCTATCTATCCATCTATCTATCTATCTATCTATGCATTCTTGAAATCATTAATCAATCACTGAAACTACTCATCAATTCATCCTTACATCCTATAACTATTGATCTATCATCTATCCAGCTTTCCACAAATCCAGCCAACAGATTACTGAGGCAATTATGCAGTCAATAAAAAGTTGTTTTAGTGTTATTTTAACTTGTACAATGCAACTAAAATTCCACACCACTTACAAGCCATCAATCCATCCATCCATCCATCTATCTGTTAACTCAAACATCATAGGCAACCACTCCAACCAGATCCATCTGTCCATCCATCTACTGTATGTGTACATTCTTCCATTCATGCATCTAATCAACACTTTCCTTTTGTGCAATGGTCAACCAACATCCATCTTATAACCAAAACCACCCAACCACCCTCATCCATCTATTCATCCACCAATCCATCCAATCAAAGATAATCCATTAATTTTTTATTATTATTTCATTTATCCATTAATACATCCAGCCATTTAACCATCCAAGCACCATCCATTCATCCATCCATGAATGTATCCGGGTGATAATGCGGCAAAAATATTTTATTGTAACTGTATTTGGACAGGATAATTATAACAATCCAACCACAAAACAACAAGTCCCTAAATCAGAAAACCATCTTCCCAAAGTGTACTTACCCAAAAACCATACAAAGAGATAAAAAAATCAACATCCATCCACCCTCCATCCATCCATCCATCCACCCTCCATCCACCCTCTATCCATCTATCCATCCATCCAACCATACTGACAGTCACCAATCTCACTCTTCAATTGTCTTACATACATATTTGCCCTGTCGAACAAAGTGCATCTCTAAAGCCATCCACCCAACCACTATCCATCCATCCATCCATCCACCCAACCACTATCCATCCATCCATCCATCCATCCACCCAACCACTATCCATCCATCCATCCATCCATCCATCCATCCACCCAACCACTATCCATCCATCCATCCATCCATCCATCCACCCAACCACTATCCATCCATCCATCCATCCATCCATACAGTACATACATACATTAAAGCTCTGCATATTCTCTCAATCACATACAGTATGAATGTATGAAGCACAGCCACAACTAAATGAAGCTCCTATTGTTAGTTGAACGTTTTGATTGTATATGTTTTATATTGTAGATATAATAATTATTGATGAAGTTTTCCTCAGTGGTTCAATTGTTGCATCACATTTACTGTTCTGAAGACCGTAATCCTGAAAAATAGGATTCAACTCTGTGAAGAAGGCAGTAAAGTTATCATATGACTCAGCAGGAGAGAGAAATCGAGAAAAGCAAGCAACTTCTTTTGCTAAATAATTCTCATCAGCGTGCTGCTGTTGCTTAAGCAATTACTAATTTATGGTCTCGCTCTGGTGAAATATGCAAACTAGAACCAGGAGGTCATGTGGGCCTTTTTCTTTTTTTGGAGTGAATTAACTTGACTTTCCTTTCATGGATGAAAGATTCGATGAGAAAAAGAGGAAAGAAATGAGACACATGCGCGCACACTCACACACACACATTGACATCTTTAATCCAGGCAGAATGCTAGTGAGCTAATTGGCAAGCGCTAACACTTGGCTCGGCGTTCCCAGTGCATACGTGAGGCTTAAGGGCTAATTTAGGGAAAGATGCACATCAACCGTGTCGCCGTCGTTTTTTTTTTTTTTTTTTTTGTAACAGATTAGCTTGTTAAAATAAGCTTCCTCGTTGTGCGAACATCTCTAGCTGCAGCACTCATGCCAGGAGGTTCAAAGCCAAGAACAAGGCACAGACCCCGTTCAAAGCATCGTGGGTCATCTTGAAGACGGGAACGCTAGATGATCAACTCCACAACCATCCACACGGAAAATATTGTCCACGAATACGCAAATGCAAATGATCAGAGTGATCAAACAGGAAGCCATCAAACTCTCCATTCTTCCATCCATGCATCTAATCAACACTTTCTTTTTGTGCAATAGTCAACCAACATCCATCTTATAACCAAAACACCCAACCATCCTCCCAAAAAAATCCCAATTAATAAAAAGAAAAATAATACTAATAAATCAGAGTGTGATTTACTGAGTGATTCCATAACTATGGTGTCATTAAGACTTAAATTATATCCTCATAATAATTCTGTCCATGTGCATTTACTTGCGCCTGTACAGTAGTTAAACGCCTCAGCACTCAAATCAGATTTCTATATCTGTATGTAATATGCAAATCAGCTCCCAACACCTTCCTGTGATGTTCCTTATTTCACCAGGTTCGTGCCAAAGAAAGATGCCCGATCAAATATCCTGAATTTCTGACTTGATAATTTCAAAGGAAGGCAAAAGATATTCCTTGTCTAGATATACAGAACCTCAGTTATTCATTTTATTACACAAGCACGCTTTTGAAATGTGAAATATTACAATTACAGATTAACTTGAGTCCGTGAGCAAGTGTCACTGCATGAACATGAACATCAGTTATGAAAATGCCACCAACTCTCCTACCAAAGTGAGCCAATCGAATGCCATGCAGGGATATGCATAATGTGAGGGATGACTCATAATGTCTTATATCTTGAACTGCCATCACGACTCAAGCACAGAAGTAAAATAATGATAGACATTTTTCTCCATTAGCACTAATCCTAATTCTAATATAACTAATTAGAATAAAATGACTAGTAATACTATAGCGAGGGAATGAGATTTTATGACAGAGTAGTGCTAAGGATATGCAGATTGGTCTCACTTGAAAAGTTTAGTAACGACCCGCAGTCATTGGCACTGGCCTCTGAAATCAGAGATTGTGGGTTCGAGTGCCATCTGTGGTGTTGGTTGAGCAGAGTGATGCAGCGGGTAGTGTGCTGCACCCATAAACCATAGATTGATGGGATGAAACCACTGTCTTCTGGGTCCATAAGAAAGGCCCTTAACCACTGAGTGCTTAGACGTATAATGAAATAAATGTAAGTCACTCTAAGTAAAGGGCATCTGCCAAATGCCATGAATGTAAATGCACTAATGATGCCAGTGAATCTTCTTTATCCATGGAGGCTGTGATCTTTATGGTTGCTCCTGTATTACATGAAAAACAGCTTTCACTTCTATAACTACTGCTACTACAACTATCACTCATCAACTTCATAGTATACTGCATTTATTAGTGTTAATAATATAGTACACTATACTACCTGTAGTAATATTATCAGGAATAATCCAGAGTACTTTACTGACATACTGTTTACACATCAGTATTGTTACAAATACTATTAGCCTTAATAATAAATCAAAATACTCTGATCCACCTGTTCTACTAATAATACTTGACTACTACCATTACTCATGTTACTGCTGATGCAAATACTATTAATATAATAAGCAGTAACAATACAGTACTCTGGACTAGTTGTACTACTACTACTACTACTACTACTACCAGTTCACATAATATTAGCATTAAATCAATCACTTTTTTATTTAATAGCAGTAATTATACATTAAAGTACCATACTGCCTGTATTATTACTATGGTTATTAGTAGTAGTAATAGTAGGAGTAGTAGTAGTAGGAGTAGTAGTAGTAGTAGTAGTAATAGTAGGAGTAATAGGAGTAGTAGTAGTAGTAGTATTAGTAGTAGTAATAGTAGGAGTAGTAGTAGTAGGAGTAGTAGTAGTAGTAGTAGTAATAATAGGAGTAATAGGAGTAGTAGTAGGAGTAGTAGTAGTAGTAGTAGTAATAGTAGGAGTAGTAGTAGTAGAAGAATTAGTAGTAGTAGTAGTAGTGGTTGTAGTAGTAGGAGTAGTAGGAGTAGGAGTAGTAGTGAAGTAGTAGTATTAGTAGGAGTAGTATTAGTAGAAGTAGGAGTAGTTGACAGAGTAGTAGTAGTAGTAGGAGTAGGAGTAGTATTAGGAGTAGTAGTAGTAGTAGTAGTAGTAGTAATAGTAGGAGTAGTAGTAGTAGGAGTAGTAGTAGTAGTAGTAGTAATAGTAGGAGTAATAGGAGTAGTAGTAGTAGGAGTAGTAGTAGTAGTAGTAGTAATAATAGGAGTAATAGGAGTAGTAGTAGTAGTAGTAGGAGTAGTAGTAGTAGTAATAGTAGGAGTAGTAGTAGTAGTAGTAGTAGTAGAAGAATTAGTAGTAGTAGTAGTGGTTGTAGTAGTAGGAGGAGTAGGAGTAGTAGGAGTAGTAGTGAAGTAGTAGTATTAGTAGTAGTAGGAGTAGGACTAGGAGTAGTAGTACTAGGAGTAGTAGTAGTAGTAGTAGTAGTAGAACTAGGAGTAGTAGTAGTAGGAGTAGTAGTAGTAGTAGTGAAGTAGTAGTATTAGTAGTAGTAGGAGTAGGACTAGGAGTAGTAGTAGTAGGAGTAGGAGTAGGTGTGGTAGTAGTAGTAGGAGTAGTAGTAGTAGCAGTAGTAGGAGTAGGACTAGGAGTAGTAGTAGTAGGAGTAGGACTAGGAGTAGTAGTAGTAGGAGTAGTAGGAGTAGATCTGGTAGTAGTAGTAGTAGTAGTAGGAGTAGTAGGAGTACGAGTGGTAGGAGTACGAGTGGTAGGAGTACGAGTGGTAGTAGGAGTAGTAGTAGAAGTAGGAGTACGAGTGGTAGTAGGAGTAGTAGTAGTTGTAGTAGTAGTAGTAGTAGGAGGAGTAGTAGGAGTACGAGTGGTAGTAGGAGTAGTAGTAGAAGTAGGAGTGGTAGTATGGCAAGCCATTTGAGCATTTATTTGATATCGTCAATATCACAAGCCATTATTAATTTTCTACTTAATCAGTATCAGCAAAAACTAGTAAACTAATGAAAGCTGGTTAACCAGTTAAAGCCATTTAACTAATGAATTTGAATGAGTGAACTAATGAAAATGGCATTAGTTCCACTAGTGGGCATTTAATCATTCCTTAGTTATGTGGTTAAACCTTTTTTTGACCTTGCTAGTTAACTATCCGCAGCAACAAAACAAAATGTATTAACTTGTCACTGCTTGATTTATTTTCCTTCCCTTTCTGGCTTTTTTAGCAGTGAAACACAAAGCCATGTAATCAGTGCCTGTTGGCAGTGAGTGAAACAGAAAAGCAGCTCCTCTCCTTCATTGCTTTTTTCTTTCCTTTCATCATGGTCACATGAATGTTTTATGAAAAGAAATACCAGGAGAGAAAGTATCTATGCTTCAAAATACACAGCCGTAGCAGTGGCGATGGTTTAATTAGCGACAGTGACTCATCTAACACAGTGTACAATAATAATAATACTAAAAAAACGTAAATGAAGGTAATATATATATATATATATATATATATATATATATATATATATATCACTGTTTATAGACCACATGTTTATAACCTGCTGGATGAGCAGCAACCAACAGAACAATCCGGTCTAACCTGTGGCATCGCTGTAGTGTAACACCGATAATCAATAAGCCTTAATTACAGATAAGCCACAGAAATGCAGAAAGTATCCACGGTACATAATTAATGTGTGTCCTTTAGGAATTTTATGAAAAGAGATAAAATGACAAATAGAGGAGAAGAGACATGCTTTAATAACAGAGTAGGGTTGGAATGACACTGCGGATTTAGACAAGGGGGGACGGGTGGGGGGGGGGGGGGTAGGGTGCTAAAAAAAACATGACAGATTTTATTCATCTTTTGCTGCCTTTAAAATTATAGCATTGGGCTACAAGGAAATATAAAAGGCTTAGGATAAACTTTTGGAATGGTTCCATAACTAGCTTTATACTGTAATCCGTCGTGTGGAAAAATCACATCACTACGGAATGAGACGAGAGACTGCCGTGGATGTCTGTCAGGTGGCTCCAGCTGTTTGTTAATAGTTGTACTAACCCTGAATTTAGAAACAAAGTAGGCGTACTGTAGATGCACAGTAACACACACACAAAAAGCAGCCCATGTGCCATGATAACAATCTCGCAGATGCCAAACAGCATGTTCTATCCAGGGCTAGATGGTTTATAATACATATACCAGTATATGCGTAAAAACTGTGGTGGATTTGGGGTCAAATCAGTTGGTACGCGGCTCTGACATGACTTGCATATGTGTGTATGTGTGTGTATGTGTGTGTATACAGGTATACAGGATATATATATATATATATATATATATATATATATATATATATATATATATATATATATATGCATATACTATCAGTCTTCTAAATACGTTCCTTCATACCGTATAATACCTAAATACCTTCATACAGTATAGTCTATATGTATTCTTGTGAATGTGCTTCCTGCTTTGATCTGAACCATAAAAATATCCTGACATAAAATTTATTATTTGTTCCTGATAATGCGATTACAAAGACAAAACAATACAATCAGCCATGGATCCAGGTGGAACGGGCAAGCTTCCATTCAGTACATTTAGGTTTATTATAGGACTGGAGATACCATTTTATTCTGCAGGAGACAATAGTTCCTCATGACGTGAAAACTATAATGTAGCTTAACGAATCAACATTTAATACAACATAAAGCTTTAGTCACGGCAAGCCGCTACAATAACGCTCTCTGGCATAAAATAGTGCTGAATTCAGAGCGAGACCTTTAAAACACTTCATCTCACAGTTTGAACACTGAGCAGCTGTTACTGTAAGTATTCATTTGCATGTGGTCCACTAGTACTCCATACAGCTCCATGTTGCACTTTAAACATTACTAATCAAGCTCAAATGTTCACTAGTTATACTAGTTACAGCACACCACCACGCTGCACCACTCTGCACAACCAGATGGCACCAGATTTTAGCATAGCATGTGTCATGTCAACGAGTGAGAGCCAAATATCCACTAGTTAGAGTCTTTTGATCTTATTATTTAAGCAGTGGTTGCATGTTACAACTTTCATGTTATCTATTGAAGGCCAAAATACTGATACGCTTCTTTGACATGGCTAGGTAACAATTGAGACTCAATAATGCTTAATAGTTAACTAGTAAGAACTAAAATCACCACATACGTTTACCAGCCTTGCAGTCATGCATGACTAGTTAACGGTCATGCACATTCTGCTAGTCAACCTTTTAACCCCTTGCTAGTTAATTAGCCATCCAAATCCATCAACTAGCATGCCAAACTGTATGTAATTAGTCAACTAGTAAAATGAAAAACATCATTGGTAGTGCAACTAGTGGACATTTTGGCTTTTACTAGTTAACAAATTAAAGAAACAGAAAGTCAAACAAGTTAACAAGTCAGCATTATGTTCTCCACTATTTACCACGTAAGTAGTTACAGTTAAGCAGGCCAACATGTTAACTAGTGTGCAACATGCAAACAAAGTGGGCGGGATAATGAGGAAGTAGTGAGTCCTGATTGGTTGGCATTTTTTAATTTTGAACTGGTGTGCCAATAGGAATCCTTAATGCAGGCTTCTCCCCAACTCCTGATCAGCATTTTGTGCAACTACTATGACTTTGGGACTCACTAGCATAAAGCCATCACTAGCTTACTAGTTGAGTGTTTTGGTTCCTACTAGTTAACTAGTCTATTTAGTTTTCTAAGCAGCAGGTGAAAATGCTCTTTAATATCAGCAACAATGAGCGGGCCCAAGCACTCTGCCCCATTACCACCCATGTGTGTACCGAGTTTCATGTGCATACCTGCAAGTGTGTATGAGCTACAGTATGCAGCTTGTAGGGGCCCCGAAGGGCCTCGTGCCACACCCGTGGTCCAGACTCTCAGGCATCCTAATGGCAGCAGATTCCAACCTGCCTGCCAATTTTCATGAGTTTTTGAGCATGTTAAGACCAAAATGGTGGGAACAAAATCTTTAGGAAAACAAGAGGGTCCTCCGCACCCTATAGTACTTGGGCCCTAAATATTACTGCTAGTTCTACTTGTCCTACTTCTACTACCAAAAGTCACTACTAGTAGTCCCTATAATTCCATGACTGGTATTAATAATAATAGATACGGGCTTCAGGTCACTGATTGGCCATAATAAAAGATTAAAAGAATTAAACGATTTAAATTATTTGAAAAAATATATATATATATAATTCCTTTACTCTGTACATTCTCTGTACATCTCCCACTACAGCTGCATACCTAATAAACAATAACATGCCCCAGGAGACACTTCTGAAATCTTTATACTTCTCCTCTGTACCGACTTTAAAAGACAGTGCATGTACTCTAAACAGTCTTTGGATTAATAGAGCGCTTGGTTACTTCTGAACAATCTTAAGCATCACCTCCGCAGGCCAAGCTACAGCGCTAGGGTCGTCTCTCGTCTAGGCGCCCTGGTTCTTTTCAGAAACCGTAACAAACGCCAGAGCTGAAGTGAAGTGCCTGCACTTTATGGTTCCCGCCTACGCTCGTGCTAAAAAAAAAAAAAAGAAAGAAAAGTCATTACGTTTAAAACCCAGCACGATGAAAACCAACAATTACAACCACGCCACCATTCATCAGCGGCGACGTTCCCGAGGCGAGCGAGTGTCACCCGCCGTTTGAGCGCTCAACCCACGTGAAAAAATGAAAAACTTTATTGACCTCAGCTAGTTTCCGCACCTGTCACAAAAGACGGCGCGGGATAAAGCAACGTTTTAGTGCTAATTTTGCCTTTCCTTCACAAAGATCACAGGATGATGGAAGAGCGGATCAGCCGATAGGTTCGAGCATAAATCAGACGTGCATCTGAGACAGAGAGAGAGCTCGGTCAGTGAGTGCAGCAATTTATAGAGTTTCCCGCGCTCGTACCGTTTCAGGCACTTCATGAAAATTCCCCCGTACAGCCCGAGCTGCTGGTGTTTTACACTGATTTATGGTTATAAAGCCTCAATCAGTGTTGCGCTGGCGGAAAAGCGAAGGTAAAAGCTTCAATTAGGATGATTTGAGTATCGATTCCATTTTAGGCTCGAGGTTGAAGTCGTGTAGGCGTGACATCCTTCACCTTTAATGTTCCAAACAGTGGCGAGCAGAAGCAAACCTCAACTGTAGACATGAAATCACCTGGAAAAGAAATAATAAAAATCACGACTCAAACTCAAAGTCACGTCTGAGGAAAAAAACTAATTCCTACTTGAGACGAAACCATGACAATTTTGAAAAAGAAAGAAAAAGAATAAAATGGAAAAGCAAGATAAAGTCACAACATACGGTACAGGTACAGCACATGATTGCTTAATGTACAGTGTCTAAACTTCTATTTGTATCTAATGTGTATCTAACAAAACCATAAATGGATAAAAAAAGTGATTTTAGTTCATAAAAAAATGATTATTGGTAATTACCTGTAGCATTGGAGGAATAAAAGAGTAGATGAAAGGGCGTGTGTTAATCAAAAGGAAAATAATCAACTTCAGGGTGAACCCTGTACTTCTGTTTTGTCACGACTGTGAAACTATCGTTGATTAATTTCCCCCTCGTGGTTTATCTCTTCAGTGTTGAATTTTTTTTTTTTAGACTTGATAGTTGACCTGAAACAAGAGTTACATCACATCCCGCGGCTGTTGTCATGGCAACTGTAGCGACACGGTCAGTGCCTTTTGGATGGCTGCGAGCACCACACGCTCTGAATTTTGTCAAAATGTTTACTTCATTTGTCAGGTGGACACATATTACGTACACACACACACACACGCACACACATGCACACACAGGCACACACGCGCAAATAGACTGAGCTTGCCGAAGCTTGTCATTTAGCCGGAAGTTACGTGTGTTGTGTTAAAATTAGAGAAGTGTGTGATCAGGGAAAGAGAGAGAGAGAGAAAGAGAGAGAAGCTGAAATAAAGCGCCTGCATAAATTCTCATTAGCGTTCTCATTACACATAGCCAGGGACAAGACAAGAGGTCTCCCTCCTTCACCCTGTCCATGCTACTGAACTGCTGCTTGATGAGCACTGTGTGTGTGTGTGTGTGTGTGTGTGTGTGTGTGTGTGTGTGTGTGTGTGCTTCCTGATCATCCAAAAGCCATAAAAAAGAAGAACAGGCTCCAGGAGAACATGCACCAGATAAGCCTGCTGTGACCTGTCCTCCTTAATTAGCGCTAATCTGCTGCGTGTTCAGGCGTGCTAACGAGGCTGCAGAGTCCAACTCGCTCTCGCGTCTCCGGGACAGAAGGCTGGCGTCTCGTCTGAACATCTCTCATTCTCCCTGGGTGAATGTGAAATGGAGCTGAGGATACTCGAGGACTAACGCTGACCTGCTAACTGACGCTCACTCGCTCAGGCGGACTTGAGCTTGCAGCGAGCAGTGATGCTCTAACGCAGGATGTAGAGTAGTGTTTTATTGCATAAGTAGCAATTTCAGTTAGTGATAATGATCATTTAGCCTGTTAGCTAATGCCAAATGGCTAGATAATGCCACATCTAATATGCTAACTTTAAAACTGTCATTTATTCATTTATTTTAAGTATATTGCTCACATTTTTTCAGATTAACAGTCATAAAATGTTACAACCCAGAAGTAGATCACCACATACCCGAATCAGAAGCCATGGATGAACAAGGACGTGTGTCTTCTACTCAAGGCACACAACACTGCCTTTAGATCAGGTGATGCACAGGCCTACAGCACCTCCAGGGTTAATCTGAAGACGGGAATCAAAAAGGCCAAGCACTGCTACAAACTAAAGCTAGAGGAGAACTTTTCAAACTCTGACCCTCGACGCATGTGGCAGGGCATCCAGGCCATTAGCGACTACAAACCCAGTCACTCCACTCCAACAGCCACTAATGTCTTCTTTCTGAATGAGCTTAACGACTTTTATGCTCGTTTTGAGAAAGACAATAAAGAAACTCCCACCAAGATCACCTCTTCAACTGACCACGTTGAGCCGGATCAAGGTGCGCAAGGCTGCTGGACCAGACGGTATCCCTGGGTGCGTACTGAGGACATATGCAGAGCAGCTTGCTAGGGTATTCACAGACATTTTTAACAGGTCCCTTGCTCAAGCAACTGTACCAGCGTGTATCTCAATTGTGCCAGTGCCGAAACGCTCTAGCCCAACGTGCCTGAATGACTACCGCCCCGTAGCACTCACACCCATCATTATGAAATGCTTTGAGCGGTTGGTCCTGACACACCTAAAGGACTCTCTCCAATCCTCACTGGACTCACACCTGTTTGCCTACCGTGGCAATAGGAGCATAGATGATGCAGTCTCCATAGCGCTGGACTCTGTACTCACACACCTGGATAATTCAAACACCTATGCACAAATGCTGTTTGTTGACTTTAGCTCAGCATTCAGTACTGTTGTACCCTCTAAGTTAATCACCAAACTCAGATATATGGACATTAACACCTCACTCTGCAACTGGATTATGGACTTTCTGACCAACAGACCTCAGCATGTTAGGTCAGGCCACAACTGCTCCACTACCATCATGCTTAACACTGGCGTACCACAGGGCCGTGTGCTGAGCCCCTTACTTTACTCCCTTTTCACCCACGACTGCACGCCAGTGCATGGATCTAACACCATCATCAAATTTGCAGACGATACTATGGTGATCGGTCGCATCAGCAACAACGATGAGCCTGCCTACAGGGAGGAGATCAAGCACCTGGCTACTTGGTGCACGGACAATAATCTGCTCCTTAACACCAGTAAGACAAAGGAGCTCATTGTAGACTTCAGGAAAGGAAGTTGAGGTTCACATGAACCCATTCACATTAACAGGATGGTTTTTGAGCCTGTCTCATCCCTCAAATACTTGGGGACCCACATTTCGGAGAACCTATCCTGGTCCACTAACACCTCTAGCCTGGTCAAGAAGGCTCACCAGCACCTATTCTTCTTGAGAACACTTAAGAAGAACCAGCTGTCCTCAGCCACTCTGGTGAACTTCTATCGCTGCACAATAGAAAGCACCCTAACCAACTGTGTCACAGTCTGGTACGGAAGCTGCTCTGTTGCTTAGAGTAAGGCACTGCATCGGGTGGTGAAAACTGCCCAGCGCATTATAGGGACTCCACTTCCAGCCATTGAGGACATTCAAAAGAAACACTGTGTGCGTCGAGCACACAGTATTCATAAGGATTACTTTCACCCTGCCCACAAACTGTTTTCTCTCCTGCCTTCCAGTAGGCGCTTCAGGTGTTCCAGGTCAAGGACCAGCAGACTGAGAAACAGCTTCTTTCCCAGAGCTGTCTCCTTATTGAACTCTGCCCCCCACTGACACTTGCCCCCCACTCACACAGCCTCATACACCCCTATACTCTCTCCAATATAATTGCACTATTTAATTTCTTTTTTGCAGTACACTGTACATGAAAGCAAATATCCATGCACAATACATTTGTAAATTTCTGATTACTTATATCTACATGTACATGTCTATTTGTAAATTCCTGTTTATAGAAAATAGCAACCTGTACATTATGTTCATAT
Organism: Channallabes apus; assembly: GCA_030522415.1. Classification (NCBI taxonomy): domain Eukaryota; kingdom Metazoa; phylum Chordata; class Actinopteri; order Siluriformes; family Clariidae; genus Channallabes; species Channallabes apus. The sequence continues at coordinate 48,468,185 of CM060108.1, read as the reverse complement.
CTATCTGCAAGTTAATAGCAACTTGTATACACTGTACATCTATTTGTAAATTTCTCATTATAGTTACTAGCAATCTGTATATTATGCTCACAGTATATTCATTTGTTACGCTCACAGTATATCCATAACCATATCCATAACCACATCCCTTTAAGTGTATTCATAACTTATACCTTTATCCTGCACTTACTGCTTATTGCACTCCTGGTTAGACCTAAACTGCATTTCGTTGCCTTGTACTTAAACATGTGTAATGACAATAAAGTTGAATCTAATCTAATCTATTAGATTAGATCTATCAGAGTAACGTCTCACAAAAAGATCCAAAAACACTGAAGCATTAAACTTAATATTTGTGATGTTCTCAAAACTTTGTTGTTCGATTTATGTCTTAATCTTTTTTAAAAAATGAACACACTTGTACTTTCCTGACAGGAAAGCTAACATACCGCAGCAAACTAAACCCACACTGTGGCATGCTTCGCACTCTAAACTACGATAATTACCGGGTTAAAACAATAACACTGTCGAGATAATGCAGCCATAATGCATCCTTTTAACTTCCTTTAGAGTAATTACTTCCTCCTTCACAAATCCATTTCATCTTCCAACTGGACAAAAAAAAATACTAATAAGCATAAAATATGTGAAAAACCTTACACCCATGTCCAGCAATTTAGAGAAAACACGCTGAAAGGTTAAAACAAAAAGGAAAGCAAATGATATGCAAAAGCGCGAGAGTCGAGAGGACGAGCGATTTTCTTATCAAGACCGAAGAAGGAGCTGTCTAATGCATGTCCAATTAAAATAAATGAGAGCAAAAAAGATCTGGAAGAGTAGTTTTGTCATGACATGTAACACACACACACACACACACACACAAAACACTAACACAGACACATAGGCTCACATGTGTGTTTCTTAACCACTTGTTAGCTTTGCACAGACATTTCACGCGAACTTAAACATGTATATAGTAAAGCACAGGTCTTAACGCACATCCCAATTTTTTTTACATCATGTCATCTCATGTGGGCTTTTAGTTCTGCTTGCATCTTTTTTTTATTTTGCATCATTCCTTTACTTTACCACAGTGAGAAATGTTATTCACATGCTCAACGCGCACGCATGCCTTCCTACTTTCTAACTTACAGTATGCCTGTGTAAGTCAAAGGAAAAAAATTGCCAGAGACCGAGATTTCGGAGGAGACCATCGCCTCTAAATAGCAATCTACTCCCATGCTCTGGTACGACTGACTTCTGTATCAGATTCAATCCATGCCCGAGTATGCTGTACTTAAGACCACCTCTTCAAGCAGACTCATGCATGGTTCCTGAACATAGAATGATTGTGTTCTTACTGATCAAAATCAACCACACTTTGGGGTCAAGTGTTGTCGGAAACAATCCCGGTGCCCAAATGTATAAATACGCTTAATGATGGTGATGGAGTTGATAGTTGCTATGGAGCGATACATGTACATTGAATATAGCAAGGGGTTCAAGACACAACCCTGGGGGACTCCATTGTGAGGAGGTGGGAAGGTGAGACATGACCGCCCATTCTTACTGCTCATGTTCAGCTGGAGATCGATTGGCACAAGGACAGGCCCAGGTTCTCATATTTGGTGTTGATTATGGGTTTAAATATGGAGCTCTAGTCACAATTCTTTAACAAAATTTCCCTTCCTGCTCAGAGCTGTGTGTAGAAGTTATGTGACCGCATCAGTGGCTGAGGGATTTGGACAGTATGTAACCTGTAGTGGTTAAGAATTTCAAGTAGTGAAGTGTTCACTTTCCTGAATCATGCTCCAAGATGATGAAATGAATGCTAATGCTATTAGCAACACTAGTCCTGTTAGCAGTGTTCTGTTTGTTTAATTCGTATGTGATTGCATATAAACACAAGAGAAATCGAGTTTACGTTCAGGTTCTGACCTCGTCCTACTGTATGTTTGTAAGCGTGTGTTCAGATGTCCGTTACTTATTAACAACATTATCCTCAAACCCATAGTGTAATAAGCAAAGAAATCAGACAGTAAATATCTTTTAGACAACTGAATATATATTTGAGGGGTTGATCTGTGCAAACTTGATGTTTTGACAGTTGAGATGAGACAGAAGGAAGATCTGTCATGTGTGTATGTTTCTGATCATCTCTGAGCCAAGTGGTTGACAGATTTATGTTAAAATAATCAATCAATCAAAACATTGTTCTTCATCAATATTGTACAGTGGCTGCTAATGGCAAAGCTGTATATACTGTCCTTTTTCCTCCTTGTCCTCATCCCACTTTTATTTCCTTTTATTTTACCTCTACAATCTTTCTTTCCTTCTCTCTCATCCATTTTCTTGTCCTCAACCTCCTCTCTTTTTTCTCTTCACCTCCTCCATTTCTGGTCTTTTTATCCCTGCCATGTTTCATTTCATATCATACCTGCTTCTGTGTTGTCTTTGTATTTTATTTCTCTCTTTCATTGTCCTCTGCATTTTTCTTGTTTTTCTTCATTCTCTTCCCTGATGAACGAGCTGTACATTTTTCCTCTCCTCCTGTGTGATGTGGAAAGGCAGTGGTTTTTTCGACTCCCTGCCTGAATGACATTTAAACTGCTGTCTGCTGTCCAGCTGAGCCTCTTCCCCAGAGACTGTCTCTCTCTCTCTCTCTGTCTCTCTCTCTCTCTCACTCTCTCTCTCTCTGTCTCTCTCTTTGTGTCATTATGGTGGTAGCGATTAATATGGTTGAAGATTTGTTGGTGTCACAGGATTCTTAGGGTCAGGATGGTGAATCATTATAGTGTCTCAATTGGTTGATTATACTGATATCATTTGTTTGAGTTTTAACAAGTCATTTGAGTGAAGTCAGTCCCTTGGTATGGGTTACGGAATCAGTGTAATGAGTTTGCTTGTTTGAAATTGTTTAAGAAGGAGGAATCATTTGCTTTGGGGTAATGAGTTGTTTGACTGGGTTTGTTTTGTTTTTAACGAGGTATACTATAGCTTAATGAATTATTTGATTGGGTTTGTTTTAGTGTTAATGAGAAGTTTGTGTATAGTGAATCATTTGATATGAGATATTGAATTATGCCACTGGGTTTGCTTTAGTTTTAACAAATTATTTTAGTTTTAATGGATCGTTTGAGTAGAGTGAATCAGTTTATATAGTTTTTTTTTTAACCTGAAAAGACTTTTTACACTCAATGAGATTAAAAATCTAATTTGCAAAGTGTTCTGTACATAAACAGGCAACAACAAAGTTTCTAGACAAAGACAGAAGTAAAACTGTAATGATATAACCATAACATTCTCTCACTCATACTCTATAGTGCTTGTCCTATACAGGGTCACGGGAGGGCTGAAGACTATCACACGGGACTTGGGGCGTTCGATTGGGGACACCCTGGACAGGGTGGAAATCCATCACAGAGCACAATCTCAAACACACTGCTGGCAATTTGGAAGTACCAATTAGTGTACATTACTTGGACTGTTTGGTGGAAACCAATGTACTTGGAGGAAACCATGGTGGCAAGCACAGGGCGAACATGCAAACTCCATGCACATAAACAAAGGCCCAAGGCAGGAATCAAATCCCTTGGCCCTGCACTCAAAAAAATGAACATGGCTATCTGTTACATGTACTAAAATGTAATATGTGTTTTGTACATAATAATTTCATGTTTCCAAGCTAAACATGAATAAGTTATGTTGTATTTGCATGAAATTCAACAACTTAACATGTACTAGATTCAATCATGTTGAGATAAACCAACGAGATCTTGTCAATATGAAAACCGGAAATAGCAAAACCGGAAATATCGCGAGTAGGCATCGCGAGAAGAGAACACAGAGAAGACAAACGTTGGCGGTCGTGTGGAAAAGGTAAGCAGGAATTAATTCCCATCTTTCTAAATAGAAACGAAATACTGAACATAAATGTCACCTGTTGTTTAGCGATGTTTAGTCACGTTATTTTGGTTTAAGTTATTTCTTGTATTTTTAATCACACTTAAAATACCGACGGTTATATGCGCGTGCTTAATCTGCGGTTCGGTTCTGGTTTCGGTCTGTTCTAATGAGTTGTGAAGCGAGAGGAACAAAGTATAAATATTGTTCATTTGCTAAATTAAGTATCATGAATTTTAATTGAATATCTATCTCTGTATTTGTTCACAGGAGTTTGTGACTGAAAGTGTGTCTGTATCTGACTTCAGGAGTTTCCTGACCAACCTGATCTAACGGTCATATTTAAAAGTCATAACCTACAGTTATAAAGTACAAAACGTTTTTGTTGGTGTTTTTTTTAATTAATACTTATTTGTTGTGTTTTATGTTTTGTACATCTTTTCAAATTGAGACCTCATTTGTAAGTTGCTCCTGGTGTAAAATAAAAATATCTGTTTTATCCCGTTTGTCTGTTTCCTTCCTTCACAGAATTCTGTTGACCAGGGCTTGAAATTTAAATTTACTTCAGTTGGATCAACTTAATTTACAACTGAAAAATTTGTTGTACCAACCCTATTCAGCTGTAGTAAATAAGTTAAATGAACTTAATAACATTACTTTGACGGAACCTAAAAACATTAAGTTGGGCCAACAAAATTGCTTAATGCTGAACGAAAGCCATTAAATCAGGTGGAAATTCTTTCCATAATTTAATTATGTTCATTCAACGAGTTATTTTTTTGAGTGGAGGGGTGAGGTCATAAAAGTCACTCACTCATTGTCTATACTGCTTAATCCTGTGTACAGGGTTGCGGGGGGCCAGGATCTCATCACAGGAAACTTGGGGCAAACTTGGTGTCCATCATGAGCAGAAATACTCAACTAGTGTCACATTTCCAATAACAATTGTGCAAAACAACTTATTTTTCACTACTGGGAAAACATATGGCAAACGAACTCGGGGCGCAAGTTTCAGTAGTGGATATTTTAGCACATAACATAAAGATTAACATTGCCAGTTTTTTTTTTTAGGTACAATGAAATTTGACCCAATGACTGAGCATTGCATAGAGATCCATTTTTTTTTTTCAAGAAATGGGGACTTTCTTATATGTATTATCATGACAATCAGTTCTGTATTGCTCATGTGATAGTTATGCAATATAGATATATAAATATAGTTCCATATACAATCATTCACATTATAAACAGGATATTATGAGTCCTGGGGAATGTGATATAGACTTTACATTTAATGTACAAAAAAATGGTGCTCTGTGAACAAAACACATTATTCATATGAATGAATAAATATTTCTGGAATAACCCTATATAAAATGAATCATTTGAGCACTTTGTACTACTTAGTACAAAATCTTCACTTCAAACTTGAGAACTGAGTCACAGTTGGTCCACCGGACTTGCTTGAGCTCTTATTGCTTTCAGCCTTCACCTGTCTTACCACTTTATATAGACACGCCTGCTCGAAATGAGTCAGTGTAAATGATTAGGCTGTAATGATGGAGTTCAAAGACCTCTTTTGTAAGTAACTCAGCGCTGCTGCATCTTTCTTTTTTCTTTTTTTTTTCTTCTTTTCTTCTTTTCCCAGGATTGAGTCGGAGCTGGGGCTCTGGAGGCAATTCAGCCAGTGATCAGAGCTTTTGTGTGACTGATTACACTCTCAGACTGGTAGAAACGGCCACGAGACGCGAATCAGCCGAAATAAGCTGAGTAAAAATCGATGTCTGATACGGACTTGTGTTGTGTTAATTTGAGAATAATAACACTGACTTGCATTTTCCAAAAAAAAAAAAAAGATTCTGAGGTAAACGTTGATGCTGCTGAAAGGTTTGTCTCGTCTCTGCTGGCTCTTTAAAGAATGTAAAAGCTATTGTCCTGTTCTAGCTTTATAGATTTTTATAGAACATGAATTTATACTTACTGACGAGTGGATATGTACGTATAAAGGCAGATATGATGCTTTTTCTAGCTAAGAACGACGTCCAATGGTTTAGCTTACTGGTTCTCAACACCATTTCAATGGAAAAGCATAGTGACTGTGGGAATAAAACAAAACAGTCAGAACATCAACATTTACCTCAGATATGTTGTGAAATCACTCTCCCCGTATGATCATTACAGTATAATTATACTTAGCATCTTGCGCTAGTGAATCCATGAGCTGCATTCTGGTTAAATTTGCTATTGTCACGTCACAAATCACAAACATTCCAATGGAAGCCTAGAGACGCCTATAAACAAAACAAGGACGCTTATATTGAATTTTCAGCGAACACCTTGAGTTTGTTTACCAATCCTTCAATTTTTTTCTTCTTCAATTTTCTAGATAAGCAGCTGGAAAAGGATGATAAATAATAGTAATAACAAAGGTGTGTAAATACTGCAGGCACTTAAAGGCACTTCTACAAACACATAATGAATAGATAAATAAAGAGAAGGATGCTGATATGAAATAGGGATATATTTTATGTATGAGTACAGCACATATCTCAGACTGGACGCCACTTTAATGTTATACCTTTACAGAAAAAACAAAAAAAACATGAGTGGGTTTCTCTTTCTGAATAAGGTCAGGCATCGCTAAAAGGTCACTGAGGTGTGGGTCTGCTTCTCCTCGTCTGCCCGAGGGGAGAAAGAGAGAGAGAGAGCGAAAGAGCGAGAGAGAGGCACCGCAGGAGTCTCTCAGTGGTGACATTTCACACAGAGATCAGCCACAGCAACTGGCATTTAACTCCCTTTTAAATCCGACAGATCAGGCCGCGCTCGTTAGGAAGTGCCGATCATACTGCTGAAGTCTTTATCACAAGACCCCCTCATATCTCTCTCTCTCTCTCTCTCTTTCTCACATGCCCACGCATCGTACTGCACCGGCAGTCTGAGCTCGTTCGTCTCGTCTGGAAGAGGAAGTGTGAACGCCGGGTGTGGTGGTGTTTATTATTCTCCAAAGGTTGAGCCACAGGAGTTAAGCTGAGAAGAAAAAAACGCAACAGAGACGTCTAGAATGATGTCACACGTAATCGTTTGCTTTTTGATTAGCGAGTCTCAGATGAATCATAACTGTTGGACCTGGCGTTGTTTGGTCAGGGTTTTCAGATTGTTCAGATCAGGTTGTTTCACTGATCATTTCATAGTAGTGTACAGATGTAATACAGTTTATATGCTCGAAAATATATATATATATTTTTTTTTTCTCAAAGAAAAATGAGTAAGCATAGTAGGGGCATAGAGTGTGAATAGACTTGTTTATATAGAGAAGAAGAAGAAGAAGATGAAGAAGACCTTAATAAAAGCTGTACACACATTCACAAGCACCACTTGCACGTTACAGGAACTCAACTTCCCCCGTACAGTTCTGACCTCACGACAAGCCATTACCACATGTTTGGACCATTAAAAGTACTAGGGGAACTCTAGTGACGCTACTGAAATAGTGTAGCTCAGTGGTTAAGGCTTTGGACTACGGTTCGGAAGGTCTCAAGTTCAAACCCCATGACCACCAGGTTGCCACTGTTGGGCCCTTGAGCTAGGCCCTTAACCCTCAACTGCTCAGATGTTTAATGAGAGAAAAATGTAAGTCGCTCTGGATAAGGGTGTCTGCCAAATGCCTAAATGTAGAGAAATAAAGGCAGGTGTTATTCTCAGACGTGTGTTTGATTATTCTGCACGATCCAAAATCCTGTTTATTGTAATGCCATTTATGGAATGTATTTCTTTTTGTATGTATGGAGTGTACAACCTTCTGTCCTGAAGATATTAGAAAACCTCAAAACTACAGCTTTACCGCTACTGATACTGGAGCCTTCTTGCATTAAGGGTAAATAAAATTAAACAGTTACTGCCAGATAGCCAGGCAGAGAACAAGTGCGATGTACATGAATAAGGAATATGGCTATGTCCATGGATATTCTTCCAGCTGCACATATCAACACATGTGACTTCTGATCATTTCTGCACTTCTGCACTATTATCAGAGCCGCTTAAAAAAATAAAATAAAAATCAACACCGTCTGACCAATCTGTTAGAATAAATAATAAGGAATACATTTAGGCATTTGGCAGACGCTCTTATCCAGAGCGACTTACATTTTTATCTCATTACACATCTGAGCAGTTGAGGGTTAAGGGCCTTGCTCAAGCGCCCAACAGTGGCAACTTGGTGGTTGTGGGGTTTGAACCTGGGATCTTCCGAACCGTAGCCCAATGCCTTAACCACTGAGCTACCCCTGGCCCCACAGAATATGTACTGCAGCATTTCATTCAGAACAGCTACAAGAATAAAACAAGCATGACATTCTGTACAAAACATATTTGGTACTTGAAGTGTGCTTGGTTATCTTTCTACTACAGTTATGAAACATATATGAGAAGTGTATAGGCAGCAGGTCAGCATTGTGAAAAGTGCATGTATAATTCATAAGGTTAAAGAACTTTATCTTTAACAAGTTCGTACAGTTTTCTTTTATACATTGTAGAACAGTAATAAGACATCAAAATGATGAAATAACACTTATAGACTGACGTAATTAAGTAAAGTGAAACGACTGTCACGACGCTGTGCGAGGTCAGGCAGGCTGATAGGACCCAAGAGCAGACACCACTCTGGGATGATATTCTTAAAAGGGCTTTAATGATGAAAATGTAGGAGATAGGGTTGGTAGTGCTTGGTGTTACTTTCTCACGGAATACAGGTGTATAATGAACACGGGACTGTAATGGAGGACAGAGGTGCAGCTCTGAAGCGGTTCTCTGACGTTCTGTAGTTCACCTTGACGTGGAGGATGGCTGCTGGGTGCCTTTATGTAGTGGAAAAAACAGACGTGGATGCAGAGATTGAGAGGAGCAGAGGCGTTTCACCTGTTGGTGTCTCGAAGGATGTGGAATCCGGAAGTGAGAAACAATCGCGAAGTCAAGGGGCGAAGCGTGAGTCAGTGTCCGTGAGAGCAGTCAAGGGCAGGTCAAACAATCCGAAGCGGAAGACGATAGCGAAGTCGAGGGGCGAGGCGTGGGTCGATGTCCGTGAAGCAAAAATCAGGTCTAACAAATCCGTAGGGACGAGCGAAAAGCGAAAGCCGTTAAACAAAGCACTTGGTCAAAAAACGCATGAATCATAGGAAAAATAACCGCGAGGAAATTGGGCTGTGGAGCACGCAATAATTCGGCAGCGAGAAAGCGCGCTGCGCTTCCTTAAATGTCGGGAGAAATTATTTGTGAATGGGGAGCCGGTGTGTGTGGGAGGGGCGGTACGAAGGCGTGGGAAAAGACGTGACAGTCTACAGACAACGTGACCGCGAGTAGAGAAATCTGACAGCGTGGGAACAAAAACAACAACAAACGAGAGGAGTGACAGGAGTTCATGACAGTACCCCCCCCCTTACGAACGCCTCTGGGCGTTTGGACGGGGCGCCTCAGGGAAACGTTTATAAAAGTCCGTAAACAATTTGGGGTCCAAAATGAACTTGGCAGGAACCCAGGTTCTCTCCTCAGGTCCATAACCCTCCCAATCTACCAGGTACTGAATGCCTCTCCCTCGGCGACGGGCCTTGAGGAGTCGACGGGCTGTGAATGCCTCACCACCCTCTATGATCCGGGGAGGAGGAGGCGGGCGGGTGGGCGGACATAGCGGGTTGGAAATTAGACGTTTGATTTGGGATACATGAAAGGTTGGGTTGATGCGACGCATGGTGGAAGGTAAACTTAATCTTACAGAAGAGGGGTTGATGATCTTAGTTATGGTGAAGGGTCCAATGAACCTGGGTGAGAGTTTACGAGAGATCGTCTTTATGGGAACATCCCTTGTGGATAACATGACCCTCTGGCCGATGTGATACCTTGGAGCTGTGGAGCGACGTCGATCCGCTTGTTTCTTATAGTTTTTGACAGATTGGAGGAGTTGTCTTCTGGCTTGTAGCCAGGTTCTTTTGCACCGGCGGACAAATGCCTGGGCAGAAGGAACTGTTACCTCCTCCTCCTGGGAAGGAAACAAAGGTGGCTGATAGCCCAGGCAGCAGTGGAATGGGGACAAACCCGTGGAGGAAGTTGGGAGAGAGTTGTGGGCGTATTCGGCCCACGGGAGAAATCTGCTCCAAGAGGTTGGGTTCTGAGAGGTCATGCACCGAAGAGTTGCCTCCAACTCTTGATTCATTCTCTCGGTTTGGCCGTTTGTCTGTGGGTGATAGCCTGAGGATAGACTTGTGGTGGCTCCAATGAGTTTACAGAAAGCTCTCCAAAACCTTGCTGTGAACTGTGGACCTCGATCCGAGACAATGTCCGTGGGGAGACCATGGAGGCGAAAAACGTGGAGAATGAGTAACTCAGCCGTCTGTTTGGCAGAAGGGAGTCCAGGGAGTGGCACGAAGTGGGCAGCTTTGGAAAAGCGGTCGACGATAGTTAAGATGCAAGTATGGTTACTGGAATTGGGTAGTCCAGTAACAAAGTCGATGGCGATATGTGACCAAGGGCGGTGAGGGACTGGGAGTGGTCTAAGGAGGCCTGCCGGGGGCCTATTGCTGCTTTTGTTCCTGGTACAGGAGTCACATGCCGCCACATACTTGATAACATCCTCCTTCAACGTGGGCCACCAGAAACGTTGTTGGATCAAAAACTGGGTACGTTTGCCCCCGGGGTGGCAAGCAAGCTTGGAGTTGTGTCCCCATTCCAGGACCTGAGTGCGCATGGTTGCAGGAACAAAGAGACGACCCTGGGGAACATTACTTGGGGTAGGACCTTGGGCATGGGCTTGTTTTACCTGTCTTTCAATGTGTAGTAATGTGGCTGCCACTAAACAGCGAGGGTGAAGAATGGTCTCGTGGGGCAAGAAGACCTGGTCCGAGGAAAACTGCCGGGACAGAGCATCTGGCTTTGAGTTCTTGGCTCCAGGGCGGTAAGATAGGGTGAAATTAAACCTGGAGAAAAACAAGGACCACCTGGCCTGTCGGGCGTTAAGTCTCTTAGCTGTTTTCAAATACTCCAGGTTCTTGTGGTCTGTCCAGACGAGAAAGGGATGTTCAGTTCCCTCTAGCCAATGTCTCCACTCCTCTAAGGCTAATTTCACTGCTAGCAATTCTCGGTCTCCAATGTCATAATTTCTCTCAGCGGGTGAAAGGCGATGAGAAAAAAAAGAACAGGGGTGCAGCTTGTTATCCTTGGGAGTTCTCTGAGACAGTACTGCCCCCACCCCTGTTTCAGAGGCGTCCACTTCCACAACAAATTGTATGGAGGGATCCGGGATAGTAAGGATAGGGGCCGATGTAAACTTGGTCTTGAGCCTTTGGAAGGCCTCCTCTGCCTGTTCGTTCCACTGGAACCGGAGTCTTGAGGAGGTTAGTGTTGTGAGTGGGGCAGCAATGGTGCTGTAGTTCCTTATGAATCGTCGGTAAAAATTAGCAAATCCCAGAAACCGTTGGAGATCACGTCTAGAAGTGGGAGCCGGCCAATCAGTGACAGCTTCTACCTTGGTGGGGTCCATCTGGATCATGGATGGTGAAATAATGAAACCAAGGAAAGCGATAGAATCCTGATGAAATTCACACTTCTCGGCTTTGATGAATAATTTATTCTCAAGGAGTCTTCGCAATACTAGGCGCACATGGTTCTTATGCTCTTCGAGAGAACGTGAAAAAATCAAAATATCGTCAAGGTAGACGAAAACAAAAGAGTTCAGAAAATCCCTGAGGACATCATTAACTAAGGCCTGAAACACTGCCGGGGCATTGGTAAGGCCGAAAGGGACAACGCGGTACTCGTAGTGCCCTGTAGGGGTGTTAAAGGCCGTCTTCCATTCATCCCCCTCCCTTATCCGAACAAGATGGTAAGCATTTCTGAGATCCAGCTTGGTAAATACTTTGGCCCCTTGAAGTAGTTCAAAGGCTGTGGTCATGAGTGGGAGCGGGTAACGGTTCTTGACAGTAATTTCGTTAAGGCCTCTATAATCAATGCAGGGCCGAAGGGAATTATCTTTTTTTTTGACAAAGAAAAACCCAGCGCCTGCGGGGGAGGAGGAGGGGCGAATGATGCCTGTGGCAAGAGACTCTGTGATATAATGGTTCATGGCTTCTCTCTCTGGTGGGCTAAGTGAATAAAGGCGTCCCTTGGGGGGTGTGGTACCTGGGAGGAGGTTTATTGCACAATCATAAGGTCGGTGAGGGGGAAGTGAGAGTGCTTGTGCTTTGCTAAAGGCAAGTTTGAGATCAGAGTACTCTGGTGGAACATTAGAAAGGTCAAGATGTTCGTCGATCATGATGGGAGGTGGAGAGTGAGTAGCAGCTGAGCGGAGGCAGGAGGCGAGGCATGAGGGGCTCCAACCCAGGATAATGTTCTTAACCCAGTCGATGTGGGGGTTGTGAAGAGCAAGCCAGGGGCGGCCAAGAACGATCGGAGAATAGGGGCTGTTGACGACAAAGAGGGAGATGTCCTCCACGTGGTTGCCAGAAATGCGAAGAGTAATTGGAGTTGTCTGGTGTGTAATGGGAGGGAGGTTACTACCATCTAGGGCTCGCACAGAGAAAGAGGGGTTCAGACGATGTACAGGAATTCCCAAGTTTCTGACTGTGTTGAGGCTAATTAGGTTCCGATCGGCCCCGGAGTCAATCAGGGCTTGCATGGCATGGGACTTGTTGTCATGGACGAGGGAGACAGTGAAACATGAACGTGTGTTAGGGAGGTTTTTGTGAGTGGAGCCCTCCAGAACTCCCAGTTTAACTGGAGGGCTTACTTTTTTAGCGGGCAGTCCTTGAGAAAATGACCTGCTTGCCCACAATAAAAGCATGCTCTCTCTGTTCGTCGCCGCTGCCGTTCCTCTGAGGAGATGTGGGTTCGACCTATCTGCATGGGTTCCTCAGGAGAAGAGTGAGGGCATGGGCGAGCGGGTGGGCATGGAGGAGTAGGTGGACATGGAGAAGCAGGTGAGCGTGGAAGGGTGAGAGGAGAGAGAGACCTCCTGACTGTCTGAGGTCGATCACGTCGGAGACGAATACGAGCATCGACCCGCCCAGCGAGGTCCATGAGTTCATCCAGATCAGATGGTAGCTCACGGGAGATAAGCTCGTCCTTGAGGGTTTCGGAAAGTCCCTCCAAAAAGGCATCAAACAAAGCCTGTTCGTCCCAATTGCAGGAGGCCGCCAGGGTGCGAAACTCAATCGCATAGTCGTAAGCTGAACGAGGTCCTTGGCGAAGCCTTAATATCTTCCCAGCCGCCTCTCGGCCAGAGGATGAGCGGTCGAAGACTCTCCTCATCTCCTGAGTGAATCTGTCGAAGCTAAAGCAGCAGGCATCCTGAGCGTCCCATACTGCCGTTCCCCACTCCCTTGCTCTCCCGGTCAGCAGTGTAATGACATATGCCACCTTTGAACGTTCTGTGGGAAAGGTCGAGGCCTGCAATTCCAGCACCAGCGAGCACTGGGAGAGGAAGGAGCGGCAAGTGCCTGGTTCACCATCATAAGCCTGAGGCGGAGGAAGGCGTGGTTCCGGTGGTGGGGTGGCAGTGGCGGCCGGAGAGGAGGTCGTGTGGAGCTGTTGTACTTGGATCGTGAGCTTAACAAGAGATTCAGAGACAGATGCCAGGGTCTGAGTGACTGACTGGATATCCTGCTGGTGTGAGCCAAGGAGAGTGCCCTGACTCTCCAGTGCGGTCCTCAGACGGCTCAGTTCTGCTGGGTCCATTCTTCTGGCCGAATTATTCTGTCACGACGCTGTGCGAGGTCAGGCAGGCTGATAGGACCCAAGAGCAGACACCACTCTGGGATGATATTCTTAAAAGGGCTTTAATGATGAAAATGTAGGAGATAGGGTTGGTAGTGCTTGGTGTTACTTTCTCACGGAATACAGGTGTATAATGAACACGGGACTGTAATGGAGGACAGAGGTGCAGCTCTGAAGCGGTTCTCTGACGTTCTGTAGTTCACCTTGACGTGGAGGATGGCTGCTGGGTGCCTTTATGTAGTGGAAAAAACAGACGTGGATGCAGAGATTGAGAGGAGCAGAGGCGTTTCACCTGTTGGTGTCTCGAAGGATGTGGAATCCGGAAGTGAGAAACAATCGCGAAGTCAAGGGGCGAAGCGTGAGTCAGTGTCCGTGAGAGCAGTCAAGGGCAGGTCAAACAATCCGAAGCGGAAGACGATAGCGAAGTCGAGGGGCGAGGCGTGGGTCGATGTCCGTGAAGCAAAAATCAGGTCTAACAAATCCGTAGGGACGAGCGAAAAGCGAAAGCCGTTAAACAAAGCACTTGGTCAAAAAACGCATGAATCATAGGAAAAATAACCGCGAGGAAATTGGGCTGTGGAGCACGCAATAATTCGGCAGCGAGAAAGCGCGCTGCGCTTCCTTAAATGTCGGGAGAAATTATTTGTGAATGGGGAGCCGGTGTGTGTGGGAGGGGCGGTACGAAGGCGTGGGAAAAGACGTGACAGTCTACAGACAACGTGACCGCGAGTAGAGAAATCTGACAGCGTGGGAACAAAAACAACAACAAACGAGAGGAGTGACAGGAGTTCATGACAACGACAGACCATTATTACTTTAAAACATTAATGTCAAGAAGTAAACTTTGAACATGCAGTATCTTCAAGTGTAGTACTGTATCATCAAATGCTGTGATCCAACTTGTTCTCTCATGAGGACTGTGCAAGAATAGAAAGAATAGGAAGTCTTGGCTGATTTGGTCAAGTACAGTATACATTGTAATGCACTTTTTTTTTATTGTTAGCCAAACTTCTGGTTTAAGCTCTTTGTTTTTTGGATTCAATACACACTCATGACTTTGCAAAGTATGTAGGTGTGAAGTGAAAAAAAGAAGAAAAAAAACAGAAGATAAATTAGGGTTTGGGATGTGGACGAGCCCAACAGTGTGGGTTTTATTTATCTGCTATTATATAAAGTGCTCATCGCTGGTATCATGGTACAGTAATACATAATATATCTCATTAACACCTGATATTAAGAACTGAGCAAAACTCGAAATACAGTCAGTTCGCCAAAAGGCGGCCCTTTAGACCTTAAAGACTGAGGCTTTATTATATAACAAATGTGATTAGCAGGACAACAACAGCAGACGGAAGCCTGGTGTTTGGAGTTGCGCTCAGCATCTGAGTCAATTATATTCAGATCAATACATTTATCTAAGCTATGAAGCTGATGAGTTTTCCAGCGGAGAGCTTCGGGACACACAGCTGTGCTGGTGATTGTTCGCGGAGGTTTAGTCAGATGCACACTTCACTTTATTGTCTGGTTTCTTTCACAAGCTTTGATCCACACTGAGCTGTTTATATGTACATATTACATCCATAGACAGCGTTACGCAATGTAGGAAGGTTAATAAAGTGGTGTTAACAGATTTGTAACAGGGTTGTACCAAAAGTAATGCAAACATAGGCATAACTTTTTTATTTTATTTAAACAGTGGTTGTCAGTAGGGTCACTCTTCCTCTATACTATACAAAGCATAGGTGAGAGGTAACTGAGTACATGTACTTTGTTACTGTACTTAAGGATGTACATATTTCACATACTGTAACTCTTTAAGGCCTTGTTCACACGGGCGTTAACATCGAGCGTTTTCTGTCGTTCGTAGCGTCCAGTGAGCGCGGATGAAGCGCCGAGGGTTTTCTACACATAGGATAATAAGAGTGTTCGCACGGGCTTTGGTGATGTGTGTTTGTCCGGCTGCGCAGTTATATGACGTTAAAAAAAACTTTTTCTTGGTGTTCAAATCCCAACGAACGCAAGGAAAAACTCGTCTAGTTCGTTTTCTCCGCGTCCATTTTATGCTTCGGAGGACCGGATATATCCCATGATCCTGCATGCTATACAGAGGGAAATGCGTAAAATAAAGCAAAAATAAAATGCTTAAAAAATAAAACTTGCGCGGAAATGTTCGGATTTCTTCATAAACCACAAAAAACTTCCTTTAATCCGACGTTGTGCAGTCAGAGAGTGAACCCAGTAGCGGCGGCGATTTTTTTCTCTCCCTACGTCGCCGTATTATTTGTAAAATATTTTTTATATATTATATAAAAATATAATAATTTAATTAGATTTTTTTAAAACAAGAAGATTAATGTCTACTATAGCAAAATAGTCCATATTAAAAGGAGGCACCTCAAATAAAATGACAAGGGCTTTCATATCCAGTTCCCGACACACTGCCCCCTACAGGTTAAACACACAAACTACAATTTGGGCTGCAGGCTGGCGTTAGACAGAGACAAACGAACGCCAGTGTAGAAATCAATCGAGCGGCACTACAAAACGCAACATAAACGTATAGGACGTTCAGAGCTCGTTCATTTATCCAAACATTTAATGCCCGTGTGAACAAGGCCTAATTGAATAGTTTTAAGAGAGGATACTTTTTACTTTTACTCTACTCAGAAGTACAGCAAATTCCCGTACCTGTGCTTAACTACATTTCTGTATGGCATTGCGTTACCTGGCGGTATGTAGTTTTTGAACTGAACTTTTCACCAGCTGTTGACTAGTATGCATAATTGCCTGACTCGCGTTTCCAATCAGACATGCCTAATAACGTAAAAACAGCAGGTTCATAATCAGGAAGTAGAGAGAAAGTACTGAGTACTGTACTTTTACTTTGGCACACAAGTAAGTGGAGGACTTCTACTACTATTTGCCCTTGAGAAGATCTACTTTTACTAACGTACAGTATTTGTGTACTTTTCCCACTTCTGATACGGATGTACTACTCAACGTAGTCCATGTGGTATGTCATTAGTGCTGGTTCCCACTTCTTTAAGGCCAGGCACATTGCTCTTGTCAATGGTGTTCTGTAGTGAAATGGGAGACCATCAACTTAGATTAAGGCGATTTTCAAAAACGAGGCAAGAGTTGGGTTCACCGATGGTGCAAGTGCATGACATTATTACTCTACCAACTGTACTACCCATTTCAGGTAAATAAACGTTCTGCCCACTTTTGCACTACTTTCACTATAGCCCTTGTAGATTTCATTATGTTCTTGTAAAAAGAGTGACGAATGAGAAAGCAGCATCTGTTTAATGAGATTTCTCTCAGCTCAGATGATAATCTATTCGATTAAAAACCAAAACCCAGCACGTTACATGAAATGTGGAGGATGAGTTTGTTTAAAGCTAGAAAGAGAGAGTAGGAGAAATAGTGTTTTTTTTTTCCACACTCCAAGGACACACACTTAACATTTAAGGAATGACTAACATTTGAATTTCTACTGGCATATTTGAATGTTTTTCAGAACATGTTGCCGTTCAACATCTCCGAGGTCATTTCTTACCTTCACACACATTGCAAGTGTGTGTGGGAATTTCAGTCACAGCTATACAGTGTGTAGCCTTCCAAATGACACATACAGTACACACACACACACACACACACACACAGACACACACACAAAGCAGTGATTTCAATGTCTTTCATGAGAGCTAACCTCACCTTCACCATTTACAATCCAATACAACGGTGGGTATCTTTACATGCATATCATCTCATACACACACACACACACATTCAAACCAGTCATTCAAAACATAAAATCAAGTCACAACCCCCATTTTCTTCGGTGTGAACCGCTCATGAGTTCAGATCCGGTGGAAATTTGACGCATTTGTAAGTCTTTCATCAGTCTGCTCTCATCACAGGACATTGATCAATCTGAAGGAACATCTTTATGAAAGACTAAATTGTATTTTTTTAAAACACATTTATGAAGCTTGTTCTTTATTTTTTGTAGGGGTTTGCTCCTCACCTCTTCCGGTACTTTCATTTTTGTTTTATGTTGTTTTTTTATACAGTATATCTGTATTGAACTGATGGACATAACATTGGCCCTGACATTTATGAAAAGTGAAACATATGTTAATAAAAACTTTGGGAACCAATTATAGGTGAACAGATTTGAAATAAAAAAAATAAGAACTTCTACTTAAAAAAAAAAGTTGTTTACAAAGTCTACAGTTACAGTTACACACAGGAACAGATGTTCTTATTAAAACTACAAAATATACTTACACTACCTAAAAAAAAAAAAAAAAATATATATATATATATATATATATATATATATATATATATATATATATATATATATATATATATATATAATAAAAATGAAGAAAAGAGTCACCCCTGGATATATAAGCAAATAATTAATTGTCTTCCATTGGATGGAGTTTTTTTGAATTACTGCAGTGATTAATACGGCTCAGCTGTGACAGGTTATTAACCATAACTGATACAGTGAGGAGCTTCTCATTTCTTAAACAACCCTGTCAGAAGACATCTCCTGTGGTCATGGCAAAGATTTTACTCTGTTTCAGGAGGGTGAAAATATTGTCCTGCATCAAGCAACAAAAACAACGATGGAAATTTCTGAAACTAATAATAAATGGGTTAAGAACTGTAGTTTTTGTTACACGTGTTGGTGAAGTCAATTGAAAAATAGGCCATGTGCTCTGCTTAGCCCAGACTTACCCTGTTTCTGAGTGATGATCGCATCAGGGTAAAAATAGAGGTGAAGAAGAGAAGTGATGCACCCATCATCAAGCCTGTGGATGCACTGTTATGCTCTGCGGTTGCTTCTAGGTTGGTCAGGTCTAGGCTCAGCAATGTTACGTGTCCAAAAATGAAGTCAACAGACGATCTTACCATCAATTCCATCAATGGATTTTCTCTTCCCTGGTGCCATTTCCCAAGAAATTCAGTGCCAGAATTCATCGTAATCGAATTGTGGAAGAGTGGTTCAGGTAGCATCAGACGTCATTTTTGGGATATGCTGGAAAATACTTTATCCAGTGGTCAACCCTCCCATATACTGTACATATACTATATCGGCAAAAGTATTCAAGTAGAGTCAAGTCAAGTAGACTTTTCAAGCCTAGTTTGTCATTTCAACCACATACAGTTCAGTCCACGTTGAAACAAAACAATGTTCCTCCAGGACCTAGGTGCTACATACAACAAGAAACCTAATTAGCTGAGTAGCTGAGACAAAACAGATATATTAATAAAAAAATGTTAATTATAAATAAAGAGAAACTATCCAAGTCCTATACAGAAAAGACAACACGACAAGATCATGACAACAGTCACTTGCCTGCCTTCAAATCCATATGAACTTGAGTTACATCCAATTCTTAATCCATAGGGTTTAATATGATGTTGGTCCACTCTTTGCCGCTATAACACAAGGGCCATAAAGACACGGATGAGCGAGTTTGGTTTGACTGGCCTGCACAGAGTTCTGAGCTCGAGCCGGTAGAACACCTTTGGGATGAATTAGAGCGGAGACTGTGAGCCAGGCCTTCTGGTCCTACGTGTGAGGTCTCAGAAATAAACTCCTAAACCTTGTGGAAAGCCTTCCCAGAAGAGTTGAAGCTGTTATAGCTGCAAAGAGGATGGGGGCTACATCATATTAAACCCTATGGATTAAGCATTTGATGTTACTCAAGTTTATTTGCAGGTGAAGGCAGACTTTGGTGATTTAGTGTATATTGGTGTGGTTGGAGGAAACCAGGAGGACCCTGTAGGAACTCATGTTTATAAAGAGAACATACAAAGGCTGAGAACATAACTGAGAAGAAAACAAAGAAAGAACAGAGGCATAACTAGTGATGATGAATAATTCTGAGCTCTCAAGCTTTTTGCTTGTGTGTTTCTTTTTCCCTGGAGTACTCATGAAGCCCGCTAATGAGCTGTGCGCAAGAACAGGGACTTCTGTTTTTTTTTTTTTTTTTTTTGTGAAAACCGCTCATTTAAACATCACACCAGCGTTGTTTCCCAGACGTCACACAATTTAAACACCTTTCCTAAAGACACTATTTAGAGTCTCACCCAGCAGGCTTTTAAAAGAAGACTAAAGCTGTGAGGGAAAACAAGTGCAAAAATGAGTTTAAGTTGTGAAATTAACAACTACACAAACGCAGACTGGTGTTGTGAAAAAAGTTGAAAAGCCACAGAGTTGGTTTAAACATTTACAAACCAAACTAAACAAGTTTGAGCGCATAAAAAAGCAACGCGACTGATTAGCTTTGCAGCGGTTCCTGTTGCGTTTACACTTTCTGTAATTAAACAGCACAGCGCGAGATCCACTTTAAGCTGCTAGGAATATGGGGAAAATGTGATAATAAGGTTGTGTATTTACCCATGACAGGCCACGACTGTGAGAACAAGAAAATAAACACAATATTTTATTCTCCTGATAACAGGCTGTATGAAGTGTAGATTAAATGCCTGGAATGAAAGTGCTAATGTACAATTTTTAAAAACTCTTCCTGATCAAAACATAATTCTGGTTTCTGATTGGTCAGAAGATCTGTGTTTTGGCACGTTACACATTCACCACCCGTAGAAGTATTAAACCCGTCCCCAACGAGAAGCCCACAGGAGCAAAAAGATGTTCTTCCCATTTGGCGTCTAAAGACCAAGAAACCTCCTGCTCACCCAGAGCCAACCTGTGAAGAGGAATCACAAAAAGCGTTCCGACACCTCTGTGCTCCAACCCTGACCAGCTAACCCGGAATGCATTCCAGGTTAGGATCTCAAAGCCTGTGTAACAGCTGACTCGAGTCTTCATGAGTTAATAGTTCATAATAGTTCCAACCTGCTTCAAGACAGCAACCAGTTTTCTCCTTCCAACCCCTATCAGCAAGTGTTTCCACAAGATGGATCTTACATGTAAAGCCCTTCTCTCCTCAGTACTGCCTCTGAATCGGTTCACCTACTGCTCCAACAACAAATACAGAGGATACTGTGACCTTGGCACTCCACTTTAGCCTGCCCCATCTAGATCCAATATGACATACAGTAACTGAGGCTGGGCAGAGGTCTCTCTGTGGTTAAGGTGTTGGACTACCGATTGAAAGGTTCCAGGTTCAAACCTCAGAACCAAAGGTGCCACTGTTGGTCCCTTGAGCAAGTCTTCTATCCCTTAACATCAGCAGGTCTGGATAAGAGTGTCAGGACCATAAAAGGGAACCCAGTCTGGAACCTGCCCCCTCAGGGAGATTTTCCTTGCCACCATCATCCTCAACTTGCTCATCAGGGACAATCTGATCATTTTGATTGATAAGAAATTCCTCACACATTAAAACTCATTTCCCTAAACTTCATTTTGACTCTAAAAAGCTGCTTTGTGACAATGACTGTTGTTATAATCATTATATAAATAAAATTGAATTGAATTGGAAACCGCCTCCATTAGGATGCTACTCAGGAATTTCAATTTGATCTTCTCAGTGTTATAACTATCAACACTTTCAAGCTGATCTCCAACCTTAGCAACCCTCTGTAGTGAAGTCTCTAAGGCCGCACCTCCTTCACCTACATCTAAACCCCTGCGCTTAGACCTGTCCTCCCTTCTCTTTTCACCCACAACTATGTCAAACAACATAATGGAGTTTGCAAGTGGCACCCCAGTGGCCTATGATGAGATGGCCTACAGGTAGGAGGTCCAGCAACTGCTGAAGACCAAGCCTGCTCAGGCCCTAATTGGTAAAGTTTTGGGGGAAACCATTGAGGACGTTACTGGTGCTCAGCTAATGTCCATTCCACACATCTATCAAATGCTACCTATGGACATCTCTCATCCCAAGCATAGACGACAAACTCTTCTCCTTCCCAGTAAGTGCTACAAGAGCTAAGAAACAGCTTCTTCTAATCTTCTGAACTCCTCTCAAATGTCGGTAATCCCCCTTCCTCCAGCTCCAGCACTGATGTTTGCACTGGAATTCATTTACACTGTTTGCACAGACACTTTCTTTCTGCACAAATAGCTCTCGCTCTGCACACGGACTTAAATCTAGAGTTTTCTTAGTGAGAGACTAAAAGAGAGGTAGTGAATGAGTGGAATAGACATTGTTTGCATTCGATGCTTATAGATTAAAACTCACCCAAGGTGTGGATAAACAATTAATAAAGAATATTCATTTCAATTTTAAATACAAAAGTAAAAAATGCTAAATTAAAGTCCTCAGCTCTGTCCTGAGTGCAAGGAGGAACCACAGCAGTGTTCATCACAGCTGACACAGGCTGTAACCATGGCAACACAGAGCCAGCTGCCACACACAGGTGGTTGAGGGGGCGGTCCCAAAACAACAGGTGCACGATGACATCAGAACTTCGGGGGAGTAAAGTTTGGGTTCTTTTACAGAGCTCTCTCTCTCTCTCTCTCCCTTTCTTCTCTATTTCTCCATAACCTTCATTTCTCCATCTCTCTATCGAGTTATTCACTCTTTACCTTTCTCCTGGCTCTCTACCTCTCTTTCTTTTAAATCAATCTCTCAGTCCAAAGTTTTTACTGCCCTTGGCACTTTATGTTTCTGAACCTGCTTTAAAAATTGCTTCTCTCTCTCTCTCTCTCTCTCTTTCTGCTTCCATTTTCTGCTATTTCTACTCTCATCCTTTATTCATTATTTATTTTCTATTATTTTCTTTTTCTATTACCCCTTTTCCTCTCATGTCTTCTTTCTGGGATTTTTTTTTTGCCTCTTATTTGGGTTGGATGGATGATTTGTTTACAATCTCGTTGAAATAAAAAAAATTATGGAAAATGTTTAAAAATTGCAAAAATTAATCATATGAATTGTTGGTCTGTTTCTCTATTTATTCACTTTGTTTTCTGCCTGTTCTCCATTTCTTTTTCTTTGAATCCCTCTTTCTCTGTCTCTATGTCTCTTCTTCTTCTGATTCTAAATTATTTTGTATTTTTTGTTGTTCCTACATTCTTTCTTTCTTTCTTTCTTTCTTTCTTTCTGTCGTCTTTTCTTTTATCATTTTGTTGACTTTTTATTTAAATTTACGTTTATTCATTTACTCTCTTCCAGATTGTGTGTCTCAGTCACACATAAATCTTCTTTCTTTCTTTCTTTCTTTCTTTCTTTCTTCCTTTCTTTCCTTCCTTCCTTCCCTGACCACAATCTTTATTTTTATTATTAAAATAAAGAATTTTAATAATATAAAAATTCCATCTTTTTTTATTTATTCATCTTTCTTCATGCTGTAATTAGAATTTTTTTTTCTCGTTTACTTTAGTTTCTTTTATCTTTTCAACTGTTGTTACGTTTGCCTTTTAATTCTTCTCTCCCCCACACTGACATCCTCTCTCATCTCTGTCTCTTCATCTCCCTTTTCTTTTTCTTCTTTCTCTTCCTTTTAGTTTTCTTTTTCATTTATAGCATGTTTATTCTCTCTCTCTCTCTCTCTCTCTCTCTCTCTCTCTCTCTCTGCGTGATGCGACAGATCTCTATAAAAGTAGTCTAATCTCTCATACGTTGAAGTTTGATGGTGTATCATGAGTTACTTTAGTCACACAAGTATCTCCTTTTCCTTATATACTCTCCTTCCATCATCATTGACCTTTTCTCCATCTCTCTATCTCTCTCTCTCCCCTTCTGACACTTTATTTCTTTATAGTTGCATTTATTGTCCATAAAACAAGTTCTCAAACAAAACAATCTCCTCTTGTCACTTATATTACAGCAGCTATAAGTGCTCGTTCCGTCACCAGTCTCGCCTTTTCTCGTTTAAGGATGAGAAAACTAACCTCCTACACACACACACACACACACACACACACACACACACACACACACACACAGCTTGCAGCACTACCTTGGCAGTACAGAAGACATAAAGTACCCGTGACACGGCAAATGTTTTAAATTTCATCACACTGTCCTGTCGCGTTAGCATACTTGTAGTAGCGCACCGTTCCCTCGAAAGCTAAAAGAATCCACTAAAAGCCTCATGCGTCCGGCTCACGCTCACACACCTCCACCTGTCTCTTTCTCTCACCCCGCGGCCCCCTCGTCTCCCGCCGAGAGCCGATGATTACGGCTAATTACCGACAAAACGGAGCTCGCTTCAGACGGCTAGTGCTCTGCAAATGACTCCAGGAGGTGAGGTGAGGGTGAGGGACGGCGGTGCGAGAGGAAGTGAGCGGAAATAGACAATTCGGGAAAATGCTCTGCTTCTGCCACCTTGTAGAGCAAGAAAGAAAAAAAAAAGCAAACACTTGTCTTGTTCACGCTCTTGTAGCTTCCTGAACCCTTGCGGTAGTGATCTTCTTCTGGTCAGCAGGTGTTAATTAGAGTTATATAACAGCAGCTCGGAGTGTATTGACATTCTAGGTTTCCTTTTTTTTAATATGTTATAGTTGCTATGGTAACAGTAAGGAGCTATTTATTTACAGAAGGAGTCTCCAGTGTCAGGAGAACAGGAACTGGACTTTTTAAGATGGAGCAGTAAAAGGCTGTGATCGGAAACGAATCAAGGTTCGGGCGGTAACGCTGACTCGGCTTCATCACACTCCAGCTCGTTACTGATTATTTTCCTCCAACGGCGTGCGCTATTGTGTAGATTATAAATAGTTTGAATACAAGTGCGTGAGTGTGGAATAAAACAACGCAGATAGGGTTGTCTTTGATTGCTGTTGTCGCACACACACACACACACACACAAAAAGCGGTTTCACGGCCACAATTTCCATTGTGCGTCTGGTTTAGCGCGGGTTCATGGAAGCTCGGGACACATCAATCCTGTACATGATTACATTCTCACCTCCGCTGAGAGGCCTCGATGAATATTTATCAGTGTGAATATACGCTCCGCTTCCCCCGCTTTGCACCACACTGCAACACACACACACACACACACTCACACACTTCGCTTAATTTCTTTATGAATATTAACGCCAGCATTATGTCCCCTCACACACTGACAGCACTTGAGATAATCCTGTTATTGTCTCACCCCAAGATGGCCGCCGCTCACGCTATTATTATTATTTTTTTATCTTTTGTTCCTGTCGCTTCATTGGTTTTTTTTTCTTTTCTTCCAATCTCGTCGCCGCCATGTTTGTGGCACGTCGGCATGGCGACGTCCCTGAAGAGGATCGCAAAAACAAAGCGCGGGACAAAGTGGGGTCACGCTAATCTTAAACGCGAGCTTTATTAGATGCTAATTCTTGGCGAATGAGTATTAATGGGTTTTTCGCCACAATAGAGATGCGGTGAATGAGGACAGAACAGAGGGAACGCCGAGATTAAAGCCTGAAGCCAAAGATACCGACTGACTAGCACGACGCGACTGAACTCACGTCTCCTTCTGTCAAAGATGTCTCGTTATACCCAGTGTGTAAGGATATATAGATACATACTGTAGATAGATAGATAGATAGATAGATAGATAGACATAACACACTACACAGAAACCAGTATCAGAACCATATCAGTTATTATGCAATATCGATTACAATAAACACTACATTCACTTCTGTTATAAACGTTCATCTGAATATTTCTGGATCTGGATCGTAAACTGAACAACAAGGCTTCTGATTGGACCAGAGACTGAATAAAAAGGTTCTGATTGGACCAGAGACTGAACAACAAGGTTTCTGATTGGACCAGACTGAAAAAAAGACTTCTGATTGGACGAAAGACTGAATATCACATAATCTGTCTGATCTCTGTGTCTGTCCATCTCTCTGTATCTGTGTGTCTTTGTGTCTCTCTGTCGGTCAGTCTTTCTCTGTCACTTTGTCTCCCCGTCTGTCTTTCTGTGTCCATGCCTTCCTGTCTCTCTCTTTCTTGACTTTTTTGTTTTTGCCTCATTATCTGCCTGTTGCCCTTTTTTTGTCTTTCAGTCTCTGAAGACCATCTTGTGTGTCTTTGCATGTCTCTCTCTCCCTTTCTCTCTCTCTCTCTCTTTCTGTCTGTTTCTTGACTCTGTCCATCTCTCCCCACATTTCTGCCTCTTTATCATTTTCTTTCTGCGTACAGTATGTCTATCTGTCCCTCTTTCTGTCTCTCTAATTATGTCTCTCCCTGTCTTTTTATCCCTCTTTCATTTGTCTCTCTCTCTCTCTCTCTGTCTCTCTCTCTGGTAGATATCATGATTGACAGAGTGTGTTTGGCAGGTTGCCAAAGCAGACAGACTATTGAATCAGTGTCACACACAGCAGCTTAGCACCATTTAATGACAATCACACACACACACACACACACACACACACACACACAGAGATTTAGTTATAATGTCAGCTGCATTCTAGTCATTCTAATTTGGATTGAAAATCCTGGAGAAAAGCATCTCATGTTCGATTCTGGATCTTATTTTAGCTTTAATCCTTTTGCCGCTGCTTTTTCATTCTGACCTGCGAACGGAGGAAAAGACGGAGGAGGGAAAGAAAATTACCGGGCCTGGATGTATTCTCCTGCATCCACTTTCATTTCCATCTCCATCAGCATCAAAATCAGATTTCAGAAATACGCACATCGCAACTTCGCCCTTATCAAAATCACTCGGGGCCGTACGGTACACTTGCCCATTTCTCCTGCTTCCAGCACAACAACTTTTGTGAGAACTGCTGACCGCTCACTTGCTGATTAATACAGTATATCGCACCCCTTTACAAGCGCTATTGTAGTGAGATAATCAATGTTATTCACTTCACTTTCAGTGGCTGTAAGGTATGAAATGCAACAGTCCAGTCAAGTAACACTGAAACTCTGAGATAGACGAGGACAAACATTTGCAGCCTTCGAGGTGAGATTATTACAAAATGTGTAATTATGAGCACTCACCATCACACTTTTAAATCATTTACACAATGAATTGAACATGAGATATCTTTAAAACATAGTATGAAATACGAAATCTACAAAAACCTGCGATTTAAACGTTTTCAATATTTCTGGCACGTTTTTCATTACAAATGTTTGAAATTTTGAAGTTGAGATTTAGAAAAATGTAATTAGCTAAAAAGAATGTTAGTTTTCCTGGAATCAAATGCGTTTAATTTTACAAACTTGCGCCTTAACAAATGTTTCAAATTTTGTTAATACGATTTTTCTTTTTACCATAAGACGCTTTTTCATGCACAAGATATTGACATATGTGGCTGAATATTTTAGAGGGCGAAGAAAGTTTATTTTTCATTTTACAGGCGTGCAGTGGTGCATTCTGGGAAGGCAGCGTGTCATTACAGCTGACAGAGGAAGAGGAGGATAAAGGGAGAAGAGTTTCTCCAGACTTACATCACTCAGTCCAGCTTCCAAAATCTTTATGCCGCTCTCCTTCTCCAACTGGCCTTTCTGCTGAACTGCAGAGAGAGAGAGAGAGAGAGAGAGAGAGAGAGAGAATGTGAGTGAGAAGTCAGCATGAGTTGTTTCTCACTGTGTAATGTGAAGAACTGAATGTTTACGCATTTCTTATGAGCGATTGCCTTAAACAAAAATCGGCATGAAAGTAAGGCATAAATCACATTAATGACTTCCTGTCATCTCGCCTTTCATTTCCATGTTACACAAGTAATTCCACATCGGATTATGGAAAGCTCCTGATGGTTCTACATGCATTATTCCTCACTATTCCGCTGCTTGTATTTCTGCTCCAAAGGCAGCGACCATCAGGACTGTTTATGCTTTGAATAGTGAGGAATAAAACACTGCTAATTAACAACAGGTTGGTGTGATGAAGCAAATTCCTTCTTTTCATGACAAAGTAGTTTTTTGCTACAGCTGCATTTCTAAACTGATACCTCATCAATTTACCAACGACTAAAATGCTGTTTTTTATTGATTAAGCAAAACACATTTATGATTTAATTTGATGTATAACGTCATCAAATTTCTTGATATAATATGATTTACAAAAATTTATTTACAAAATTGCAACTCTATTTTGTTTTTCTTGAGATACTTTAATAACCTGACCCAAGAATATTTACTACCAAAAAATACATACCACCAACTTACCCAATATATTTGACTACGATTACATGAGATATTTAAGGAACTTCATGCATGGAATTTGAAAAACTTAAGTATCATCTATTTTATAGATTTACACAGTGTATTTTGCTAAATGTACACAATTAAACTTGTAATTACTTTATGTTTAAGTATTCAACTAATTTAACATAATCTATTTCGATATCTTTACACAAGATATTTTATAAACATTACACAAGTTATTTTACAAGTTTTACACACAATATATCAGTAACTTTACAGATATTCTACTTACTTACCATGACCCATTTACCCAACTTTACACAAAGTATTTTACTAACCTAATTTTACATAATACATATTACTTAATATATCTTTACCGACCATATTTTCCCAACTGTACACAAGATTTGTTGCCAACATTAGTTAGTTTACCATCTTTACACAAATTACTCACTAACTTTACTAACTTCACAGTTGCTTCACAAAAGATATATGAATAACTTAACATGAGCTATTCAATAAATTTACACAAGATATTTTACTTACTTAACATGATGCATTTTACAAACTTTACACAAAACATTTATCTAACTTTATAAATGGCCTTGTAATTGCTTGAGACAAAATATTTTACAAAGTTTAGCTATTTTACCAATTTTACGTAAGAAATGTCACTAAATGTACACAAAATGTTTCTTTACATGATCTATAAACTTTACACAAGTTTATATTAAAATAACCTATAATCTCCTGATCAAATATAAATTGAAGATCACTGAGATCTTACTTAGCTAGTTAGTTTTTGAAAATTTATGTTGTAATTTATGTTAGGTCTATCTGTCTTGTCTCTGCTAGCCAGTTAACTAGGCCTCTTTAGTTAGCTAGTTTAGTCTTTCTGTTAATTTATGTTGTAAATTTATGTTGCATGTAGCACCTTGGTCCTGGAGGAACGTTGTTTCGTTTCACTGTGTACTAACTGTATATGGTTGAAATGACAATAAAAGCCTTTGAACTTTTTGAACTTGAACTTGAAAAGTACCCCCTTCCCCACCCCCCACTCCAGGCTTTTATAAAACTAATGTCGAAAGTTAGACAGCAAGGCATGAAGTGTTTTTTTTTTTTTTTTTTTTTACAGATTACACAATGAGAGAGTTTAATTACACACTATAAAACTCTGACTGACTGAGTTTAATTTGGGAAAGTACAGACAGAGATGGCGGGAGAGATGAAAAGATAGAGAAGGAAAACAGAGCGAGAGAAAGAGAGAGAGAGAGAGAGAGAGAGAGAGAGAGAGAGAGAGAGAGAGAGAGAGAGAAAGAGAGAGAAATGGACAGTCGGAAAAAGGAAGCCCACTTAGATAGAGAGTGTCAGTGGGGAGAGTGTGTACTCCTGTGTGACGGCTATGCTAATGAGGCTAGCCACTGTGTCCAGTCCTGCTCCTGCCTGCCAGAGACTCTTTAATTAGGATTTTAATCTCGACAGCCCCCCCCCCCCCATTTCTCTCTCTCTCTCTCTCTCTCTCTCTCTCTCTCTCTCTCTAGTCTGTATAATGAAACAGAACAGCTCAGAGCAGTGATGCAGAAAGGACTCATCAAATCCAAACCTCTTTCTGGCTGATCCATCAAACACTTAATGCCAATTCGGGTACCGAGGTCCGATCCCCCTTCCAACAGCTTTCTCCATCATTTCACAACAAATAAGAGTTCTCAAGCCACCAGTCATCACTAATATACGGCACACCCAACAAAGGTGTGTTTTTATTATGACTGTCACATTCACTTCAACCTCTTCCAATTTTTAATACCAATTATGCGTTCATTGGCAAAACATTTACATATCCGAGGCTGGTGGGTTGAGTTTGTCATGACAGTCCTAAATTCACATTAAAAAATTGCGTAAGTATAATATATGAGCCCAGTTCTTGTTTAGATGGAGAAAAAATTAAAGTGCGATGGTATTAGTCCTGATTAACTTCTCACATTTTATGGTGAAGCACCAGATTTTAACATCATTAAACATATAGGTTACTGCTAGTTAAAGTTAACACAGGAGCTTACTGCTAGTTAAAGTTAACACAGGAAGTTACTGCTAGTAAAAGTAACCACAGGAGGTCACTGCTAGTAAAAGTAACCACAAGAGGTTACAGCTAGTAAAAGGAAACACATGAGGTTACTGCTAGTAAAAGTAACCAAATGAGGTTACAGCTAGTAAAAGGAAACACATGAGGTTACTGCTAGTAAAAGTAACCAAATGAGGTTACTGCTAATAAAAGTAACCACAGGAGGTTACTGCTAGTTAAAGTTAACACAGGAAGTTACTGCTAGTAATAGTAACCACAGGAGGTCACTGCTAGTAAAAGGAACCACAGGAGGTTACTGCTAGTAAAAGTACCCACAGGAGGTTACTGCTAGTTAAAGTTAACACAGGAGGTTACTGCTAGTTAAAGTTAACACAGGAGGTTACTGCTAGTAAAAGTACCACGAGAAGTTTACTGCTAGGGAAAGTACGCACAGGAGGTTACTGCTAGTTAAAGTTAACCCATAGGATGTTACTGCTAGTAAAAGGAACCACATGAGGTCACTGATAGTAAAAAGGAACCACAGGAGGTTACTGCTAGTTAAAGTTAACACCGTATGTTACAGCTATGCAAAGTAACTTCAGGAGGTTACTGCTAGTTAAAGTAACCACAAGAGGTCACTGCTAGTAAAAGTAACCACAGGAGGTTACTGCTAGTAAAAGTAACCACAGGAGGTTACTGCTAGTTAAAGTTAACACAGGATGGTACTGCTAGTTAAAGTTAACCCATAGGATGTTACTGCTAGTAAAAGGAACCACATGAGGTCACTGATAGTAAAAGGAACCACAAGAGGTTACTGCTAGTAAAAGGAACCATAGGAGGTTACTGCTAGTAAAAGTAACCACTGGAGGTCACTGCTAGTAAAAGTAACCACAAGAGGTTACAGCTAGTAAAAGGAAACACATGAGGTTACTGCTAGTAAAAGTAACCAAATGAGGTTACAGCTAGTAAAAGGAAACACATGAGGTTACTGCTAGTAAAAGTAACCAAATGAGGTTACTGCTAATAAAAGTAACCACAGGAGGTTACTGCTAGTTAAAGTTAACACAGGAAGTTACTGCTAGTAATAGTAACCACAGGAGGTCACTGCTAGTAAAAGGAACCACAGGAGGTTACTGCTAGTAAAAGTACCCACAGGAGGTTACTGCTAGTTAAAGTTAACACAGGAGGTTACTGCTAGTAAAAATACCACGAGAAGTTTACTGCTAGGGAAAGTACGCACAGGAGGTTACTGCTAGTTAAAGTTAACCCATAGGATGTTACTGCTAGTAAAAGGAACCACATGAGGTCACTGATAGTAAAAAGGAACCACAGGAGGTTACTGCTAGTTAAAGTTAACACCGTATGTTACAGCTATGCAAAGTAACTTCAGGAGGTTACTGCTAGTTAAAGTAACCACAAGAGGTCACTGCTAGTAAAAGTAACCACAGGAGGTTACTGCTAGTAAAAGTAACCACAGGAGGTTACTGCTAGTTAAAGTTAACACAGGATGGTACTGCTAGTTAAAGTTAACCCATAGGATGTTACTGCTAGTAAAAGGAACCACATGAGGTCACTGATAGTAAAAGGAACCACAAGAGGTTACTGCTAGTAAAAGGAACCATAGGAGGTTACTGCTAGTAAAAGTAACCACTGGAGGTTACTGCTAGTAAAAGTAACCAGAGGAAGTTACTGCTAGTAAAAGTAACCAGAGGAGGTTACTGCTAGGTAAAGTTAACACAGGATGTTACTGTTATGCAAAGTAACTTCAGGAGGTTACTGCTAGTTAAAGTTAACACAGGGGGTTACTGATAGTAAAAGGAACCACAAGAGGTTACTGCTAGTAAAAGGAACCATAGGAGGTTACTGATAGTAAAAGTAACCACAGGAGGTTACTGCTAGTTAAAGTTAACACAGGAGGTTACTTCTTGTAAAAGGAACCACGGGAGGTTAGTGCTAGTAAAAGTAACCACAGGAGGTTAGTGATAGTAAAAGTAACCACAGGAGGTTACTGCTAGTTAAAGTTAACACAGGAGCTTACTGCTAGTTAAAGTTAACACAGGAAGTTACTGCTAGTAAAAGTAACCACAAGAGGTTACTGCTACAAATTTTTTTTTACACATTGGTACTTAATCTGAGAAAAACAGTCAGGCGTTTTATTAAACAATATTAGGGTGTTTTTTTTTTGTGTGTGTGTGTGTGTGTGTGTGTGTGTGTGTGTGTGTGAATATATGAATTGAAAACAGGGCATCACTGGCATTTAATAAAAAGGAAGAAACCGGATATTCACGCTTCAATTTCATGGATTTTTCACACAACTAAAAACTGGATTTGGACCCAGGCTTTTGGACTTGACTGTGAATGAGCAGATGTGTGTGTGTGTGTGTGTGTGTGTGTGTGTGTGTGTGTGTGTGTGTGTGTGTGTGTGTGTGTGTGTGTTTGTGTGTGTGTGTGTGTGTGTGTTTGGAGAAATGTTACTTTCCTCCTTCCCGGATTTGCTCCAGGCTAATGATCATGTGTAAAATAAGAACACACAAACCTCCAATGTGTGTGTTTGTGTGTGTGTGTGTGTGTATCCACAGTTTGTACTGCTTATGCTGTCTAGTGTAAAAGGGGCCTGGAGCCTATTTCAGGGCACAAGTTGGCAGACATGCCAACCCAGGGCACAAAATCACACACAGTCGCAATCACACGCAATACAGTAAGTCCCCTACATACAAACATTTGATTTACAAACTTTAAAAAAATAAAACAATGCATGATTCAATTGTGTTTAGTTAGATCACATGTCCGGTGTACTTTGAAGCATGCAGCGTGCATTCCACGATGTCGGCAAGCATAACTACAGCATTGATGAAGCTGCTACTGCTACGAAATGCCAAGCAATACTGATGGAGACAAAAGTGAAAATAATTGAGACAATGGAGTGAGATGAAAAGATGGCAGACATCAATCATTCTTTTAACATGAATCGTTCAGCCATTAGCATGAATCTATAGAACACTCTACTGTAATATAACGTGTAAAGTCAATTGTATTAGTATCCTAGTACCTAGACAATGTTTGTTGGACTTACGAATGAGCTCTCGGAACAGAAGCTGTTGTGTACAGCAAATCTGGAAACACCCTTCAGCTTACAGGGCATTTCCTTGGCCGTTGGGAAGAAGATGCACTACCCTGCGTAATCGCCATGCAGAGAAACTTTAGATGGGTTTTGATTCTCCAGTGCTCCAGTGCTGAGGCTACAATGTTAATCAGTAAGCCAAGCTGATTTACTAACAGGCTGTATAGAGGATTTTAAATTTATTATGAATAAAATAACATTTCAATTTTGGAGCATTTCTAATATAAGTAAGTAAACAAACATGGGTGCGGTCTTTGAATGAATTGTAAATTGGTGGGTGGAGTCAATGCAGATAACATAACAAGTCTTGGGATTTTGAAATACCCACCAGGGTTATGATATGATGAAGATTTCATGAGGTTATGATGATATGATGATATTACAAGATTACGACAATGTAAAGATTATGTTACAGTTTACCATTATGTTATGTACATAGTAGTAGTGTAATGTTAGTCATTACATCATTTCAACCTTGTAACATCATTACAATATTGTAACCTTGCAGCATAATCATAACATTATCATAACCATGGAATATCATATCAATTCATAGTAACTTCATCATAACCTCCTTACAAGGTTACAATATCGTAATGATGATGTCACACGGTTAAACTTATGCTATTATGATGCTACTGTACATGTATACAGTGACGTTACTAAGATGTCACAAGGTTATGATGATGTTATGATGATGCTACAAGGTTATAATGATCTTAGAATGATAGTATAGTGATGGTTCAAGGTTGCAGTTGTGATGATGTTGTACTACTATGTTATTATTACCATGATGTTACGATAATGTCACGATTATGTGACAAGGTTGATGTGATGTTACTATGATGTGACCATGCAATTACAAGGTTAGTTCAACGATGGTAAAATTAAATCATATTACAAGCTTATGATGATGTTACTATGATGTTACGAAAATGTTATGGTTATGTGACAAGGTTTCTATGATGTTCCAAGGATGTTATGGTGATACTGCAAATATGTTACAAGGTTATGCTGATGTTATGATTATGTTATAAGTTTATGATAATGTCATGATGATGCTACAAGCTTACTGTATATAAATGTATGTAAATATACTGAATACAATCAAATGTACAGGTAAATTACTACAAAATAATTAATATATTATTAAATGTATTTCTAGGCAGTTTTTTTTTAAAAAGGAAACTTTTTTTAAGGAAACTAGATTTGTTTATTACAAGCTAATGTTTTCAATGTTGAACATTTACATATTTCTAGATAAATGAATTGCCCATATACAGGATATTTCTACATGCTTATTTATGAGCCTTTGCAATGAAGTCAGAAATAAGTATATTTTGGGCAGGTTGTAGTGATGCCGAATTAAAGCTAAAAGGCAGAAGAATTAAATGTTAAAGAATATATAGAAAATGCATTTCAGTTCTTTTTCATCCCTAGTTATCACTTTTACTTTGGGTGTTGGATGGTAATCATCTGGCAAACGTCAAGAGAGATTTGGTATTTACTAGTTTGCCATCTGGTATGGACGACCTTTTCGTGAGCACCTGAACATGACATTATTATAATCAGGGTAAATTTAGCTACTGTACATGTGATCTATTTTACACCATCGTCTTTAAAACACGGGTTTCATTTACATTTCTACAAACACTGGCTCTTAGCATCTTAGCGAATGAAATATTCTGGAATTTTATCTATAATTTCCTAAAATAAGATTACACCAAACTAAATATAAAATAGACTAGAACTTATTTCTAGTCCAATGTTACAAAAATTGCAAGTGGAAAGATTTCTTGTTGTATTGGCAGAAAGTTTTCCCAGTTTGTAGGAATTTATTTCTTGAAAGTAACAAAATTATCGGCCAATATAAGAAGACATTTTATAAGACGATTTTAGTAATATTTTACTAAAAATAAGCAGAATAATATTATATTTGGTTTGTTGGAACCTTATTTTAAGAAATTATATATATTTAAGTTTCACTTGCTAAGATATAATTTTCAGTGCATACAATTATAGTACACTCATATTCATACAGCTCTATTTAGGACAAGATATGTTTTGAACTATTTGGAATTCCACCTAGCAAGTCTTGTACTTTAAGGTAACTTCAGATTATGGAAATTCTGAGAAATTTCTCAAATAAGAAAATAAATTAAAACAAGAAATCTTCATTTAAAAAGGTGCAAAAAATATCTTGAATCTAGAGAAAAGTATTTAATTTTTTTAAGTAAGAGTACAACAACCCAAACATTAGATTATTCATGTTAAGTAATATTTTTTTTTACTTTTAAGTAAATTTCCTGTTCCTGCTAGACATTTTTTCTTAAATGTTAGAAATGTTTAAAACTTGTGGCATTATCTGCCAATAAAACAAAAGATTTACTCATTAATAAAAGCTATTTCTGTCTAGAAATCAGCATAATAGTCATATATCTGAATCAAATATCCATTGTTTTATTCAGATTTTTAAAAATATTATAAATTAAATGTGAATGGATGAAAATAAAAATTTAAATCACTTGTTAATTTAAATATAAAAGAGCAGATTCTGTTATTGTATGATCAAGTAAGTGTGTGTGTGTGTGTGTGTGTGTGTGTGTGTGTGTGTGTGTGTGTGTGTGTGTGTGTGCGTGTGTGTGTATGCGTGTTTTCCATCTGGATCATCTCATCAAGTGTTTGACGAGAAGATGAGTCGAAGCAGGTGCATCAGAGCGGAAAACACACACTTCTGCACTGCTGGAGATCAAGGACCCTCCTACACAGGTGAGAGCCTCACCCGAGGGGGTCCGGACTCCTTGTGAACCCACAACTCACTGTTTGTGCTTGATGTTTTGAACCATAGGTTGAATCGATGGATCGTATAAAATAGTTTTATAAATTCTAATGCGCATAAGCCTTACATTGATGAGCATACTCATTGCCATTTGAGACATTTTCAAATTACGTTCGAGTAAGTAGCCCTGGGTGTTTAACACAGTGCTGCTTCTTAACGTTTTAAAAAATGTCGACGTACAGAGCAGTAGGGTAAAGGCATCGCTACAGGAACAATACTTTGATCAACCCTCTGTATATATTTTATATAGAAATTAGGAATTGGATCTCTGATGTCTATAGCGTGTCTATAGCAGATGCGGCTAATCCGCTAGGCTTTGCCCCTGTAGACACTGTTGGCATTTAGATTTGCTTTAAATATTTGATGGTTGTCTGTGGGGGGGGGGCGCTGTCAGGATTCGAGGTGTTATGACACTGTGACAGAGAGATGACTGGAACAGCTGGAATGCAGAAGGAGGGGGCAGAAAAACTGCACATCGGCAGCGAAATGAGCCCGAGCGCTATGTAATTAATGGCATTTGAGAAATGACTCGAAAATCAAGTTTGACAACTGTGTTTTCACAGCCTGTCTGGAATAATAGGGGGAGTCAAGACGATTTATGCTAAAACAAAACAGTATGTGTGTGTGTGCGCGCGCGTAGTTAGCAACAAACGGTGTATTAGACAGTGACTGAAATGCTGATGAAAGGTAATCCTCGACTCCGTCCACTCCACTGATGATGGGGGTGTTTTCGATGTCATTTGTCATGTGGGTGGCTGCTATTGTCATTGCCTTGTCTCTCTGCTCTTTTTCTCTTCCTTGCATTGTTAGCAACGATGCTAATTTTACCTCACTGCTAGAAACGCTAACCTCTCCTTTTTCACACCCCGAGACCCTTTATACTGAGTGTTCCACTCCTCATCTAGACTCGACACACGTCTCTCAGGCTAGACACGCAAACTACACACATTGTTTTCAAAATACAGGTCTTGCCTCTCTTTATTTCTCGCATTCTTTTCTCTGGCGCTTTCTCATTCCCAGGAGAGAGGCACACTCTGCCCGAACCTGTGTGCAGCCACTCATTTACATTTAAAGTGGCTGCTGAGGGCTCGCCGAGGCCTGTGCAGTCTAATTCTTGTCTGAGTGTGTCTCAGTGGCCTTCCGAGGCTGAGCTGAGTGTCTATGCAGTGCCCTGTCTAAGCTCTGATTGTATCACTGTGGTTCTCCTAATTGCATTGTAGAAGCCCTTACAGTTTGATTATGACTGTTGGGGGGTGGTTTCTTTGCTCAAACGCTTCTCTTTGATATCTCAAGAGATTTAATACTGATCGAAGGCCGTATGTTTCTTTAAGGCATCCCCTTTCTCATGTTAGCCCTTGAATAACAATGACAACAAGGTTGAATTTAAACAAGTAAGTGATCGAGTAGGTTCTTCAGCTTGGTGCACTAGAGGACGTCATTTTGTCCAATGCCCAGAGCATTTACTTTGGTCAGTAGTCAAATAAATAAGATCTTTCAGGAAGGAGGGCTTACCCTACGCTGGTTGTGTGGCTCTATAGCTACTTCACTTCACGAAATTTGAAAATAATTCCAAGACAAGAGGTAAAGTGTGTCCCGATCATTGTCCCAATTACTTTTATTGTTTTTGAAAGACGCTTTTATCCAAAGCAAGTTACAAGTCAGGCAGAATCCAATCTAGTTAAGAGCTTTACTCAAGAGCTGTGGATAGCAAATGAGTGATGGCCCAGTGCCAAGCCCCATCCACATAAGGAAAAGTGTGATGAACTCATTGGAAAATGGCTGCTAAAGCACATATGCAACTAAGAGATCAAGGTGCCTCAGTGGGGGTGTAGGTGCAACTGGCCTGCCGCTTGTCGGACTGGACCTCATACCGAAATTAAAAAGTCACAAAAACCCTGTGGAAGCTTTATTCTTTTAAGGTTTATGCTACCTTGATTTAGAGGTGAATAAAAATGTCCTCTTATCACATAAAAAATGTGATGTTTTATGGAGTATTTCCACACAAACCGTCAGGTTTATAGTGCCGGAACCACAGGGTACAGGACCACAGTCGTATCCTGTATCACTGATCATGCTCTGTCTCCGCCACATGAGGATGTAATAATAATGCTATCACAATAAAGAACACACAGTCCTAAATCGTAAAAGGTGTGTAAAGGTCCATGCTGCATCATCAGTGTACTTGTGTATAAAACATGCATATTTGTGTGTACAGGAGGCCAAAACCGCAACACATATACATCCTGGCAAGTTCTAAACTCTTTATTTGGTCCATTATTGGAGCCCAATTTTGAGAGGCTCTGGAGAAAGATATTCAAGTAAAATGTCCAGAAGCTTAACCCATTAACCATGCTTGTTTCTGATGCCATGATTCAACAACCCTTGAAAGGTGCCTTTGTTGTTCTACACCAAAAAACTTCAGTGGTTGTGCACAGAGCATCAAGATCAGAGCAAGGGCACAATGGATACATCTGGTTCCAGATTTACGCTTGATTTGGCTGTTGTTGTTTCAAGCCTGACCCAGTTCATCAGCAATAAGTGCTCTCTCTTTCTCCCCCCGTCTCACTCATTGGTACTCATGTCTCTTTCCTCAACTCATGGCCTGCCTTGAAAAAGTCAAGATGTTTAAATAACTTAAACCCCTTTTATTTTTCCTATCTGAAAGGAGTGTCTTGACGACGTTGATGACTAAATTAATGAGTAAACAGATAAAAGTCACTGAGAACACAGTGCTGTGTGGGTAAAGAATATATTATTTTCATACTATATACTTTGAAATATAACTTCTCTATAACTTGCCACCATGACGCCAAAGATTACATTGTGCTTAAACCATTGTGCTGCTCAATTTGTTGACTGTAACTCTAAACGGCAAAGACGTTGTAGCTAAATCGATCAATTATGTAGATTTTTGACTTTAAATTTTTTTGTTTGTTTAGATCTGTTAAGTAAGCTATTAATTCAATTCAATTATATTTTATTTGTATTTAACAATGTTCATGGTGGCAAAGCAGCTTTAAAAAATTTTACTAATATGCAAATAAATTATAGAAAAGTCTAGGAGAAAATGTATGAATTCTAATTATCAGTTCCTCTCTGATAAACAAGCCAGAGTTAGGTGGCAAGGGAGTTTGTCCTCCTCTTGCTTGATGAATTTCATCTATTTTCTCTACTTTGGTTTCCTGCCGACAGTCCAAAGACATGCAGTGTACAGTAGGTTGACTGGTGTTCCCAATTTGTCCATAGTGTATGATTGGGTTTGTGCCTTGTAATAGGCAGGCTCCCCGTCTAGGGGGTACCCTGTTCCCTGTGTTCTCTGGGATAGGAGTTCCTATAGATGTGGGATAGATGTATGTTTAAATAATCAGGGGGATTTATATAGGTTTGTAACAATATGAGTGTTCCAGAGTCTGAAAAAAAACTGATTTGCTGATTATTCCAATGTAGTGAACCACAGGGTTGCAGCATTATATATATATATATATATATATATATATATATATATATATATATATATATATATATATATATATAAAATTATTTTTATTTTTTTTGGCTTTAGTTCTTGGGTATGTCAAGAAAAAATGTACTGAGTTTTAAATACATCTGCTTCAGTATATTCTGGATCATAAAAACCATCATGGCTATTGAGTTAGAAATCCCAATAAGAGGTTACATATAAGAAAAAACCTTGAAACGGACAATGAAAAAGGAAAAAAGCCAAATAATTCTGACTTTGCCCTTGAATATAGCTATGCATCATGGCCATTGGTCTGCAGCATTGTATACTTTTACAGCTAATTTTCAGGCCAACCAGAACATTCTAGGATGTGTCCAATTGTTTAAACATAGCCTACTAGTACATGCTGGTCAGCGCCTCAACTCAACACCCACAGCACGTCGCTCGAGCAAAAACGAGTAAATAAAAGGAGCAGATGCCAGACAGGTGAGCATGGCTATAGAGCCTCTGAAAGGAGAACAAACTAACTGAGCTGTGGCAGAAGCACGAGTGCCTGCGCATTGTCAATTTGAGGAACCATCACAACAAAATCTGAGCCGAGATTGCCTTGAGCCACATGGGTGACTCGACAATAGAGGCGCCGTTCGTGTCCCGCTGATATTACGCTTGCAAATGTGTGCAAAGTAAAGATAAAAGACATTTTAAAGACAGGTGAAATGTCTTTCAAAAACAAGCTACGTGCAAATAAAAATTGACAGCGAACTACGGCACTGCCACCTAGACCAGCTTACTAGAATGGCATTACATTTTTCAAATAAACACAAAATTGTATTGTTTTAGCGTTAAGGGTTGAATCTGGTTAAATCTAAGAACATAAATAATTTTGCATACGTTTGCGATTAAACAACTCACTCACTCACTGACCCATCATCTATACTGCTTTATTCTATGTACAGCGTCACTGAGGCCTGGAGCCTATCCCAGGAGACTTGGGGTCCAAGGCAGGGTAACTCTGGACAGGGTGCCATTCACTATGGGTAATTTGGGAATGCTAATTATCCTAATCTGCATCTCTTTGGACTATGGGAGGAAACTGGAGGGAACCCATCAAGCACAGGGAGAACATGAAATTCCCAATGCCAATGCCCCAAACCCAGCTTCTGGATGCAGTACCAGTACCAAGCCTGGATAATGGGGTAAAGGTTGTGTAAATTCTGTGACAGCTGTGGTGACACTTTGACCAACTATAAAATGCAAAATGTCGGGTTGAATGATGAATCGTGGAAC
This sequence comes from Channallabes apus, assembly GCA_030522415.1. Taxonomy (NCBI): domain Eukaryota; kingdom Metazoa; phylum Chordata; class Actinopteri; order Siluriformes; family Clariidae; genus Channallabes; species Channallabes apus. Next base: position 48,427,742 of record CM060108.1, on the reverse strand, counting down.
TACCAGAGGGAGAAAATAAAAACAGCATTTTTTTTGGTTTCTTTGTTTTTTATCTTGTCATCTGTCTTCCTAAATGTTTATATTTGCTTTAGGAAGGGGTACATGATGCTGCAGATTTTGAGAAACAAATCAGACGCAGGGCGTTCAGGCTGATCAGGGTGATCCTTCTAAAAGAAGGTATGACAGCTTGACAACCGCACCACTTTCATGACATCTTGGCCTCCCACATCTTGTTAATTGACTCCTCCCCCATGCTTGATCCGTTTCTCCACACCACTGGTGGTGAAAAAACATTTACCTCAGTAGGGAGGGTCGACGCCCGCCATAACCGTTAGTGAGCGATCGTTCCGGTGCTAAATGGCCGCTGTGACAGACGGCCCACCCGGCACAGCTGAAACCTGGCACGGACTGATCCATCACCGAGAGATGGAGCAAGAGAAAGACAGAAAGGTTGATGCATGGCGCACTTTGTCCATTTTTTCCTCCATAATGGGAAAGGAATGATGACTGCAAACCAAGCAAGAGCACCAAATGCGACTTCACCTGCCTGATTTTTATAAATTATAAATGCATTAAATCCTTTGTACTGCAAGGCATTAGGGGCAAGTTTGCACTTGTGCAATTATGACATAAATTCATCCCGTTAGAGGCTCCGGTGTGATGTTCCTCATTTTTGCAGGAGGAAAAAAATTGAGAAATAAGATACATAAATTCAAGCAGCATACGATTTTCTCCTTTCGAAGAAAGGAACAATCAGGCGCTCGCCAATCGCTCTGCTGAATTTCAATGTCGGTTCGAGCAGGCTTTTGATAAACCAGCGAGATGGAATCAAAGCAGGAAGCCGTCTGCTGCTCCGAGTCAACAAATGAATATGAGAGAAACAGGGAAAGACAGAGTGTGTGAAAGAGAGAAAGAGAGAGATAAAGATGGAAAGACATAGAAGAAAGTGAAACTGAGAGACATATGATGGTAATGACGATACGGAATGAAGACAGAGAGGCCGAGCAAGAGAGAGAGAGGGAGATGAAAGCAGAGGTGGGGGATAAAAGAAAGGGCGAGCTGGAGAGATGGAGAGACAGATGAGAGGAGATGGAACCAAAAAGAAAGAAGAGTTTCTAACAGACACCGTTGGAAAAGCAGCTTCTTAGGCAAAACGGTTGACGTGCAGTTACTCGCTCTTGTTTAAAGTCGTGCATTTGTAAGCTTTGCACCTTATTAAAACCATGCACCATGCACATGCACATAAAAGTGAGTGTGTGTGTGTGTGTGTGTGTGTGCATATGTGTGTGTGTAACTGTCCACTCTCATTTCCCCAGCATGATAACGGTTGTCACAATCGCTTTGCTTCCCGCAATACTAAAACGCTTTGAGATCTATTTCACGCACCATACGGCAGAATTATTTATTCCCCCTTTCTACCTCCTTTCATATCTTGGGCTGTGATCGATGTCTGATTGGTCCACCTGAGAGGGGGCACTCAGGACACAGCGCCTGATAGGTTTAATACAACCTTCATGATGGGTCATAACTGCCCTGTATTGTGTCCTGTATCATTTGAAATGAATACTCCACAATTTTCAGATGATCGTTTTTTTAGCCCATTCAAAGCAAACACACACACACACACACACATACAGAGTCTCACATGCACGCTCTGAATCCGTTAACAGGTTCTGTAATACTGGGGATAAATTCACCTGGGATAAGAGCGGAGAGGCGCGCCAATCTTTCTCACCGATTTAAGCTTTTTTTCCCCCTCGCTCTTTTCTCGGCTTTAATCGAGACATTGTGATTCTCTAACACTCTTATGAAGGATTCAATTTTTACATTCCTGTAAAAAACCTTGAGTGTCAGAACATTCAAAATCAATTAGGAACATTCTGGGAAGCCATGTCTGCGTCATTATTTTTTCTTTTTGATTCTCAGGCTTATTCATCATCCCATGACTTGCTCTTGATTTGAGTCTTGAACCTGGTCTGGTTAATCAAAGTCTTGGTGTATCAGTACCCTAAGTGCATCCCAAATAACATTCTCACATGTCCTGGTTTTTCCCTTTATCTGGTTGAAGTGATAATTTTGGGTTCTTTGAATCTCTTGGAGGGTGGCGCGGTGGTGTAGTGGTTAGCACTGTCACCTTGCACCTCCAGGGTCTGGGTTCGATTCCCCGGCCAGGCTCGATTCCCGTCTCTGTGTGCATGGAGTTTGCATGTTCTCCCCGTGCTTGGTGGGTTTCCTCCGGGTACTCCGGTTTCCTCCCACAGTCCAAAGATATGCAGGTTAGGCTAATTGGCGTTCCCAAATTGCCCGTAGTGTGTGAGTGTGTGTATGTGTGTGTGCCCTGCGATGGATTGGCACCCTGTCCAGGGTGTACCCCGCCTAGTGCCCGACGTCTCCTGGGATAGGCTCCAGGTCCCCCGCGACCCTGAACACAGGATTAAGCGGTGTAGAAAATGAATGAATGAATGAATGAATCTCTTGGTTTTGGTCCCATTAATCTGAAACTTGACCTTCCTTTGGGATTCAATACTTATTACCCAATACACAGTGCAATAATTGGTCAGAATTGGATTACTCTGGCTATATTCATATTACAGCTCTGAAATTACTCAGATCTGGGCAGTGGTGGTGGTAGCAAGGTTCTTGGTTACTGATTTAAAAGATGGAGGTTCAAGTCCCATCACTGCCAAAAACTGCCACTGTTGAGCCCTTGAGAAAAACAGTTAACTCTATCTGTTCTGGGCGCTGTATCCTAACTGACCCTGCGCTCTGACCTCAGCTTCCTAACTTGGATATGCACAAAAGGTAGATGCGACAAATAACTGAATCTTAATCAGATTTTTTTATGGCTGTCTTAATGGACACATTTGTACATGGTCTTAGATCAGATATACAGTATATCAGATATGTGGTCATACTGTATGACATTGGTCATGCAATGCCTCCATGCATGACATCAGCAATTTTTTTAGCACTGCTAGCAAATAATTGCTAAAGCAGCTAAGGTGTCTGGTTTTCTTCCTTATTTTGGACCTCAACAAATACAGCTCACTAACTGCTAGCTGTCAAAATCCCTAGCATATTTTTGTTAAAATCACATCCATTGGTTGGAATGAATGAGTGCTCATAGGAATAGTCAGATAAAAGTCAGATAAAAGTCATGTGTAATTATAAGTGTGAATCATCATGACACGCAAATACTATCTGAGCAATAAAAATGGATTTGAACAATGTACTGTAGCTTGTAATGTGAACTTAGCCTTTGAGTCTGGACTTGATATTGGTTCTATTACTCTGAGTCTTGATCTTTGTCCGAGTGGAATTGTGCTTAGCTTTGGTTCAGGTCCCATTACTCCAGATCTTTACCCAGAATCTTAATTGCTATTTTATTAATGAGAATCTCTATATAGTGAAATTTTGTTTGGCTGTCATTGTTTTGGTTAAATTTTTAAGTCTTGAACTTGATTTACGTCTCATAACTTATACATTGGTTTAGGTTTCATTCCTCGGATGTCTTGGTTTTGGTTCACCTGTTCTGAATCATGGTACAATTTTTAATGCCACGAGTCCAAATCCAGTACTTCGGCTCCGGAGCATTGTGTCATTACACTTAATCTTGGGTTAGATCCCATTACTCTGTGTCCTAACCTCGGTTGTCAGCTCATTATTCAAACTCTTGTTCTGTACTTCTTTTCTGTGTTTTATTAGACAAAATTACTATTGAGAATTTTGGTCTGGGTCTTGTTACTTACATTTTTTTTATCTTGTTTTGACCCTATGAATCTCGAGTATAGTCCGGGTTCCTGACCTCGGTCTATAAGTCACATTAACCTCAGGCTTGGTCGGAAACTCATTATACTGGTGCCTGGTCTGAGTCTGATTATTTTGAATTCTCTCCTTGTTCTGCATTTCTTTACTTTCATTGCATTTTGATTTTGGTCAGAGAATCATTGCTTTAATATATTGTCTTGGTGAAATTAGTTTAAACCTAGGTCTAGAGTCAATTACATCCTGACATCCTAGGTTTTGGTTTGGTTTTGTGATCTGGGCCTGTTTATTCTAACATTTATTTGGGTCATTGTATTTTAAGTCATGGTCTAGATCTCATAAGTCTTGGTTTAGGTCCCATTACTCTGGGACTTGACTTTGGACTTAGGTCGCTGTTGTGTCTAAGTACTTTGTTTTGGGCCTATTACCCCTGGTCCTGAACTTGCTCTGGATAGCAGTAAACTAAGCCCTCAGCTTCAGCCTTATTACTGTGGATCCGATGACCCTGATGTTTTTGGTATTTGAAAATCTTGGTTTGTGAGTCCGAACTCTAACTCTTGTCTCGGTTCTCTCTAATCTTAGTCCTGGTCTGGGTCTTATTACTTTGGGACCTACCCATTACTCAAATTGTCTTCTTTATCTAATTGCACTTGGTTACTATTAGTCTTGGCTTTGACTCATTGATGTTCAGTCTGAGTCTCATGAATCAGACTCTTGGTGATGGTCTCATTACCTGGTGTCTTGTTCCGTAGTCAGTTTTGGTCTTGCTCTGGACCCTATTACTCTGGCCTTGATCGATTAATATGAGTATTTGTCTGGGTGCCATCACTTCAAGTGTGGATTTTGGTCGCATTACTCAAGGTGCAAATCTGGGTCTCATTACTCTTAGTCTGGCTTTCAGGGTTGCTGATATAATGCACTACCTGCAGGCTGTGCAATGAAGCATCTTTAAAAATGGGATTAGCCAAAGAGAGACAAGCATTTAGAGCTCACTGCACTGGACAGAGAGAGAGAGAGAAAGAGAGAGAGAGAGAGAGTAATAATACAGCTGGCAGTGTGCCACAACTCATGGGCATCCAGCCAGCAGAAGATCCTCTCTAGGGCTATCTCACACACCATACACACAAAAAGACAATTAATACACATAAACGCATACACACATTCTATCATATTCATGCATGGGCTCATCTTTCACACACCACACACACACACACACATTCCCTACTGAGTACACACTGACAGTCGAAGCTCCACCTGCCAATGTAGTAGCAAATTATCCTCTAGACTCGCACTATGGCTGAACTCCTTCAGGAGACCCAATTAGCAAAGATTCAAATCATCTCTCTCTCTCTCTCTCTCTCTCTCTCTCTCTCTCTTTCTTTATCCATCTATATATCCATGCATGTTTTCTCTTTTGTCGTGTCTCTAATTTAAACAGCAGTAAAGCAGCATGTGCTATCAGTCTTTCAGACCATCACAGATAGATTTGTAATCAGGGCTCTTTGAAGTTCAGCAATCCTGTTTCACATCAACTGCATTCATCAGGATGTCAAAGGCAAAAACAAGCAGGGAAAAAAAATACTTGCACAACAACAATTTCCCTCCCTGCATGGCCTACAAATGAGAGTTTTAAATAAAAACAAGCAAATTCTACCATAGAATGGATTCAATCCTGCCCTGCTTTAGCTGAGAAAATGAGTTCCATCCATTAAATTTGCAATATTATAAATTTGCCTATTATAAATTATCAGTCAGCCATTCACAGTGTTCTAGTTTAAATGCACATGTATCTAGTTTGGATTCCTTCTAGCATTAGACCTTAAAGCTAATTATACATTGGTACAAATTAGTACATTGACCAGATTCTATTCTGATATATTCTATTCTATTCTATTCTGATACAGTACTGTGGAAAAGCCTTGACCACACCCTTTTTTCATATTTTTGCTTCCAAAGAGCCAGACTTGCTTGCATTTTTATTGCAGTCTTGAGGAACCGTTCTCCACGCTGACTCATATTCAGAGTCCCAACATCTGAGCAGTTTCAGAGGTTTTAAACAGTATGACCTATGAATCATAAAAAAGCATCTACATTAAGGCATGACCGAGTGAGAAAGAGGTGCAGGTGATGACAGATGGTCAGGCCGATGATTAGAATACTGCTGATGCTGAATGCTGAGTGGATGGGAATGATGAGAGGGGAAATGTGGTCGCTGCTAAAGTTGCTACATAAAGAATCCATTTTGAAATTGTCAAAGACTTTTGTTCACATTTTCTTAATTGACATCATGAAATAAAGGGCTGGCTCAAGGCGTTTGAAACAGGACTGTATTCCTAGACACTTCACCTGAAAATTAGATCTACCAACATAAGAAATGGATCAAGAAAGACAGCTTGACAGGAGCCGAGTTCATTTCTGATGTTCGATTTTAGGAAGCGAGTAAGGGAGCCAGCTGCAACTTCCACCGTCCAGAAGCAATGAGACACAGCGGGAGGGGAGCCATTTTGGTTTTTAGGTGAGAATGAGATTCAGACGCTCAGTGGAGCTCCATTTCCGGATGCTCTTCATTGACAAGAAAGAAAAAGAAACATGTACAAGTGCACATTAGTACAAGTATCTATCAGATTTGTCACCAGTACATATAGTATAGATTACTGTGCATACAGGATAGAACCTATACCATTTGATTAAATGCAACCAACATGATATGGATTTACAGGAGGTGTGGTTGGTTTAGAAATAAATAAATAAATGACATTAAATGCTTTAAACTGTGTGACTACAACAATGATAATAAAATAATTAGGCAATAAAACTAAATACGATCTGCTGTTATAGGAAAATAATCAACAATGGTGTGATGAGATTATAGGATAATGTGAAGTTGGACATATTTCTCAGAAGAGAAATTACCATAGTGGTTTATTTCCCTTTTTATATCAACCTTTTTTAATTTATAATTGTATTGAATGCTGTAAAATACTGACTGCTAGTTTCCGGTCTCACGTACACTGCAGTATTTATTTGTTAAAGATATTTATCAAGCCACTGTACTGCACTGCTTTATCCTGTATTCAGGGTCGCGGGGACCTGGAGCCTATCCCAGGAGACTCAGGGCACGAGGCAGGGTACACATTCTGGACATGGTGCCAATCCATCGCAGGGCACATACTGTATGCATACACACACTCAAACACTCATTCACACACTACGGGAAATTTGGGAACGGCAATTAGGCTAACCTGCATATCTTTGGAGGAAACCGGAGTACCCAGAGGAAACCCACCAAGCACGGGGAGAACATGCAAACTCCACGCACACAGAGCCTGGCCGGCAATCAAACCCGGACCCTGGAGGTGCAAGACGACATTGCTGACCACTACACCACCTGTACTGTAGCTCAAATATTAAAATAAAAACATAATAGTTTGACAGCAAAATTTTGACAGCAATAATCTCCTCTGAACAGTTGATATTGAGATGTAGATCTGCTACTTCTGCTCTGTAAATCCTTCATAACGGCTCTAATCTGAGGTGCTGTTTGTTCTTTGGTGATTTCTGAAGCTGGTAACCCTAAATGAACTTAGTTCTGGTCTTGCTTTCCTGGGAAGGTCTTCATGAGAGGCAGCTTCATCATGGAGCTTAATGGGTTTTACAAATGCACTCGACAATATTGTCCTTGCAAGAACTGTTCCAGAACAGCTGACCTTCATGAGTTACAGGAAAAACTGACTGTATTGTTGCTATGTAATTACTTATCACTAAACAAAAAACATTGAATTAGAGGAAGTGTCTAAACTTTTGAGTGGTACTGTAAATAACATGGTGTTCACACAAGATCCAAATCACATAATGCAATAATTCATAGAATGTACTGCAGACATTAAGTGACACATAACTGCAGAGGTCAGAGATGGGAGTTAAGTTAGTTCATGCACTTTGTTACTGTACTGGTGTGTAGTATTTGAAGAGGGAATTCCATCACCTGCTGGCTATTATTGCAGGACTTGGCATGCCTTTCCTTTGAGACACACCTAATAATGTAAGAGGAGTTTAAAATCAGAAGGTTTGCTGGTTGCAGACATCAACAAAAACAGCAAGTTCAGAATCAGGAAGCGGCGAGAGAGAAAGAGAAAGCCAGAGACAGAGAGAACCTACAGTGAGATAATACAAGTCATTCTAAATTAGTAAATTTGAAGGTGAGTACTTTTGCATTTTTCCTCAGGTAAATAAGCAAATCGAGGACTTCTGCATTTACTTCAGTAATATTTGCCCTAGGGAATCTATGCTTTTAGCTGTGGTTTCCTCACATTTCCCCTGTTGCACTGGAAGTATCTTCACTCCACTGATCATGGGACAGAAAGAAGTGATGATACTGGCTACTCAACAACTCCCTCATACTCGTATCCAAATCCCACCCATCACTAGGGGGCTCCAACAACAAGGCTTCTACAACCAGCCACGGAGGACCAAAGACTATCACATGTTTCCTCCAAACCGCATGACGTCAGCAAACCGCATCCTTTCGAACTGCTTGCTCATGCACCATTGGGGCGGCATAACACACATGAGGACAGCGCTATCCACTGCTTCCAATTGCATGAGCTCACAGACACCCTGATTGACTATAGAGCCATGATAGAGCACTAAGTGCCTCCCATCCAACCTTGCTGTGAGAGCTCGGCCAATCAGCTCTCTCTAGGCTCCAGGCTGCGAGAAGCTACAGCATCACCCGGGAACTGAATGCTGGCTATCTAAACTTCGACCTAACATGAATGACAATAAACATGTCCAGTCAAACGTTTCTGTATCCTGATGACACTAGTAAATAAATGTTTAGATCAAACGATAATTGACGATAGTGTAGTCCTCCCCAAAACAAGATTGTGGTGGATTGTTGATTGGAAATGGCCCTAGACCTCAATCGGGACCACTAGAGATTCTGAGCACCTTGATAGCCTTCCCTCCCCCTTCTCCAATCCTGACAATGCCTTGACTATAGGTTGTTGAGGCTTGGCTGCTAGAAGATGAATTAGCAATTACACCCACCATCACCATGTCTGGTAGTGTTGTGTTGTTGATTCCTGGAAGTTACTTTTTTCTGTGGAGGGATAAGGATGCAATAACAAACATCGATCGTTCCCTGAAATGGCTTTTCCAAAAGCTCTGGGACCTTTTATGATCAAATACTAGCCAGGTACATCGGTTCCTGCCTTAAAAGGAATACATCTTCACCGACAGCCATTATGGATCCTTTTGAGCAAGCCAGGCTGGTCATCATGCACTGGAAATGGTGAGAGGAAGAGACAAAGCAAAAAAAAAACAGGAAGCTGAGCACAAGGTCACCTCATTACAGCCCATTTGTTCCAGCTGTCATTAGGAATCACACGGAGTGTCACTCATCCCAGGAACGAGAGAGAGAGAAGGAATGAGAAAGACACGCGGGGCTGGTCGAAGATGTCACCCATCATATCAGTGCCAAAGCTCACACTTTTAAATGCTTTACTGTATCACTCCATTATGACCTTGTGTCTCATGAAACCACACTCGGGCTCGTCTCTCCGTACTTCCCCATCCCTCCCTCCTGTCTGCTCTCGTCCCTCTTCAATAAGGAGGAAGGGAATCTTTAATAAGACGTTATCGTGTGGGATGAGGAGATAAGCGTGGGCTCTGGATGGCTAATCATTAGCAGCGGTGGCGGCGGTTTCAAAATGGCCGCCCTGCAGCTAGGTTTTCCATTTTGTTTCTCAAGAGAGATAACGAAACCCTGCTGCAAGGCACAATGTCGTTCATGCCATGAAAACCTCTGCCATTATTGATGAAGAAGCCCCCGCTGAATACACACACACACACCACACCACAACACAACACAACACACACGCACACTCCAATTTATGGGAATTTGTTTGAATTGCTGCTGGAGTGGGAAAAAAAGAGGATTCCCGGGTATGGTGGAAAAAGATGATAAAGAGGTCTAAATGTCGGATTTGAACTGTCAGAAAGGTGGAAAAGCCATCCAGAAGGAAGAAATGATATTCAGTCCAAGGTGATAGTGTGTGTGTGTGGATGTGTGTGTGTGTGTTAAGCAAATGAGCTTCTACACTCTGAGCTGACAGGAGCTAAATGAACAAATATAACTGAACGTGAGAACCATAAAATGTTTGATTCGCTTTTGCATGAAAAGATTTTTTTGTTTTTTTTTTCCCTTGGAAAAGTTGTACAAGATGAACTGTGTGTGAACTCTTTTACCCTTTACTTTAGCAGACTTACAGTACAAACCTTTCTTTTGTTTGACTTACCAAGAACAAACCTATGCTGTACATTTAAGCAACAGCGTTGCTGGATTCTGGAATTGTTCACACTACCTCATACAGTGCGACAAAATCAGGGATGTGTTTAATATCTGCATGATTTTACACTTTGTGCTCCTGACATACTGTATGATTGGCTGGTTAGAAGAATACGAGAATAAAAAGGAGGACTGGCCGTCGTCACTCATCATCTATACCACTTTACTCTGTAATCAGGGTCACGGAGAAACTCAGGGCACAAGGTGTGGGACAACATGCAAGAACATGCAAACTTCATGCACACAGAGACATGAATCGAACCCAGACTCTGGAGGTGTAAGTTTTTTTTTTCAACGTTTTTGGCTGCTTCTCAGTTTAATATCTTGATAAATCGCTGTTGTACACAACCCTAACCCTAACCCTTCACTCTGCCCCTAGTGGTCTCCTATCCCATTTATCCTGTACAGGGAAGGATGTATCCTATTGCAGGGGACTCATTGGACTAGCTGGGGTACACCTTGGACAGTGTATAAAGGGCATAAAGTACAAGCAAACGCACACTCACAAACTATGGACAATTAGCCTAATCTGCATGTTTTTGGACTGTGGGAGGAAACCGGAGTAGCCGGTGTAAAGCCGCCAAGCTCAAGGGGAACATGCAAACTCCACTCATGCTAACCTGGGGAGGGAATAAAACCCTTGGCCAGGGAGGTAACATTTGTTTCATATTAATATTGTTTTAAAATATTTTTTTTGCAACATTGTGTTCGGGGAATTCGTTCAACATTATCCCATCATCATGTACTCCATGTTGTTCCAGAATTTGATCAAATTAAAAACGAAAACAACCTAATACCAATACTTCCCCAGCGTCTTAAACATTTAACATCACCACATTTTGTCAAACCAAAAATTCATGCTGGGTCAGAAGAAATCTTAAGTTAACATTTGTAACGGAGCAAGAAGGACAATATGATGAAAGTACTTCACTACAGTGGACGAGTACATCGTGTTCTGTTTATCCACTAGGAGTGGATGGGTGCCAATACATTTGAATTCTGACTTAAACAAATAATCATGTATGTCCAACACACCCAGTTCATAAGAGATTTCCCCACAACCAGTAGACACCTTGGACCTATTTGGACGTGATTAACTTCTCTAGGTTGATGTCATTTGTAATTACCTTCACAGTGAGAAAATTACGATTCGTTTTGGTTTATTTTTCTATGAACTGGGATGTTTTCCTACTTTACTGGCTTATGTATTCATAGAGATCTAGAATCACAATGTTACAGCATGTGTGCATATAAAGCGGGGATTTATTGCAGCTGTGGCTGTCATTAGGCTTTATAAAGCCCCACTTTGTATTTACATATGCTACAGCTAATTTAATCAGCACGTATGATTGCTCATGCAAGCTTTCGGTTTTCATCCAGCAAAAAGGATGGAAAACATAGTGACTTTTCATTTCTTTTTTTATTATTATTATTATTTCCTTATTTATTTTTGCCTAGAGTGTTACGACTCTCTGGTTACAAAAAAATGGTTACAAATTGTTGCATCATCACATAAAACAGCGACCGAAAAAAAAAATTCATTCAAGAAGCCATGTCTGATCATAAAATGGCAGACGTCTATCCAAACAGAGCTGAACAATTCTCACTTGCAAGAAAAAAAAAAAACAATAAGTGTTCTTCAGAGTGTAAATTTCCTCAAGGGAGGAGGACGGACTGAAATAAAATTACACAGCAGCACCTGGTAAAATAACGCATAAAGTAACCCCCGACTTCACGGTTAAACCTAATGGTGGCCACATAAGCCGAAAGCCCGACACGAAAGGCTGATTTTCCCACCGTAATCAAACTCAAATGTTGCTTACACAACCGCGCTGCTGTGCTCTTTACAGCCGCGAAGCACATGCGTTCTGGCACCATGGGCTTATTCCTGGTATAATAACCAATAATAACTATAATTATGGCTGAAACTGCCATGCAGGGATATGTAGGGCAGATTGTACTCGTGATAATTTTATGGCTCGAGCTTTGACGAAAGAAAAAACAAATCGAGTCGAGTCTAAAATCATGGAGGTGTTCTCTTAATAAAGCCTCTTATCATAAAAAAAACTGAAGATCTAGGCATTCTGGATATAGCATGAGTGTGCCAACTCTGATCTGGGACACTTCTGTTATGCAAGATCAGTGTGTAATAAAAGTGTAAAGTACACTCAAACAAACAGTACAAGTAATTTGGGAATGCCAATTAGCCTAATCTGCATGTCTTTGGACTGTGGGAGGAAACCCACCAAACCCAGCCACAGTGAGAACATGCAAACTCCATTCACACAAAGCCCGAGGTGGGAAACAAACCCAGATGCTGGATGTGCTGGAAGGCGACAGTGTTAACCACTAAGCCACCCACTAGTTAACCACGTACAGTACAAAAAAAAAAAATAAAATATTAAGGCCCTGCTCTGGCTCGGGATTCAGCTCCGACCCAGGAGTCATGTTTTTATTTTATTTTCTGAGTGAAGCAGCAGCAGCTGTCATTTATGTATGATGGAAATGTTCTGACAGCTCTCCTGAAATCTACACGTGTGTGTGTGTTTGAGTGTGTGGGTGTGTTTCTTTTTTGCATTGGACCGTTTCCTCAACCAAAAAAAAAAACTAAAAAACAATTCCCTTCTGGTTTTATGAAAAAACTAAAGCTCACAAGTGGATTCTCAATATCTTGTAAAAAAATAAAAAATAAAAAAATACAACGTTCTTTAGGTTATTTCTAGTTAAGGGTTCTTTGCTGAATTTAGGCAGACTGCGAAGCTAATTCTGCTAAGGGTGTCTTGTGTTAGCTTTAAGTGGCAATAAATGAATTGAGAAATGGATATAAGAGATTTATTTCAACATGCCCTCCTCGATTTCACCTGTTCAGTTATAAATATATAAAACGGGATATATGTCTTCTATCTATGTATGATTAGCAGCTAACCTCTTACCTAGCCTTCTTCAGCTCTTAGTTACATTTTAACATGTACATGGCTTAACATTGAAAATGTCCTCATGAATAGCTCAGGAGTCACCCCTTCCTTTTTAGTGATTTTTTTTCTATTCAATTCTAGTTGTCCATTTTTGGGTCACTGAGAGACGCCTAAGACTTTCCCTGTGTGTGGACGAGTACATGACAAATTAACGTTAACTTTGAATTTGAAAGCATTGAAAACATTTCTCAAGCATGAGTGAGAATTTTTTTTTTATCTTTTGTCCAATTTCTTCATTGTGATTGGCTGAAAAAATACATGTCAGTGATGGGGTGTTCAAAAGCATTTCATTTAAAACTACAGACAGTGAAATGGTGGTTTTGAAAAATCTAACAGAATGTGTTAATCATGAGACCCTCCCATCAGTTTCTTTTATATTTCACAATTTAAAATGTCAATATAAGATCAGCCTCAAATCTGGCTACTTTTAAGTGCAGTTTAATCCTTGATTTGCGAGCATAATTTGCTTTGGAAATGTGCTTGTAATCCAAAGCACTCATATATCAAAGCAAATTTCCCCACAACAAATAATGGAAACTCAGATGATTAGTTCCACAACGCAAAAATATTCATATAAAATTAATTTACCCAAAATATGAAGTAAAAATAAAACAAATTAACCTGACTTTACCTTTGAAAAGAATTTTAGCTACAGTAAGACGAGAGTGGAGAGTAGGAGGGAGGGGGCTACTGTGTAGGACGACTTTCATACACACACACACACACACACACACTAACGAGATGTCGGCAAACTGGATTCTTTAACAACTCTCAATGCAAGGTGCTGGATCAAGTACTGTTTAAAGCCATGGCATGACTGTTTAAACTATGAGTACTTATAGAGCAGTGTATTGGCAATGTACTCTACTGTTATTGTGAGGGGTGTTCAAGTCAAAGTGAACTTTTTGATTGTACAGAATAACAGAACATTTCTGAGAGTAAAAACTCTCTTTATTTCTCTATATAATGCCCTTCGACACTAATGCACTTATCCCAGTGTTTCACTAGTGCTTGGACACCATCAAGGTAGAAAGGAATCATTGTTGCAGTGCCTGTTTCACGTCTGAAATTCTGGGTGGACCTCCCAGGAACTCCTTTAATGGCCTTTACAAACATGTGGAAATGGCTTGGAGGGAGGTCAGGACTGTACTCGGGATGTGTTACTCCCAGATGTTTTCCTGTAATGTGCTGGTAATGGTTTCCCGGTAAGTGGTGCTGGTGAATGATTGTGTGTATAGTACACACAGACAGATGCGTCTCTTCTTCATCGTAAGTTGGTGTGAAGGATCAGGTGTTCCATTCACTGGATGTTCATGGGAAGGACTGCAGTGCGCTTCAATTCACCTCGGCCGAGTTCGTCATTCATGAACGTACAACTTTCTTTGGAACGTTTTCATCGTTCAGGTGTTTTAAAGCGGATAAGAATCTAATATGTAGTGAACACTTTTACACCTTCAGTGACAAGAAATTATTTTACAAGCCCAGATGTCTTGAACAACCCTCATAGATTTATTTTTAACACTTATCATCATCTCTCCCCACTGCTCTTCTCCATCTACACCAACGACTGCACCTCCACAGACCCCACTGTCAAGCTTCTGAAATTTGCAGATGACACTACAATCATCGGCCTCATCCAGGACGATGACGAGTCTGCATACAGAAGGGAGGTCGAGCAGTTGGCTGTCTGGTGCAGTCACAACAACCTGGAGCTGAACACATTCAAAACATTGGAGATGATCGTGGACTTCAGAAGAAGCCCACCTGCACTTCCCCCACTCACCATCATGAACAGCACTGTGACAGCAGTGGAGTCATTCCGGTTCCTGGGCACGACCATCTCTCAGGACCTGAAGTGGGTCATTCACATTGACTGCATTGTTAAAAAGGCCCACCAGAGGTTGTATTTCCTTCACCAGCTGAATAAATTCAACCTGCCACAGGAGCTGCTCACACAGTTCTACTCAGCCGTCATTGAATCCGTCCTGTGCACTTCAATAACTGTCTGGTTTGGCTCAGCTACCAAAGCAGACATCAGAAGACTACAAAGGATGGTTCGGACTGCTGGAAGAATTATTGGCACCCACCTGCCCACGCTGCAAGAACTGTATATATCCAGAGTGAAGAAATGGGCACGGAATATCACTTTGGACCCCTCAAGCCACCTTCTATTTGAACTTTTGCTACAGAGCACCGAACACCAGGACAGTCAGGCACAAGAACATTTTTTTCCCCCAAGCAATCTACCTCATGAACAGCTAAACATCATTCTATCAATAAATATATGTGCAATATTGTGTACAATACCACTGTGCAATATACTGTATAATACCACAGATTTCAGATATTTACAGTATGTAACTTATTTAAAAATATCTCTCACTCTACTCCATTTGATGTCAACCTTTTTTTTTTTTTTTTGTCTTGTCATTTGTATTTTTTGTTCTGGAAGCTCCATCACTAAAAACAAATTCCTTGTACGTGCAAGCGTACTTGGCAATAAAACTCTTTCTGATTCTGAAATCATTGTTAAATCTGTATTTAATTCTCTCTTAATTTGATCTTTACAGGTTACATATCACTTATAACAGCAAAGAATAAACAAAATGACAGACTGAGAGTTGTTATGACTATTATGAAAAAGTGGCTTTTTAATCATTTTAATATTCAGACAGGTTTCACGTAAGTGGGTACAAGATTTACCGGCTAATGTGACCTGAAACAGTGCATTTGGAGGAGGAATGAAATAAAGGTACCGAAAGTTTCAGGTACAGTAGTCAAAAAGGTGCATTACCTGAGTGGTTTTTCAGCTAAAGCATTACTGCACCAGCAGTCACTTGTTCACAAAAGACCTTCATCTGGACCTTTAATTTCTAATATCACATGAGTGAGTAATAAGTTGTATCCTTAATAAGTCTTAAAAGTCTGTATAAGTTCATCTTTCTCTTTAGTATGTGGATGCAGGTGCATATTCAAATGATGCCTTGCTGAAATAATCAGAAAGCTGCTGAAGAAAAAAGAATTATAACTTATTATTATCATCACCGCTGTAGGGTGGCTTTATTAGCGATTCCCCTCACGTTAAACTGAGCATTTGAAAAGGGCTTTCATTCACATTTATCTCATTAACATAACACACACTCACCTCAACACTCCTTTATTCATTTATTCATATCAGGATTTTGGAAAAGAAAAGAAAAGAAAAGAAAAAAAAATATCTAAATCCTGTGTCATCCCTTTACTCTGAGTTATTCTCGACCTTCCAGTTCAGTTTATTCTTCATTGGGGATCTGAACACATTCAGCGTATGCACAAATTTACATCTGGTTTCCT
Source organism: Channallabes apus (assembly GCA_030522415.1). Lineage (NCBI taxonomy): Eukaryota > Metazoa > Chordata > Actinopteri > Siluriformes > Clariidae > Channallabes > Channallabes apus. Next base: position 48,411,320 of record CM060108.1, on the reverse strand, counting down.
CCACAAACTCACCCATTTATGTATTTTTAGTTAAATTTTTCACACAAACAGATTTATCCCAGATTCGTCTTTTATTTTCAGGATTCTATATTTTTTGTGTTCTTATAGTTCTACTTGTTTTCCCAGACACATTCAAGTGCACTTTATCACAGACGACAGGAGGCAGCAGGAGTGCTTTTCGGCACTGGCTTTCTTTTTTCTTTATTTGATGATGACGACTTGGTGTGTCAGAGCCCTAATAATTCTGCCCCAAGATACAATTATTAGCGTAGAGCTGTACAAACCGCAAATAGACAGAAAACTGCTGGTTCATTAGAGACGAGCCAAGTGGAAGAGAGGTAGGGGACATTGAGTGGCCAAGGACAAAGTGTATTTTTTTTTTCTTTTTTTCTGCTAGAAAACTTTTGCACAGAATGAAGAGTTTTTAATCTTTCATCAGAGACAGAAGCAGACAGAGAAATGGAGGTTGAAACACAATTTGTAAAAAAGAACAAAATGAGAACAACCAATGAAATCAGGTACAACCTGTTCGGCCAGACGAGGGACGCTGTGTCCCTGGCATGAGGCAAACACAACTAGAAAGTTATGATCATCGAACCATAACCTCATGTTACCGTTTTTTTTTTCTTTCCCCGAAATGTTTAAACACATTTCCAGAAACTGTGTCTCAATTCTTCAAGACTTTAAAAACAAAATGAACAGATTGAACAACTTTGGTTTAAACTCCACAAACCTCTTGCAAAATGGGACTCGAAACCATTCTCTTCTCAAAATTCTCCTGTCACACCTGATTCATTTCACCAAAAACAACGCACACAGATATCACGTCAAATAAACACTGATGTGATCGGTTCAATACCATCAGGAGTGTTCGTGTATGTCCTTCATGAGGCTCTACACTACCAGTTAGATGTTGGAAGGACACACCTTCCAAGTCTATTTCTTTTATGTTTAGTGATGCATTTTCTACATTCTAGATCGATACTGGAGATTTCAAAACTATGAAATCACACATATGGAATTAAACCACCAGTACAAAGTTTGTACACCCCTTCTAACTCCATTGTCAATCCTGATGTTTATTTCTTTCCCCACTGTAAAACAATACTGAAGGCCGTTTATCCAAAATACGCAATAATCTCCTTTGAACAATTGATATTGAGATGTATATTTGCTACCGTAAAATAATAGCTGATGTTGCTGAAAGATGATGATTATGAGCAATGTTGCTCAATATCAACTGTTCAAAGGAGATTATTGTGTATTTTGGATAAACAATGCCTTCAGCATTGCTTTAAAGTATTATAGAAAGAAAGAAAAATCTTATTCAAAATCAGTATTCAAATTCATGGAAATACACAGATGAGTCATAAAATTAGTACTGATTAGTAATAATATACCAGTAAACTGGTGACATGATCATGGGCACCCAAGGTTCATCAGTGCTGGTGGAAAGACAAACCCATCCGGTCAATGTTGGCCATGAGAGAAAGGTTTTAGGACACTCCATCAGAGCTGTTTTAGTAGGTAGGTCTTAACTTATAGATGAAGTGAAATGGTTGGTTGGTTGGTTGGTTGATTGGTTGGTTGGTTTGTTGGTTGGTTTGTTGATTGGTTGGTTGGTTGGTGGCACAAGTGGGACCTACACAATGTTGGGTCTAATAATTTAAGGATTCAATGATATGTCTGATCTCGGCAGGTTTCCTGCTCCTTGTGTTTGGTGAAATTTATTGTTTTTGTGTCCCAAAATAGCATGTACATGTTCTCCAGGGAAAAAAGACATATGGCATGGAGGATCCATTCTTGGTGGTCATGCCTTGGTGGCATTGCATACATCCTCCATTGCCTGGTGTAGTGCCACATGCTGGTAAGGTCAGTGTTTACACACATGCTGAAAAAATTCCTCTACTAAATTTCGAATAGTGGAAGGTACTGTAGTGTAGAATCACCTCTGGTATCTACTGTAGTGGGTAGAGTAAAACTGAAAATGCTGAAACATAGAGGTCGTGGATTGAAACAGAAACCACGCGACTAAACAACATGATCCTGGTTGTCCAAGATGGCTTCCACTATTGTGGGATAAACTCTTTCGATATATATCTATACTTTATTATCCACGTTAGTCAGGTATCACCGGTGCAAAACGAAACTAAAGAAGCAAACATCTGATAAAAAGCATGTCTCAGCTGATCATTCGTGCTCGGTTGACTTTTTCATCACTTAGACTTTAGAGAAACGAGCGCACAACAGAAAGATGGAGAGAGAAAGAGAAACGGTGTGAAAAGGCAAAACAGATCTCGTCTTGCAAAGACAACCATGTTGTATCTGTGTGTGTGTGTGTGTGAGAGAGAGAGAGAGAGAGAGAGAGAGAGTGGTGAGGAAAAGGCAATTCGTCGCCTGTTTACACCTCCAGGTGATAATGCGACACCTCCTCAGCCGAAGCGGCGGACGGAGAGAGGGAGCGAGAGAGAGAGTGTGTGTGTGAGTGTGTGAGTGAGTGAGGGGGGGATAAAATAAGACAGGCAATGTGTCCCCAGTGTGTGTCGGCTGGAACACAGAGGTGTTGTGTGAAGTAGAAAAAATACCCAGAAGGCCACGGGGCTCTGTAGGAAAGTAATTAGAGCAGCAGAGATACATGTTTTCGGTATTGTCATACACTTGAACACACAGTTTCCCTGCGGCCACACACACACACACACACACACACCTTTTACAGTTACCATTGCAGGTTAATGATGTGTTAAGTGCTTTCTCTGGCTCTTGTTATTAACACACTTTAATTACAATGCTGTGAGACGCAACACACACCAGCGTGTGTGTGTGTGTGGGGGGGGGGGGGATAATTAATGCAACCTGTCGTAGCAAATTTTTTTTTTAACACAAAAATCCACAGGCTTACATCTGTTACGTTAATGGCGTGTAAACTGTCAGAAATGTTCCAGCTACAGTGAAGAGCTTCAGCTTTACATAATGACCGACATCTAGGGACTGAATTTGGGGTGTGGCCTAATATTCGAACAAGCATGTTTGATTGACAGCTGTCTGTTTAAAATGCCCAGGCATTATCCTGTAGTGCTCCAACATGATGGATGTGACCATTACATCTGTGTTTTCTTCCCCTGAGGACGGGACAGTTTAAACTTTGGGGTTTCTCGGAGTCATGACAAGTTTTGTTTCTAATCCTCACTTTAAAAGAAGGATTCCAAATAACTGGCTCTAGGAATCCCTTTAATCTTACCTGATATCTAGCATGCATTAGCCAACTTGCACGATTGATGAATATGCCCTTTAAATTAAACATGCAGTCTTGTGGTGCAGTTGTGTTATTATTATTAAAGTTACACATATGACATGCACATGGTGCAGGAGTTATTTCATAAACTGTGTTCATTCATTTCAGAAAATGTAAATCGGTTAGCTAGCTAACACTACCCAAGAGTTATGTCTTAAACTGATAGATAGCTGTACATATCACTCAGTTTAGCCTTAAGTTAATAGCTGGCAAGCTAATTCTATAACTCTATAGCTTAATCGTAAGCCAGCAGTAGCGAGTTCAGTTTCTCAGTATGGTCTTCACCCTGATAGCAAGCATTTAGCTAGTTAAAACTAAAAAAACTAAATTAAAGACAGTTTAAAGACAGTATGTGCAGCTACAGACAGGCTCTAAAAACTGCTAGGACTGAGCATCTTAGCCAACTGATAGCAAGAAACCAAAACAATCCCAGGTTCTTATTTAGTACAGTGGCTCGCCTAACAAAACCTAAGATGCCCGCAGAGAGTATCCCATCACAGTTTAGAAGTGAAGACTTCATGGACTTCTTTAATGAAAAAATCAATAATATCAGGAAGAAAATAATGGAGGTTCAGCCTCTAATAGTATCTCACGATCCAGTTCAGCCTATAGCTTCACATTTAGATTTTCAGTGTTTTACAGGTATAGGACAGGAAGAGCTGTATAAACTTATCACCTCGGCTAAATCAACAACGTGCCTGTTAGACCCAATCCCAACCAGATTTTTAAAAGAAGTGATGCTTAAGGTTGGAGAGCCACTTCTAAACATTATTAATTCTTCATTATATCTAGGTCACATCCCTAAACCTTTCAAGTTAGCAGTTATTAAGCCACTTCTTAAAAAATCTAATTTGGACGCGAATGAAATTACATACAAATTACAGACCGATTTCAAACCTGTTCATATCAAAAATACTAGAAAAAGTAGTATCAGCTCAAATATGCACATTCTTGCAGGATAACAACATCCTTGAAGAATTTCAGTCAGGTTTCAGGCCCCATCATAGCACAGGAACTGCACTAGTTAAGATTGCAAACGACTTGTTTTTAGCTTCAGACCAAGGCTGCATTTCATTGCTAGTCCTGCTTGATCTTAGTGCTGCATTTGACACTATAGATCATAATATTCTCATAGATCGCTTACAAAATCATATAGGTATTCAGGGACAGGCATTAAAATGGTTTAGATCATACCTGTCTGATCGATAACATTTTGTAGATCTGAATGGAGAACCGTCTGGTATAATGCCAGTGAAATATGGGGTCCCACAAGGGTCAGTTTTAGGACCTCTGTTGTTCTCAATCTACATGCTTCCCTTGGATAACATCATTAGAAGACATGGGATTAGTTTCCATTGTTATGCTGATGATACCCAATTATCCCAATTATACCCAAATATATCAACAGAACCAGACGAAATATCTAAGTTGTCTAGATTAACTGAGTGTGTCCAGGACATAAAAGATTGGATGACCAACAACTTTATTTTATTAAATTCAGATAAGACAGATATATTACTTATTGGCCCAAAAACTGGCACACAACAGCTTTCACAATTCAGCCTGCGTTTATAAGGATGTACTGTTACTACCAGCTCAGCAGTAAAAGACCTGGGCGTAATGTTAGACAGTAACTTGTCTTTTGAAAATCACATTTCAAATATCACAAAAACAGCCTTTTTCCATCTTCGAAATATTGCTAAACTTAGGAACATCTTATCCGTATCTGATGCAGAAAAGCTAGTTCATGCATTCATGACCTCCAGACTGGACTATTGTAATGCATTACTAGGTGGCTGTCCTGCATCCTCAATAAACAAGCTTCAGTTAGTCCAAAATGCAGCCGCCAGGGTTCTCACTAGATCCAGAAAATATGATCATATAACCCCAATATTATCATCCCTGCACTGGCTACCTGTTCAGTTTAGAATAAATTACAAAATAGTATTACTGTTCTGTATTTTTCTACCCATCCTGAGGCATCGGGAGATTTTGCCAGCTTCAGTAGACAAAGGCCAACCCTGTGAGGTTCCTGAGGCGTCCAGGGTAGGACCAGCTCCAGCTGGATTCAGCTTTATGATGGTTGGAGCTACACATGCTGCTCCTGTGCTTCCAGTGATCCAGACCTCATCTGCCCTCTGCACCTACTGACTCGTCCCTATGCTGAACTGGTCTTCATGTCAATTTAAATAATTTCTGTCATATTGAATTTTCACCTGCACAACACACAAGATGTTATATAATTTCTATCTGTTATCACCCAAATGAGGATGGGTTCCCTGTTGAGTCTGGTTCCTCTCAAGGTTTCTTCCTAATGCCATCTCAGGGAGTTTTTCCTTGCCACCGTCGCCGTCACCCTTGGCTTGCTCATCAGAGAAATTTCATTCATCATTCATTCATCTCATTATTATCTAGACACATTTTTCTCACACATACTGTACACACTTCCAATTATTTTCTTTTCTAAAAAATGTTTTTAATTTTTTGTAAAGTTTCTTTAATTTTTGTGAAGCTGCTTTGAGACAATGACCATTGTTAAAAGCGCTATATAAATAAAATTGAATTAGTGTATTTATTTATTTATTTACTTACTTACTTACATCTCAACTTAAGAACGTTAAGTTCTACGTACGTTATTTAGTTACTTAGGTAAGTAGGTAGGTAGTTCATGTCAGTCTTAGCTTGATAGCTTTAGTGAAATAGCTGGTTGGTTAGTTCCATTACTCTTTTTGGCCTTAACTCAATGGATATAATTAATTAGCTAGGTAGCTTTAATTCAGAGTCCAAACTTAATGTTACAAGGAACATTACTTATATCTATTACTCAGTTCAGTCTTAATGTGACAGAGAACATTACTTAGTTCTATATTTCAATCATTATTATTTTTAATTCTAGATGAAAATAGATATAATTTTTTTTTATTATTTCAGGTCTGAAATATGATTCCCTGAACCACAGTAGACGTCTTAGTAAATTCCTCTATATTAATCTTCCGGGTTTTAAAACACTAAATCTCTTTCAGCTATTAAATTTCAGTTTGACGTGTTGCATTAATAAGTTGTTCATAATAAACAATCAACACTTGATCATTAATTAGTCAATAATAAATGAAGTAATTTTCTGAAAATTTTTCTCATTTATCAGTTTAATCACATATTATTTTGTGATTATGTGAAACTAATATGTTTATGCAACTATTAAAAGAGGATACATTTGATTTAGTGTTATTTATGGAGTTTATTACCTGTGGATACTGAAGCTTCAGTTCTTTCAGAGATAATGCCTAAAGGAACAGGGAGGGTGTCGTGCATGCTGGGTAGGTGACCTGTGACCAGGGTGCCGTATCGATTAAAAACACCAATTCCAGATGAGTAGCAGAGGAGAGAGATATTCCTCTTAGGACTGATCCATAATTCATCTCTCTCTCTCTGTTCCCGTTGCTCTCATCTCACTCACTTCTCTCTCCTCTCGTTTTCTTTCTAAAGGATGCTCACATCAACACCAGTTCAGAGAGGAGGTTCATGAGGCACTTTTTCACATGTGGAGATTTCAGGAAGCTGAAGTGAAGTGGGGCTCAGGATGTTCTGGACCTCCATTCCAGGGACAGATTGAGGACCTGCTTCAGGCCTGACATGGGATGGGAACTATCTGATTGCTGATATAGGAGTGGCCCAGACTGTATGACAACAGGGGATCTCACCATATGGTGCATCCCAAAATGTCCTCACAGACAAAATGAAAAAAAAAAAAACAAAACTTGAAAAACAATCACAGCTTCTTCACATGATCATGTGAGCAAATGTAATCAAAAACCCATGAAAAGTGTAATCCCCTGCTCTGCATGTGACAAATCAACATGTGGGAATAAACACGGAGAATAAAAACAAATCATGTGATACTAAAAGAAAGTAAATGGGAACTGAATAAAAGGAAATTTTTAAATATTACGAAAATGAATGAATAAGTAGGGGGGGGGGGAATCACATATGAAATGTAAATCATGAAAATTAAATAGTTTTATATATAAATATATTATTTGGAAATTTCTAAATTGGGACACAAATAGTGAATCATATGAGGATAAATGAATCGCTACAAAATTATTGAATCACTTGAAATATAAATAAATTAATTGTCTAACAACCAATGAAAAACACTTCATGATATGAAGACAGAAAATCAATGAACGTAAAAACATTTAAATCAATGAATCATGACAGGTAGGAAACCAATTTAAAATAAATGTCATATGCAAATAAATAAATTATTTAACAACAGATGAATCAGTTAAAACAAATAATCAATCAAAACAAAATATGAAACAGTGAATTATTTGAAAACAAATATTTCGTATGTAAATTACTGTAATGAATCACTTCATTTAAAAATAAAGCCTTAAGTAATTAATATTAAAATAATTGAATCATCTGAAAATAAATGGTTCATCAGAGCTAATTAATCATGAAACAACCAGAAAAAATCCTTATATAATTGTAAAAATAATGTATAAAATAATTGTATCATATATAAATAGATAATCTATATAAAGAAAAGAAAGGTTTTGTCTGTACATTGGTCAGAACTCGCTCTTTTGATGACATCATTATGTTTACAACCAGAAAACAATCTGTATGTCTGTCCAGCTTGACTTGGTCACAGCGTCTCGCAAATCTGGCTGAAGAGAATGTAATAAAACGTTGCCAGTCCTTCTGTACTTGACTGAAGTTAAGCCTGAGCCATAAATAAACTCAAATTGTTGAGTAGAAGTGACGGCATGAGCATGTTTGTGGCAGATCACATCACAGCACTTAGCATTTTTTTGGACATCTATACCATTTTTTCCCTCAAAGTGGGCGTGGCTAAATGTGTCATTCAACAAAACCATGCAACAGCGTGGCTTCATCCGAACAAAATGGGACGTACACTATGAAAACTGAACCTTGTGCCGTGAATTAAATCAAAATGTTGTGTAGAAGTAAAATTAAATTATGAGCAGGTTATGTGTCAGATGCTGATCAGATTGTTTTAAGCTTTAAGCTTATAACTATTTCTACAAACTCTTAACCCAGCACCGACTCGTAATTAAATGATTCATCTAACCATAGAACGTGAATAAATCATTTGAAAAAGGAACCAGACAGAAGTAAATCATTGATGAAACAAGCAGAGAAATCCTTTGTAGGATATGAAAATGAAAATAAATAAATATTCTTAACAATAAATGCATCATATGAAATTATGTGAATCATGTGAAAATAAATGAATGCTAAAACAATTAGTGAATCATTTGAAAGAAACTGTATCAGATGAAAATGAATGAATCACCTAATAATCAATGAATCATTGGAAACAATTCACGGAAAACACTGAAATAACTGAATCGTGCTTAAATAAAAAAAAACATGAAAATAAATGAATAAGAATAAAATATATGAATTCACTGAATCGTGTGTTTAAAAGAAAACGATCGATTATAAAAACAATGATTCATAAATAAATATGGAAATAAAGGAGCTGTGTGGGAAATAAATCACATAAGAACAGAAACAAGCACGGTACCAGGAATGTGTGTGTGTGTGGAATAACTGGTGTGACGTGTGGAAGAACCGCGTGTGAACTCGTGGCTGATCTGTCGGAGTCTGTGAGCTGCGAGAGCAGCCTGAGCGATAGTGACGAAGATAGAGAAGCCAATTTAGCATTCCTACCCTTCCTGTGTCAATGCCATGGCTTTAACTGTCAATCAAACGTCAGATCCCACCCACGGCAGGCCGGCGCTGAGTGTGTGCACTGCAGGACAGTAATGTTCCTGTGCTTGCAAAGAAAAACACCAGAACGCTATCTTCTCTCCATCTTCTATCCATCATAGCCGTTTAGCATCCTGAGGAGGGGTAAGGGCGAGCGCTATCACTGTATATCTTTCAGGAAATCATTTTAGAAGACATAACTGCGGTTTTATATCGACACTATCTGATACTTCACCCACTCCAGACATCTACTACGCTGGATTAGCTTACCTCGTTTACGTAGCTCTCACTTCTCTACGGACAAGGAAGATCCTTAGGTTTCATATCGATAGCTGCTGTAGTGTAAGTGAGAACAGGAACTTGTTTAATGGATAAACCATACATAACATTATTGATTAATTGTCTATAAAAGCATAACACGCTGTGTTTTATTTCCCTACATGCTATTAAAACGGTGACAAACAGCGCCTGAGTGCCGTCTGAAGTGAAGAGCTCTGGAGCCAGCGTTGTGATTTCATGTGATTTTCGAATAAACTGCAAATAAAATGTTCTGGTTCTTTGTTTATATACAGCAGCTCATCTCTCTTCTCATGTTTTTATCCTTGTTTTTTTTTTTTTTTTACTGATGAAAGAACAAAGTTGCTCATTTGAAGCAAAACTGCAGCACGGTATAAAAGTAGACGCATAAAGGAGAAGGCGAAAGGATGAAAAAAACAACAACCAAAAAAAACACCTGCATAATGAAATAAGCGCAGATCGGCCGAAGGAGAGTGCTAATCCCGCTCGCTCTTCATCCCCCCTTTTTTTTTTAGAGAGAGAGAGAGAGAGGAAATATTATTAATTATATTCAAAGAGGGAAGTACAAAAGCAGAAAGGGAGCTTTGAACACCGAGGGCCCTAAATGTCATCCGCCTGCTTTGAAGTGCACCGAGTCCGCCTTTGTTTTCTTCCTCTCTCTCTCTATTCAGCAGCTGAGCACGACTGCTTTCAGCGGGGGCATTATGGGCACACGACGCGCTGCCATTATGGACAGACAAAACACACTCCTGTGTGCGCTCCCACACACACATATACACACACACACACACACACACACCACAGACACACTAGACTAGACTAGACTGTCGATCTATAATGGAATGATATTTAACAAAAGAAACATTGCTCCTTTTTTTATCCCCCCAGATGCATTCTATGTGATCCAAACATCAAAACAAGAACAGTCCCAGTAGGTGTGTCCTGATATGCTAATGAGTTCGATTGATTGACAGGGGTCAGTCACAGTGGCACCCATGCGAAAAAAATTCAAATCGTATTCAAATCCTACAGAGCAAAACGTAAAATGTAGTATTATCATATCATATCATATCATATATTATTAAAGTTGTTATGATTATTTTAGTTCTTACTTTTGATATGTTGCTTATTTTATTACTTCCATATTTCAATGGTTTTGCTGTTTTTTTCAGTAAGGACTCATTCGTTACACGCCTTAATTATGAAACAGCCAGAACTGATGAACTTCTGAGAAACAAACTGCTACAAAACAATTTTAATTAGAGTTGTGTTGCTGCTCAGATGCAGATTAATCACAGATATGTTACATTAAAATAATAAAGCTGCTCCTGAAAACCAATACTAAGACGTCATGCTGCCTCAAACCAATCAGAGCTCTGCCTCTAACAGACCAATCAGAGCCATGGCTCTGAACAGAAAAGTCAGAGCCCAGCCACTAAACAGACCAATCAGAGCTCTGCCTCTAAACACACCAATCAGAGCACTGCCTCTAAACACACCAATCAATGTTCTGCCTCTAAACACACCAATCAGAGCTCTGCCTCTAAACACACCAATCAGAGCACTGCCTCTAAACACACCAATCAGAGCTCTGCCTCTAAACACACCAATCAGAGCTCTGCCTCTAAACACACCAATCAGAGCTCTGCCTCTAAACACACCAATCAGAGCACTGCCTCTAAACACACCAATCAATGTTCTGCCTCTAAACACACCAATCAGAGCTCTGCCTCTAAACACACCAATCAGAGCTCTGCCTCTAAACACACCAATCAGAGCTCTGCCTCTAAACACACCAATCAGAGCACTGCCTCTAAACACACCAATCAATGTTCTGCCTCTAAACACCCCAATCAGAGCTGTGCCTCTAAACACACCAATCAGAGCTCTGCCTCTAAACACGCCAATCAGAGCTCTGCCTCTAAACACACCAATTAGAGCTCTTCATCAAACAGGCCAATCAGAGCTCTGCCACTAAACAGGTCCATCAGAGTGCCGCTTCTATGCAGACCAATCAGCGCTCTGCCTCTTACAGACCATTGATATCTCTGCTTCTAAACACACCAATCAGAGCTCTGCATATAAACAGACCAATCAGAGCTCTGCCTCTAAACAGAAAAATCAGAGCCCTGCCTCTACACAGAACAGAGCCCTGCTCCTAAACACACCAATCAGAGCTCTGCCTCTAAACACACCAATCAGAGCTCTGCCTCTAAATACACCAATCAGAGCTCTGCCTCTAAACACACCAATCAGAGCTCTGCCTCTAAACAGGTCCATCAGAGTGCCACCTCTATACAGACTAATCAGAGTCAGACATATCAGAGCACTTTCTCTAAACAGACCAATCAGAGCTGTGCCGCTTACAGACCATTCATATCTCTGCCTCTAAACACACCAATCAGAGCTCTGCATAAAACAGGCCAATCAGAGCTCTGCCTCTAAACCGGTCCATCAGAGTGCCGCCTCTATGCAGACCAATCAGAGCTTTGCCTCTTACAGACCATTCATATCTCTGCCTCTAAACACACCAATCAGAGCTCTGCATATAAAGACACCAATCAGTGCTCTGCCTCAAACCAATCAGAGCTCTGCCTCTAACAGACCAATCAGAGCCATGTCTCTGAACAGAAAAATCAGAGCCCTGCCACTAAACAGACCAATCAGAGCTCTGCCTCTAAACAGAACAATCAGAGCCCTGCCTCTACACAGAACAGAGCCCTGCTCCTAAACACACCAATCAGACTCAGACTAATCAGAGCACTTCCTCTAAACAGACCAATCAGAGCTCTTCATCTAAACACACCAATCAGAGCTCTACCTCTAAACTCACCAATCAGAGCTCTGCATCAAACAGACCAATCAGAGCACTGCCTATAAACAGGTCCATCAGAGTCAGACTAATCAGAGCACTTTCTCTAAACAATCAGAACCCTGCCGCTAAACAGACTAATCAGAGCTCTTCCTCTAAACACACCAATCAGAGCTCTGCCTCCATCCGACCAATCAAAGTGCTGCCTCTATACAGACCAATTAGAGCCCTGCTCCTAAACACACCAATCAGAGTCAGACCAATCAGATCTCTGCCTCTAAACAGACCAATCAGATTGCTTCCTCTATGCAATATGAATCAGAATGCTGCACTGTGTCTGAACAGGCCAACAAGTGTTAAAGAGGATAATCAGAGCCCTGACTCAAAACAGACAAAGGAGAGTGCTGCCTCTAAACAATAGGAATCACAATGCTGCTTCTGAACAGACCACTCAGAGTGCTGCATCCAGACAGACCAATTAGAGTGCTTGCTCTAAACAGGAAAATCAGAGTGCTGCATCTAAACAGACCAATGAGAGCTCTGTCTCTGAACAGACCAGTTAGTGTTTCCTCTAAATAAGACAATCAGATTCATGCCCCTAAACAGACCAATCAGTGCTGTGCTTCTAAACAGACCAATCAAAATTAGACAAATCAGAGTGCTGTCTCAAAACAGATTAATCAGAGTCAGAAAAATCATAGCCCTACCTCTAAACAGACCAACCAGAGTGATGTCTCTAAAAGACCAACCAGAGTGCTGCCTCTAAATAACGTGAATCAGAATGTTGCATCTAACTAGACCAATCGGAGTGCTGCATCCAAACAGACCAACTAAAATGCTGCCTCTAAACAGGGAAATCAGAGTGCTGCCTCTAATCACACCATACTGAGTGCTGCCTCTAAACAGACCAATCAGTGAGCTGACAGTGTAATTAATTGTAACAACACATACTAGCCCTGTGTTAACGTAACACCCCTTAAACCATCCCTCACTTAATCTCCAGAAGATGACATGGACGCAAACACAAAGAGGATCTTTCTTTTAGTTTTTAAATTTCCACTTGATTTTTCCCTCTGCGCTGCGAGTCTCCCTGGTCGGCTCAGAGAACACACACTCAAACTCCGCAGTCCCCGCTCGCTAGCACATAGATTCTGTGTCTCGCTGACAAGCTGTCGTGTTTGTCACTCTTCTTAATCTCTCTCGCTTTCATCGACCATTTCACATTCACGCACTTGATATTATTATTCAGCTCCGTTTCCCTGGAGGGGGAATTAGCAAACGAAAACAACGCCTGCCTCCGCTAATCCCTGTCTGTTAGCAAAGGCTGCGTGGCTGCTCGCCACATCCTCGCCCAAATCTGCATCGATTCAGGAAGTGTGTAAGAGGTTTGTCCAGCACACACACACACACACTGTGTTAGCAGCGCTTGCGTGGCAAAGTCTGTCTGTGGCTTACTGTATTGAACTGAATCATGCACCATGTCTGGATGTAACAGCTGCGCTAGCTTCCTGCACGCGCGCTAGTCTAATCAAATGGAGAATAAACAGCATGTATTGTTTGAGTTTAGATATCAGGGTATGATTTCTTTACTTCACTGTTAAGGTGAAAATGTGTTCCTGGTAGGTCCAAGATGGCGGTCACTGAAACCATCCGGGGTGGGGGTTGGGGGTGGGGGGTGAGTTAGACGCCAGACTTATTATTTTAGCTCCATTATCCTCATCGCTCCGGCACAAAGCTAAAGGAGGTTGCGTAAGGCAATTACAGGCTAACACACACTCGCTCACATACACCCACGTTCGGTTTCCTCGTCGGCTCGCTCCGGCTGCATGTTTGAAAAGGACGTCATGAAGCACAGACCCCCCATGGAGACGAGGAGCAGGTCACCTCGACATCGCAAGTAATCAGAGCCCGAGGTTCACTTCGGCACGAACCACACAGCCTGGGGCCTAATCAGAGTCGGCTTAAAGGCGAAAGAATCACACACACACACGCGCACACACACAGAGCTGTAAAAACTTTATACACACAATGACAAACCCTAAACCATAGCATTGGTATTACAAAGAAAAGACAACATTTCTTAGAGTTTCAATGAAGGAGGTGTGGCCTGTGTTTGTGTGTGTGTGTGTGTGTGTGTGTGTGTGTCAGTCTCAGGGAAGAGGGCGTGGCCTTTGTGTCTCAGTGAAGGAGACGTGGCTTGTCTGTGTGTGTGTCAGTCTCAGTGAAGGAGGCGTGGCCTGTGTGTATGTTTGTGTCAGTCTCAGTAAAGAGGCGAGGCCTCTGTGACTCATTGATGAAGGCGTGGCTTGTCTGTGTGTGTCAGTCTCAGTGAAGAGGTGTGGCCTGTCTGTGTCAGTCTTAGAGAAGAGGCGTGGCCTGTCTCTGTGTGTGTGTGTGGGGGGGGGAGGTTCTTTTAAAACAGGAAATTTTTATGATTTATGAGTTTTTATATTTTTCTTTAAATCAGATTTGATTCTAACCATAAATACATGGTTACCCCCCTCAGCCACACACACACACACACATCAGGTGGATGCGAGTCAGGTGGATGTTGGCCATTAGTTTAGCTGGAGAGGCCCACGTAATTACGCCTGGCATTTTGACAAGTGTTTGCTGGAGTGAAGGTCAACTGTGTGTGTGTGTGTGTGTGTGTGTGTGTGTGTGTGTGTGTGTGTGTGTGCGTGTGTGAGAGAGAGAGAAAGAGAGATTCATGCTAATCTCACAGCGAGACACTCCACCGTCGCTCTATTCCAATTAGAGAGAGAGACACATGAGGGAGGGGGAAAGCGAGACCGGAGTGCAGCTTCATCCACCTGCTTTTACTTTTACATTTATTCATTTGGCCGAGGCTTTTATCCAGAGACAGTTACAGCTGAGGCTTCAGGGTTAAGGCCACTCGCTAAAAGGCTCAACAGCTCTCCGCCTGAAGTGTGTGCCGTTGGTGAGGCGGAAACGCCCGAGTGCCGATAGATAGAGTCGATGTGGACGATTTTATCTACTGTTTTACGTTTTACGTTAATTATGGTCAGGCTATATATACTGTATGTCTACCTGGCTAGCATTGCAGGTATTTCGGAAGCTAAACAAAAATGGCCGATCAATGAGCAAGTCACGCTGTTTTCAAATAAGAGAAAACTGTGTCTCTCTAAAAGGTGAAGAAGACTCGAGCGAGCGCAGGTTCTCTAATTAAAGGGTGATAAAGCGCAGGCGGAGACGCTCTTCTCAGAAATAAAGTCAGGAATTAGCATTCGAGAGCGCAGACGCTCATCGTTCATAATTTCTGCGAGGCGAGCAGGAGGCTGATGATGTTGACTTAACATTTTGTCTGACATTTTAGTTTGACGAGGCCAGCCATTACCTCTCTCTACACACTTACAAGAGGCTCTTATACACACACACACACACACACACACTTACTTGGCAATGATTTCGTAATATGTCATGTGTTTGACTTGACTGATGCAGATTGAGAAGAGAAATATGCAGCTGTGTATGTGTGTGTATGTGTGTGCGTGTACGTACCTGCCACTTGGGCCAGCAGTGCTGTGGTGATGTTCCCAGCGTTGGGCTTCACTCTGAACGTTACTGCAGGACCCAGAACCCTGAGTAGGACAGAGAGCAGAGAGAAGTCTCAGGACAAATGGTTCATTCCTAAGATTCCGTTAGTTAGACTAGTTAAAACCATTCAGTTGGTAGGTTTAACTGGGGTAGCTCACTGGTTAAGGCATTGGACTATGGTTCAGAAGATCCCAGGTTCAAACCCCACAACCACCAAGTTGCCACTGTTGGGCCCTTGAGCAAGGCCCTTAACCCTCAACTGCTCAAATGTATAGTGAGATAAAAAAAAAGAAATAAAAATGTAAGTCGCTCTGGATAAGAGCGTCTGCCAAATGCCTAAATTTAATGTAAACTGCTTAGTTCGACCAACTTAAACTGGTCTAAACTTTGGTAATTATTTGAACTGCTTAGTGTTGTGTAAAATTAATGTATAACTGGAAAAAAATATTAGTTAGAACAGGCATTTTATATTCATTAAAATTGTCTACAGATGTCGCCATTAAAAACCTGCGTTTCGAGAAAAGGGATCCCGTGACTTGCCGCGGCTTTGCGCGGCTGCGTGCGGGAAGCTGTGAACATGCCCTTCATTACCTGTAGGGGGCAGTCGTGTTTCAGTCTGAAGTATTGTGTGTCTACTGAAGCTGAAAATGTGTGCAAATTAAACTGCGCATGCGTGTTTGGAGTCGCTGTGCCGGCGCTGTGTATCAGTCGGTTGGGAATCATCACGGAGGTTACAACACGGCGTGGCTGCAGCTGGAGTTTGTCGTGTTCGAGGTAAGTTTACCTTTCTTTTTTGGATGTGATTCTCGCTTTCATGACTCCCAATTAATGTTCATCTTAATCTCAGGACGTACAATTAGCAATTTCAGTTTTTAATAGTGTGGAGATTCACAAAACACCGTTTTCGTGTAAAAACCTGAACCTACGGAGCCCCCATGGGTCCTGTGGTAAATAAATAAATAAATAAAATAATAACGAACCGAGCGCGCGGATTAATACACCGAGATGTGTGTTTCTTACCCCCAACCGAGTGAAAACGGCGTGTTCAGACAAAGGCTCGCCAGTTAGATGCCATTTCTGAACAAACTGAGTCGTGTGTGTTAAAGCATTAAATGGTAAAAGAGCACTAGCAATAAACGTTTTTTTTCTGAAGCCGAACTTTATTAATGAGTTACGAGTAAAGAACCTGTACATATGTTCATACAGTATTGACAGCAGCTCTAATTTACTGCGGTAAAGCCAGCCGCGGTTCAGAAAAACACGGTCAAGCCAGCCGCGATTGATTTTAGTGCGCGCGCATATTACAGCGATTACGGTAGTTTCATGAACAACACAGAGAGAATGCCCCATATCTGAAAAATCCTGCAGTAAAATAGTTTCATATGTGGTGTGTATATAGTATGGGACGTCCGGAATAAGAACTGATCATTGTTTTTTTCTACTTATTAGAAATGGGGTCTTTATACCCCTTTAAAGTGTAATAATGTCCAATATCTCAAAAATGCTGCAGTAAAATAGTTTCATATTTGGTGTGTATATAGTATGGGACGTCCTGAATAAGAACTGATCATTGTTTTTTTCTACTTTTTCTTTTTTATCATATAATGTGTGTACATTATATGGGATAAAAACTGACCATGGCGTTTTATACTTACTAGAATTTATTTTTTCATAGGTCTCTGAAGTGAAATAAAGGCATTTTATTTAACTTTTTTTCCCCATTGTGAACATTTGTTTATTTGACCTCTCTTCCAAAGCAGACGTTAATCCTCATTATAGAAAACATTCATTGAAGAATAACTGCTACTTTTGAACAGTAAAACAAAATAAAAATCAATTCTGGTATTTAGAAAGACTAAATACATTATTTTGTCTGTTTTCTACGAATTCTGCTGTAACTTATCTACATAAAACAATTATTTGAATGGTGAATATTTAAGAAAAATATTGTAACAGACAACCGTCAAAGTCACCAATAAATAACACGGATATTAAAGCAGAAATGCAAATAAATAAGCAAGTAAAAATTGACGAGCATGTTGTATTATCTCTCAGTCCTGGGCGTCTAAATGAAAAGCGCTCTGAAAGCGCGTTGTCTCTGTGGCGGTCCTGAAACTACCGTAATCACTGTAATATGTGCACACACTAAAATCAATCGCGGCTGGCTTGACCGTGCTCTTCTGAACCGCGGCTGGCTTTACCGCAGTTCTAATTTGTCTAAATCGCATTGCAGACAATAAAAATAAGTCGAGTCATCCTGTGACCCTGCATGCTTAATCTTTGCACACATTATTCTTGCTTCTCACTTTTTCCTTAATCCCTCACTGTTCTATCTTGTATTTTCTAACGGTGTCAGAAACTTTGTGTTAGTAGCACTGCTTGACATGCTTGATGCCTTCCTCTTTTGTAATTTCCTTTGGATAAAGGCAAACTTACAAAAGATGAAGAAATGCCTGAAAGTTCAATCTGGTAAGTTTGACAGGTTGGAGCTAGAAAGATGTATTAGCTAGAACTAGTTACAATAGCCAGACCTGCTCATTTAGTCTTAAAAAAAAAGTACAACTGGATATGCTAGAATATGTTAGAATAGCTACAACTGGTAAGTTAATCTAGTTAAAACCAGTAAGTAATGTAAAATAGAACTGGTAAGTTACACTAACTACTGTATAACTAGTCAATTGCTATAGTTAGAAACTGTCATTAGGACTGGTTTGAGCTGATTAAAGTAGAACTAGGAAGCTAGAATCAATAAAATTCACTAGTTAGAACTTAGATTAGTTAAAATTGTACCTTCGTTGTACTAGCTACAACTGGTAGGATGGAGCTAGTAAGTTTGACCAGTTAGAATTGTGAAGTTATTACTTAATGTGGGAGGCCCCTAGTGACGGGGAGGAATTGGACAAGACAAAATTAGATTAAAAAAATTCCCCCTCTCCCCCCCCCCCAAAAAAAAGCCAAATCAATGAGACACAGAGGCCTCGCCTCCTTCACTGAGACTGACACAGAGGCCACGCCTCTTTACTGAGACTGACACAAACATACACACAGGCCACACCTCCTTCACTAAGACTGACACACACAGACAAGCCACGTCTCCTTCACTGAGACACAAAGGCCACTTTTTTGCCAGAAATGTAAATTTAGACTAGCTTAATAGGTAAGTAATATTAGTTTGAGCTGGTAAGTTCGACTGGTTAAACTGGTAAGTTAGATAAGCTCAATTTAGGAAGTTAAACTAGTTAAAACATGTAAGTTACACTAGCTCAGTGGTTCTCAAACTTTTTCTGTCATTCCCCACTTAAGGGGGTGAGCGAATTTTCAAGCCCCACTTGTCAACAAAATAATAACGAAATCGGCCAAGTTTACTGTTTATTGAAATATCAATTTCTAAACCAATAAGATCAAACACCAAGTTCAAAACAGATAAAATACACGTGCAATTGATATAAAAGGCTTACGTTGGCACTTACTGTATCTTTACATAATTGACCCCATGTTTATTAGCTGCTCAGCAATCGTTTGTAGCTTTTTTTTGCTCTGGCATGAAGCCATTTGTGCTTTGCTGTCCACTGATTCAGATGTTACCATGCGATTCTCCTGCTGTCTGTATTCTGCCAGCTTTCTTTGAAAGAAGTCGAGTGGCTTATTAACGTGACTGGAGTGTGTTGTCTCTAAGTGTCTTCCTAATTTGTTGGGTCTCATGCGGTCTGCTGCCAGCGGTTTAAGACACAAAGCACACACAGGTCTCTCTTCTGCCCCCACCATGAATCCAAGCTCAAGATAGGCTTCATTAGGGGTGGGTGATATAACCAAAATCTTCTATCACGTTAGAAGCAATTTTCTACCTCGATAACGATATATATCACAATATAGCAATTTGTATCTGAAAATACATAAATAAAAATTCAAACACAAAGAAACAGTTTTACATAATTAAATTTTATTTAAACTGTGAATTGCTGAGGTTTGCCGCATTTTTTTTTTTACTTTGGCCATAATCGTTTGGATGTTTGGATTTCAGATGATAGAAAAGGTTTGACGTGTTTCCACCACTTGTTAAAACAGTGCACTTGTGTACCTTCCAAATCACGTTCATCTCATTCGTATCACTTTTATTATACCCGAACCAATTCCACAACACAGACGATGCACCTTTTTCTTTACAATCTCCTCGTTCTTGGTTTCGTCACATGTAAGTAAACTCACTGCTGCTGCACCGTCTTCTTCCATTGTCGAAGTGTATTTGAAGCCAAACACATCAAAAGTGGGACGAAACCGTGGCACCCGATTGAACCAAATATCTGCGCAAATACAGCGCAGCGCGACTATCTGGATAGCGCAGTGATGATCTGGTGTATTCGCGCAGCCCGGTGGTGGATCGCGCAGCGCCGCTCGAATCGCAAACCTGCGCGACCCACTGTGTTTTATTTAAAAACTATTTAGAATTTCAGGGCTGTTTAATATTGTTTCCGCCTTGCCATGCCTGTTTTGTACGTGCGCATCCCAGCGGGGTAAGATGTATTTTAATGGTCGGCGCGGTCTATTTCTGTCAGAGTCGCGCAGCGCTGCCCAGTGGGTCACGCAGGTTTGTGATTCGAGCAGCGCTGCGCGATCCACCACCGGGAACCACTGCACTAGCTAGAACTGTGGATTGTAACTAATTCCATCAATCCATCTAGGAACCTCTGTAGTCCAACTTGGGACCGTAGAGGCCAACGTGACCATTGTATTTATTCCCATTTTGTGTGGCCGTGCAACTGGGCAATTTGAGAACACCAATTTAGATTAATCCGCATGTTGTCAGATTGTTGGAGGAAACTGGAGTACCCAGAGGGAACCCATCAAGCACGGGGAAAACATGCAAACTCCATGCACACAGACCCAACGCGGGAATCAAATCCTGGACCTGGAGGTGCTAGGCTGACCACTAACCCACCATCCTGCCATTGTTACTAGTTAGAACTGGTAAATTCAATTTGTTTAAACTGGAAATTTTAACTTGCTAGATCTAGTAAGTTAGATGGTTTGGAACTTCTAATTTAAGATAGTTAAAACAGGTAAGCCAGGCTAGCTAGAACTTGTAAGTTAGACTAGAGAGAAGCCAGTAAGTAAGACTAAAGAGAACTGCAAAGAATGGCAATTTAAACTAGCTATAACTGGTAAGTTAGATGAGATAAAACTAAACTAGGTAAAAATTACACTAGGTAGAACTATTCATTATGACTAGTGACAACTGGTACGTACATTACCATGGTGAGAATTTTAAAATGTTCTTTGTGTAAAAATTACTTTCTGCCTGCAAATAGAAGGAGGAATCCTCCACAATGTCTGAAAAGGACAAAATAACATGTTTGTATGGATTCAGCATTCAGCACCATGGAGAATAAAACTTGCCCTGATCTGTAGCTTTTCTATAATACGCCTCCGGACACACAGGTTGTCAGTGTGAGATCAGAGACTGAGGGGAAGGACAGAGGTATGGCAAGAACTCAAACAACATGGTGTTGGGATTGTGCAGAGTCTGCACAACCCTGAGGAAGATCCCTGAGATCTGCTGAGAAGCTTCAGAGCTACTTTCTCCTTTATGGAGCAGAGAGAGTGGCAAGTTAGTGCAGGAGAAAGAGTCTGAGAGCAAGCGATGACAGAAGGAGAGAAGAGAGAAGGGAATGAGGGAAAGAACCAGAGTGAGACAGACACAGCGAAAGAGCGAGCAGTAGGGAAGTTAGGATGAAAAGAAAGTATAAAGAGAGCACTGTAGGACAGACATAAGACTGAGGCTGAAGACCAGAGAGAGGGGAGGGGGAGAGCGGGTTACAGGGAATGGATCTGTCACCAAAGTAAATCCCATTCACACGTCTGTGGGAGGTGAGAGGCGAAACCTTTCAGCCTCCTGACTCACACGCTGGAACACTTCTTTATAAAGTCTCCACTTAAACTTTCTCTCGGAGGAAAAGCTAACCTGACCCCGCCCCTTCCTCGTCTCGGCTCCTCACCACAAACACGGCGCTGAAGAGATCCTGAGGTTCACAAGTAATAAAACTCAGCCCACGCATTCCTACGACTCCTGTAGACACAAATGAAATTCACTCCCCTTCATGGCCACAATTCTACTGCTGTGTCCCAACACACACACATAAACACACACACACACACACACACACACATATATATATATATATATATATATACACCGTATGAACTGCTAGCATCCCTTTAGCTTGTCTTAACTTCCACAGGTCTTGTTCCTAAACCCCCAGCAATGTCATAATCTCTATTCACCTCTGCTTTCCTTCAGCCTACACTGATCCAGAGCTAGTCCCTGTTACCTTATCTTAGCTTAGCCTTAGCTAAAATTAGCCCTCGTCACAAGTAGCGTGGCTAAGCTGAGCAATAATAGCCCTTGCTGTTTATATGCTAATTAACATTCAATTCTCTGCCATATCATGCATTAATATTAATTGTATTTATTTATTTAAATTTACTCAATAACCTTTTTACAAATGTACAGATTACTATTCTAGCTTTCTACCCTAATATTAGCATAAACCATTTATATGGAGTCTTCCATGACATACTGTATGCTGTCCCATCCGCATCCGGCCTTAGTTTGAACTACCTTTCCCGTCTACTGACCAGCCAAAGCTAGCATTAGCCCTCAGCGTCAGTGGCCTGGTTTAGCCACTGACTGCCTGCATTTTTTTAGTCTAGCTTTCACATTTTCTTAACCTGTTCTGCTGTAGCACTTACTATAGTCTTTACTAGCCTGATATTAGCCTAAACTGGATCATTGATAAATGTACTGATACTTACATTTTGATCACCTGATTTTAGACTAAGATTTTATGGCTTGTGTTAGTCATCTGTAAAGACCCTGTCGCAGCCCTTTTTGAGTGTCTACTGGTTTTCGGCTAGCAGATACCATCCTGTTTAACCTCCTCCTTAACTGCTTTGCTGATGCCTTCACTCAAACTCTTTATTTGAACCTGTATTTATATAACACTTTAAAAAACAACAAAACAGTTGGAAAGTGCTTTACAAGGTTACAATAAAACAGAAAGTAGGAATAAAACCTATTCAGCAGATAAAAGGACGCTGCTCTACTGGGAATGATATGTGAGCGTAAACAAGTGTGTCTTGACTTTAGATTTTAAGAGGACCTGGTCTGAGATTAATAATACATCAGGGCCCGTATTCACAAAGCTTCTTAAACCTAAAAGTTGCTCTTAGTGAAGAAATTCTAAGAAAATTCTTAGAATTACTGTATGACATTTTCTTAGAATTGGCCTTTAAATTTAGGACAAAATCTTAATAAAGATAAAAATGATTCACAAAATATCTTAGCCCTAAAAACAGCTCCTAAAATGGTTAAGAGTAGAGAGGAGGACTTTTAAGAAGCTTAAGAGTTTCTGTAGCAGAGGACAAAATGGCGGAAAGAAGAAATATTCTCCAAACACTGAACGTGTCATGCACACGCAATCTGCGCCCGGCACTAGGACCCGGAAGTAAGACGGGCGCAAAACCAGGAAGTATAAAAGAGGTAAACAAACGATGGCTTACCGCTCAGTCATTGAGTTCGGCCCATGTCAGCTCCAGTTGTCGTTTCAGCAAACCGTGAGTACTCACATGTTGGTTCCGTTGTCTTTTGCTATTGTGTGTGTATTTCTAGGACGCGGGTTAAATTTGTGTTTTTCCCTTGCTCCGTTTTTGTGAGAGTCCTTAAACTAAATCGCGTGGTTATCCTGCCTGCTCGCTTCTTTCCGCGTTTGGGTTTATCCTCCACGCTACATTGGGCTAACCGCTAAAGCTACGTCTTCTGGTCACCTCAGGTTAGTCCATCTTGACAGAATGACTGAGCCCTCCGCGGTAAACCCAGCGGATTATGCGAGTCTCTGCGACGTTGTAGATCAGCATGCGGCGTTAATCAATCAGCTAACCGGGGATCTCGCTTCCCTCCGCCGCGAGATCGCTGAGCTCCGGCGGGAGAATACGGATCTCCGCGCGGCTGTTGATGACGTCACTGCTCGATCGCACGCCGCGGAGGCCGCGGCGCCGCATCCCCCCCCCCCCCTCCTTCTGATGTTTTTCTTTCTCTACCAGAGAAGTGGAACGG
Source organism: Channallabes apus (assembly GCA_030522415.1). Taxonomy (NCBI): domain Eukaryota; kingdom Metazoa; phylum Chordata; class Actinopteri; order Siluriformes; family Clariidae; genus Channallabes; species Channallabes apus. The sequence goes on along the minus strand of CM060108.1, from coordinate 48,387,506 downwards.
CACGGACGGGAAGTGCAGCGTATTTTTGACAGCTCTCGATCTGGTGTTTGAGTTTAATGCCACCAAGTACTCCACCGATCGCCTTCGCATTGCTCTTCTCGTTTCGTTGCTAAAAGGGCAGGCAGCAGAGTGGGCCACGGCAGTTCTCCAGGCGGATACAGACACCGCCCACTCATACAATGAGTTCACCCACCAACTTAAACTAACTTTTGAACATCCAGCGGGCGAGGTGGAGACCGACACCAGACTTTACCATCTGAGGCAGGGAGGGCTGTCCGTGAGCCGCTATACGGCCGAGTTTCGCACCCTCGCCGTTCAAACAACATGGGGCGATGCAGCGCTCCGGACATCCTACTACGAGGGACTGGCTTCTCGAATCAAGGACGAACTAGCCGGGCGAGAGCTTCCTGCGACCCTGGAGGGTCTGATCCAGCTCGCTCTCCGGATCGACCAGCGCCTTCTCTCTCACCCGAGGCCAGCCCCTCGCACCCTGCCACCTGCACCCCACTTCGCCATCACCACTTCACGACCCGCACCCGCCTTCACCGTCACCAGTCCACGTCCCGCAGACTCCGCCACCTACGCCACCCCAGGACATGTCGGTTCTCCACCTCCTGCCGTGGTTGACACTGGAGCCGGGGAACCCATGCAACTAGGACGCGCCTCCTTGACCGCTGCAGAACGGGAGAGACGCTTCCGTGAAGGGCTCTGCGCCTATTGCGGGTCAGCCGCACATCACAGGGCAACCTGTCCTTTCAGGCCGGGAAACGCCCAGGCCCGGTGAGAGAAGAGAGATACTCGCCGGGTCACCTTCGTCTCTCCACCATCACCACCAATTCCTCCCGTCTCACGGTTCAGGTACACCTCCAGGTTGGCCACAAACGAGTCCGAAGTGCTGCATTCATCGACTCCGGGGCAGCAGGTAACTTCATTGACTCCGCATATGCCAAAACCCTGGGGGTTAAACTCGAGGCGTTATCCCAGCCCGTTCACATCACCTCTGTCGACGGTCGCCCCCTCTCCACCAGCCCAATAAACGCCCGAACCGAACCCATCACCGTCTCCATCAACCAGCACCATGAAAAGCTAAACTTTTTCGTCACCTCCATCTCCTCACCTCCCATCATCCTTGGACATCCCTGGCTGCTCCAGCATGACCCTCTCATCTCCTGGACCCAGAACCGGATCCTCCAATGGGGCGCGACCTGCACCGAACTGTGCCTACGGGCAACGGCTGGGACGTGCTCTAGGGAGTCCGAGGCCCCCGACGTCGACACCAACGCCATCCCAGAGCCGTATCGGGACCTGGCGGAGGTCTTCTGCAAGAGACGAGCTACTCATCTTCCTCCGCATCGGCCCTACGACCTCACCATTGACCTCCAACCCGGTGCAGTCCCACCCCGCGGCCACCTCTACTCCCTCACACCTACAGAGACGCAGGTCATGGAGGAGTATGTGACCAACGCCCTTCGCCAAGGCACCATCAGACCCCCCTCCTCACCTGCCGCCGCGGGGTTCTTCTTCGTGAAGAAGCGGGGCGGTGAACTTCGTCCATGTGTCGACTATCGGGGGCTAAACAATATAACTATCAAAAACCGACACCCATTGCCTCTTACCAACTCAGCCCTGGACGCCCTCTCTGGCGCCACCATCTTCACTAAGTTGGACCTCCGGAGCACCTACAACTTGGTGCGCATCAGAGAGGGCGATGAGTGGAAGACGGCCTTCATCACCCCTACTGGGCACTATGAGAATCTCGTCATCCCCTTTGGACTGTGCAATGCCCCCGCCGCCTTCCAACACCTCATTAATGACATCCTTCGCGACATGCTCGGGCGGTGGGCGTTCGCCTACCTGGACGACATCCTCATCTACTCACGCACCATGGAAGAACATACCCAGCACGTCAGGGCGGTTCTAAAGAGATTACTCGCCCATCAACTGTACTGTAAGTTGGAAAAGTGCGCTTTTCACGAGCGCTCCACCACGTTCCTGGGTTTTGTCATCTCGCCCCAGGGTGTGGCCATGGACCCGCAGAAGCTAGAGGTTGTGCGTCATTGGCCCCTACCCAAGACCCTCAAGCAACTTCAACGGTTTCTCGGGTTTGCGAATTTCTATCGTCGCTTTATCCGGGACTACAGTACAGTTGCCGCCCCACTAACCGCTCTGACCCGCCCCTCACCTCTCCCTTTTCACCTCAACCCTGCAGCTGTCTCCGCTTTCAAGTCACTTTGTCACCGCTTCACCACAGCACCGATTCTCCTCCATCCAGATGTCAGAAAATCATTCGTTGTGGAGGTGGATGCTTCAGATGTGGGCGCTGGAGCTATCCTCTCACAACGAGGTCCAGATCAGAAACTACACCCATGTAGTTTCTTCTCCAGAAAATTTGACTCCACTCAGCAGCGATACGGGGTAGGGGACCGCGAACTGCTGGCCATAAAGTGGGCTCTGGAGGAGTGGCGTCACTGGCTCCAGGGCGCCAGTGAGCCATTCATAGTCTGGACGGACCACCAAAACCTCATAACCATCAAGAATCTGAAACAGTTAAACCCACGACAGGCGCGGTGGGCCTTATTTTTCGAAAATTATGATTTCCACCTCTCGTACCGCCCGGGCTCCAAGAACACAAAAGCGGACGCTCTCTCCCGACAGCTGGAAGTGGACATTCCCCGGGCGGACCCCGCGCCTGTCCTTCCATCGTCCAGGATCATCGCCCCACTCCATCTAGACCTGGAGACGAGAGTTCGCCAGGCGCAGGCTACAGAGACCGAACCGGCAGGTGTGCCACCTGGACGACTCTTTGTGCCCGAGAGGATGCGATCAGAAGTCCTCCAGTGGGGTCATTCCTCTCCCATCTCAGGACACCCGGGCACTCGACGGACGCTCCAATTTCTCCAACGAGACTTCTGGTGGCCCTCCCTCACGAAAGACGTCCAAGAGTTCGTTCAGGCATGCCCAGTGTGCGCCAGGGCCAAAACCACCAATCAACCAACCCCCGGTGAGCTGCAGCCACTCCCAGTTCCTCGACGGCCCTGGACGCACATTGCCGTCGACTTCATCACGGGCCTGCCGGCCTCCGAAGGAAAGGACACCATTCTCACCATCGTCGACCGGTTCTCTAAAGCCGTGCACCTGGTGGCTCTCGCCGGACTCCCGTCAGCCAAAGGAACAGCAGAGCTGATTTTAGAGCACGTAGTCCGTCTGCATGGGTTCCCCAAGGACATCGTCTCGGACAGAGGGCCCCAGTTCACAGCCCGGTTCTGGAAAGCCTTCTGCCGTCTGATCGACTCCACCTGCAGTCTCTCATCTGGATATCACCCTCAGACTAACGGTCAGACGGAGCGGACCAACCAACAGCTGGAGCGCTACCTGAGATGTTTCGTAGCTGATCGACAGCGCTCCTGGGCGCACTATCTCATCTGGGCTGAACTGTCACACAACCTCCACACCTCCTCTGCCACCAACCTAAGCCCATTTGAGGTATGTTACGGTTTCCAACCTTCGATGTTCAACCACCCAGAACCGGAGGTTGATGTACCGTCCGCCCAACAGTTGGTCCGCAGATGTCGGCGGCTATGGATTACAACCAACCGGGCCATCCAACGCGCCAACGCCCGCTACACCCACCAACACCGCCGTCGACATCCTCCGGGACGATTGTACCATGTAGGTGACAAGGTATGGCTTTCTACAAAGAACCTCCACCTTCACATCGAATCAAAAAAACTCTCACCCAGATTTATCGGACCATACCGCATCACCCACAGGATTAACCCTGTCACCTACCGGCTCCAGCTGCCTGCGGCGCTCCGGATCCATCCAGTCTTCCACCTGTCTCAGTTCAAGCCCTTCATCACCTCACCCATGATTCCACCCACCCCCCCAGCTCCTCCTCCCCGGATCATCGACGGCGGTCCCGCCTACACCGTGCGCCGAATCCTCGACTCGCGCCCTCGGGGTAAAGGTACGCAATACCTGGTGGACTGGGAGGGCTATGGCCCCGAGGAGCGATCTTGGATCCCGGCCCGGTTCATTCTCGACCCGGAGCTAATTCGGGACTACCGTCACAGGGTATCCTCCGCACCAGGACCGTCAGGAGCCAGTCCTGGACAGGGGGGTACTGTCATGCACACGCAATCTGCGCCCGGCACTAGGACCCGGAAGTAAGACGGGCGCAAAACCAGGAAGTATAAAAGAGGTAAACAAACGATGGCTTACCGCTCAGTCATTGAGTTCGGCCCATGTCAGCTCCAGTTGTCGTTTCAGCAAACCGTGAGTACTCACATGTTGGTTCCGTTGTCTTTTGCTATTGTGTGTGTATTTCTAGGACGCGGGTTAAATTTGTGTTTTTCCCTTGCTCCGTTTTTGTGAGAGTCCTTAAACTAAATCGCGTGGTTATCCTGCCTGCTCGCTTCTTTCCGCGTTTGGGTTTATCCTCCACGCTACATTGGGCTAACCGCTAAAGCTACGTCTTCTGGTCACCTCAGGTTAGTCCATCTTGACAGAACGTAAAGCTAAAAGTAAACACTGCTCTACTGTCCAAATTGATTATGTTTTACTTCCTTCCATCTCTCTTGGATTGTTGGCTACATACCATCCAAAAAAGCAACTTAAATAGACGGTCCTGTAATCATGTAAATTAGTAAATGCTGAGCCATTTTGCTCCCATCAATCTGAAATAGATTAAAAGTAATAAAATCATTATGATAAATTAATGTAAGAACTTAAATGTAGTATACATTTGGCTGTTTAATTATCTTTAAGATATTTAGCCTATAACAGAAACTTTGCATAAAGTAGCCTGTAGTCATGATTATACAATTTCTTTTGAACATTATGATTTCACTGTCTGTTCTATTATCATATATTCTATTTTCACAAAAAGCGCATTTCAAGACCTTTGCAGAGGTCAGAGGTTATTTTTATTAACTAATCACAGTCCTTGAATTGCTGCATCATCCCTAGCAACGGGGTCGACCACACCCCCTCACTAAGATAAAGGTTTTTGTACTTTCCTTACTCAGAGTAGCTCTGAGAGCTTTCCTAAATCACTCTTAGTCTAGGACTCCCAGCTAGGAATTTTTAAGCTAAGATAGGAGCTCTCTGAGAGAATTCTAAGAAGCTTTGTGAACACGGGCTGTGATGTATTGTAAGTTTCACAATTTTGGCGCGACCACAGAAAATGTTCGATCAACTCAATGCTTACACTTCAACCTGAGCACGTCTAGACAGCATTGACCAGAAGACCTTCAGTGTCAGTCTCCATTCTGAACAGTTAAATTTAATGTCTTAAAACAAACAATAAAATCTTAAAATGATTTCTAATATGCACCGGGAGCCAATGGGGACAGCGGAGAATAGGTGTAATATGTTAACGCCTACGATTGCCTGCTGCATTCACTCACTAGTCTTTGCTTCAGACGTTTCTAAGCCACTACTGGCGCTTCCCCTTACCGGACACGCGCTAGCCTCATTTTTACCGATTTTATGCTAAGGTCTGCTGTGTCTATGCTAATTACGCATTAGCCCTAGGCCAGGCTTATTAATGTCAATTTGCTCTAATCTAGGTACCTTAAATTGGCTCAGTCTTAGCTAACACTTTCATTGACCTTTTTCTCACCTCCTATTTTAGCCTAAACTAACCCTTAACCCAATGTTAGTCTTGCAAACCTCTGTGCTAGCGTGGCCTAGACCTGCTCTTTATTCACGGTAGTGTATCAGGATTATATAACGCTTGCCTTGGAACCATGCGAATACAGCACTCTCTCGCTCACACTGCCATCCTCAGAGATAACCTACTGAACTTGCGAAATGTCACATCCCTGGCTTCCTACAGTTTGATAATGTAGAGCGAGAACAAAACGCTCTGTGTGTCTATGTGTGTGTGTGTGTGTGTATGTGTGCTCGCGTAGGGGGAGAGAAATGGAAAGTGTTCTTGTTATATGTGCTTTGTTATTATTAGTAGCATTATTAGCATTGCTCTTATAGATGTTATCACCTTGTAATTGCTTTGGCAATATTGCAGAGCAACAGAGGATGTGGTGGAAAGTGTTTGCTCCTGTGTGTATAAAAGTGTGTGAGAGACGACGAAACAGTCTTGTGTGGATATTTCTGTATGTGTTCATGTGTGTGTGTGTGTGAGTTTGAGTGGGTACATCACTCCCCCAGCTGGTTGGATGGTGTATGACCTCCAACAGAATACCTGGAGTTTCTCATCCATAATTTCAATGTATTGTAAAATAACACATAATGACCCACTACCCACTGTATATAAGAAACCTGAGTCAATCTACATATCATGTTTCAAAAAATGGCAATGCCATTTACCTAATGTACCACAAGTCCCCACCAAAAAGTCAATGCTGCCTATAATAGAAAGGCACCAGAACACCTAGTTGATAGAAAGGCAAAGGGCCCAAGGCTGCCAACCCAGTGTCCAAGCTCCCCCGATCTGACCCAATGAGGACCCATCCTGCAACCCATACCTGTTACCACACCCCACCAGAGGCCTTGCAGAGCCTTGCCTGAGGGGCCAGAGCGGCACCCAAATAATGTGGATATTTGTAATCTTATGGCTGACCAGTGTGTGGTTGGTGTGTTGAAGAAGATGTGTAGGGGGTGAGGGGTAGCTCAGTGGTTAAGGCATTGGACTACCCAGGTTCAAACCCCACAACCACCAAGTTGCCACTGTTGGGCCCTTGAGCAAGGCCCTTAACCCTCAACTGCTCAGATGTATAATGAGATAAAAATGTAAGTTGCTCTGGATAAGAGCGTCTGCCAAATGCCTAAATGTAAATGTTTTCAGGGATATAGCAGAATAAAGATGGTGGACCAACTGAAAGCGCCTTCACACTCATTGTAGATGCATAAATCAGTTTAAAGACATAAACTGCATTGAAGGAACTACAAATGCCAGATTTTAATGTAATTTTAGGAAGCTTAACAGGGAAAATGAAGCAGTGTTAGATAGAGGATATGACAAGCAAGGCAGGCTAGCTAGAGAACACTCATCTTACAAGCTGCTGAATGTCAATGAATTTTCCAATGAGAATCTTTCAAGTCTTTTTACTTTATAAAATAACAAAATGGTAAGTTGTGTGATGCATATCTGGGAAGATTCCAGATTATATAATACAAAACTAAAAAAGTCACCACCTGGACTTAATTTTGCAAATGAATAAGAGCAGCAACAAGTTATTTAACCTGAACTGATGCAGTGACTATCTCTTCATTTCCTAAACAACCATGTCCAAGGATCAAATTATTGGTCCGTACCAAGCACAGAAAATAACTAACTTAAACTACTAAAATTGGGTTAAGAACTGTTGGGCATATGTGAGGCATTTTTCAAAGCTAAGAGGATAGTGGTAAACCATCATTTTCCAGGAAGAAATGTTTTAATTTTAAATGATCTCGATTAGCGATCTCTTAAATGCTCAGTGAAAAAAAATCTGTAAAAAAATAAATGAAATAAAATAAACACATAGGAACTCACAACCGTGTTAATAGTGTCGGTAAGAGCATACTTAAGGGATTGAGACTAAATACATTTTTGTTGGTACTTTAGTTTAAAGAACTGGTGGTGTGGAGTTGGGAGTTAGACATCTTCATATCTGATGTATGCATCCCACTGTTGATACAACTCCAGGACAGGTTGTGTCACGTCACTGATGTCATAGTCATATTCAAATTTCAGTTCCGTATGTCCTTACACTTACCAACTAAGTCACTTCCCCATATTACAACATTTACACTTGCTATATCTCAAAGAAAAACAAACCCTTGCCTTTTTTTTTCACTGGCTCATACTGTAGGTCCACCTTGTACTGGTTTACTCCAAGTACCCAAGACCACTCGGATATCAACTTTTAGTGTTTTTGCCCCTAAACATGACCTTCGTTTCTGTAATTCCTTTTTTTCCCCCATTTTAACATGAAACTTTTCTCATCACACTTTCTTCCCTTCCCATTTCCTACTAACATACAGTACAACCAGTGTACAGTATATTGAAACACTCGGTCATTGATGGCTTCAGCAGAACAGATATTACTCAATATTGTGTACTGACTGGGGCAGTAGAAGGATACCTCAGTTTACCACAGATCATCCAGGAGGAGCAATTTCACATACATCAACCCATTTCTCCGTAACAAACACCTTCCAAGTACATTTTCCATGAAACACATATAGATCACCTGGAACATTTTCACCCCTTCAACCCATCACATGTCTGATTGAACTTAACACCTCCTACCTTCTAATCTGCCACCTCGCACCCAGCATCCCCGCCGCATTAACCCTCTATTCTATCTGGCCTTGAAGGCTCACAGATTTCTTGAAGAAATGCTTGTCCCCCCCCCTCCGGCTTTTTCACTCCTCCTCCACTATAGTACAGTGGCCAAAAATAACAGTTCAAATAAAATCTTGGAAGATCTTACCCTCTTCCTTCTTCTTAATCCTTCCCTGATTTAATTCAGCTGTCAGAGCAGGCAGTTCGATCAAAAGCAAAGCCAGCCATGGTAATGAGGGGCAAATCCGCAATCATTATCCGAAAGCCCGGCTGAGGTCAAAGTCGTAAAATAATCAGAATTCCAGCGAACACAGAAACAAGGTCTGCAGGAATCTAGGAAATGAGGAAATTAGGAACAGGGAATGTACTGACACTGGAAATGCCTTAGATATGCCGGAACATGAAAGACAAACACAGGTGTGGATAATACAGTGGATAACAGGCTGTTTAATAGGTCTCAGGTTCAGAACTGAATAAATGGAAGTTGATGTCAGGAACCAGCTTTTTGCAACCTAACTGAGACATGTGATGGTCTAGGAAAATAGAGCAGCACATGTCAGAAGATATCTAACGAAACTTTGTCTTTATGAATAGGAGGCCGACATGCCACTCTGACGCCAAAGTGCCACGATAGGAACAGGTATGCTTGTATAAATGTATTAATTAAACATCTAAAATGAACCAAATAGATTTTTTTTATTGCCATCAATATATGTGTACCTTAAAACTCAGGTCACCTCAGGAATGATTCTTTATTTCCTAAAAGTCGACACTTTGCACAACTCAATCATTCGTTCATGCGCTCACTCATTTTCTCTACCACTCTTCCTTTGTAGGGTCTCTGGGGGTTGTAAGATACATGTGCCATTCTACACCATGCAAGCTTTAGCTTCCATAGACCTTCACTAGGTTTCACAGTTTTATCCCAGACAGCACACATACTGATTGTGTTACTATCATCGGCATCACAGCGGCACTTTGGCATCAGAGTGCCATACCGGCCTCCTATACATAAAGACAAGTATCGGTAGATATCGTCTGACATGTGCTGCTCTATTTTCCTAGACCATCAGCCATCTCAGTTAGGTCAGCTTCGAGTCTCTCAATCCAAGCAAGAGACCATCTGTAAACAGCTGGGGCCAACCTTGGGGTTTGAGGACCACCACCAGGTTGCCACTGCGAGGCAATACGCAGCCACTGGAGATGCAGGGCATCCTTGGACTGGAAGGGACAACCCAAATGATCCAACCTGGCTTTTAAATCTGTTTAGGTTGGATGCACAGTATGTGGGGAAGCAGCATGATGGGGCAGTGGTGGCTCAAACAATTAAGACTCTGGGTTTTTGATCAGAAGTTCGGGTGTTGAAGCTCCAGCACCACAAACCAGCCACTGTCGAGCCCTTGAGCAAGGTCCTGAAGCCTATCTGAGCCAGGGGTAGCTCAGTGGTTAAGGCACTGGACTACGGTTCGGAAGATCCCAGGTTCAAACCCCACAACCACCAGGTTGCCACTGTTGGGCCCTTGAGCAAGGCTCTTAACCCTCAACTGCTCACATGTGTGATGAGATAAAAATGTAAGTCGCTCTGGATAAGAGTGTCTGCCAAATGCCTAAATGTATCTGCTGAACTAGTGCTGTATCTCCTGGCTGATCCTGCAGTCTATCCCCAGCTTCCTAACTGTGATATCTTGACCAACACCTCAGCCATATATTGTCAATTTGCAAAAGCCCACCATACTATATCTTGCTGATGCAACTTTATTTTGTACGTTGACCAGATGTTTGTGTGCAGCTTCATCAGCATGCAGTTACAAAACCCCTCTAGCAAAACCCTCTCTGTAGGCATGTTTAAGGGACAGAAACTAAAACATACAGTTAGCAGTTTTGGGTGGAAGTTTAGATGTATTTATTATTCACTCCTGAGATCCTGTCATTGGTCTGAAAATATCTTTTGAAGTATCTTTTTTGAGCCTTTATCAAGAATAGTGTGATAAAAAATAACTGTTTTCATTCTGTGAGTTTGCACTATATCCAAACTGTCTATTTACTGACTATTAGAAGACCGATACTGTACTGTATGTGAGTAACAGAAGAAAAACTCAGTCTGTTTCTGTGATTATAGTGCCTGTGTGAAATTGACCTACAAATATCCACCACGAGGTGTTATACAGTGTAAGGCGGTAACACACACTCCTCAGCTCTGTGCTTGACTTGTAAGCCGTGTTGGATCAAATGTAATACACACCACAGATATATTGTACAGGTTTTGCCATGCTATAATGTCACAAGGCTTTCTATTCAGCATGAGCTTCAGGATAAACACCATCTCATTAATGTACAGGCTTTATGTTGCGGGAGAGTTCAGTGGACTTTACGCAATAGCAGAAGAAACCTAAAACTGCGTAAGTTATCATCAGCACATGTAGAGGCTCCTTGAAGAATGGAGAGAGAGAAAAGCTCCAGAAAGTGCGTTTCTAGAAAAATGAGACATCCTAACCTGTCAGAGCTTAGAGAGAGGTGTTAGGATTTAGACCTCAGTCTTGTCGCAAAATATAAAAAGTACAGAGCTTAAAACACACACACACACACACACACACTCATTATGAAACACTCGCTAATCAAGCTACTGCTCTCCACCAAGGGGGAGGTTTAAAAAAATAACACACACCTACACACGGTCTATTTTATATCAAACACACACTTTCCGCTCTCTTTCACTCATGCACATACACACATGCACACACACACACACACATACATGTATACACAGTCAATATTCTTATAGGTCAAACACAGATACATAGTGCAACTTTTAAAATGAACAATCAGTCCAAACAGAAATGTGATTTTCACCCACACACACTGACTCACACTGCAAAACACACACACACACATTGATAGAAGGAGATATTTGCCCCTTGTATGTGTGTGTTCTTACGAGAGCTGTAGGAAGTCGGTCACACGCAGGTTCGCTCTCTTTGCCAGGGTTTCCATCAGGTTAAGACCCTGATCAGTAGAAAGCGCACTAGAAGGGTGGAGGGAGAGAGAGGGAGGATATTATACACACACTCACATATATTACTAGCTACATCTAGGAATCATGAAAAAGGTAGATGGATATGGAGAGAAAGACAGAATGCTGAACAGGAATCGGGATGGATGGGTGTGTGGAAGAATTAGACAGACACATGGAAAGATGGAGGAAGCGGTTAAAATGAACATGAAGCAACGGGTTGGATTGAGGTATGGAATAACACGGCTGGGGAATGAAATGAAAGAGTGGAAAGTCAAAGATGGAATGATGGAGAGATTGGATAGAGTGATGAGGAGATGAGGATTAGAAGACGCAGACAGAGATGTAGAGAAACAGCGGGGAGGGAACAAGTGGGAATATGGAAGACTGAAAGCAGTGATGATTGTGATCAGGGAAAGGAGGGAAAGATGGAGGATGTGAATGAGTGAATTATGGAGTGAAGAAAATTTAAAAAGATAAGAGGTTATATGGGATGATGGGATGGAGAACATTGATGGATGGATGGATGGATGGATGGATGGATGGATGGAGAACGTTGACGGATGGATGGAGAATGTTGATGGATGAATGGATGGATGGATGGATGGATGGATGGATGGATGTGAGAGAAATAGTATAAAGAGACTGAAGAAGAGGAGGGAAAGATAAATTGATAGAGTGAGGGGATTGAGGGTGAGGGTGGAAAGTTGGAGAGATAGAGTGTATTGATTGATGCAGAGGAAGGAGAAATGGACTGATAAAATTATCATATAGAAGGAGACAAGAGTGGAGATGGAGGATGAAAGGACAGAGTGAAGAAAGAAGGTAGGAAGATATGTGGATAGAGTCAAGAGATAAAAAAAACAGAGAGAGAGTAGAATGATGGAGAAAATGGGAATAGAATGAAGGGTGAGGTGGAAGAAATGGAGGTATAGAGTAAAGGGATGGAAGATGAAGAGTAAAGAGAAGAGAGATGAAGAGATACATTGAAGAGATTGATGAAGAGGAAAGAGATGGAGGGATAGAGAGGAGGGACCGAGGGAGAGAATGGAGAGATGGAGGGAAAGGGGAAAATGGTGGAGAGAGAGGATGATAAACAGGATGAAATAATGTAAGAAGAGCAGGGAGAGATGGAGGATAGAGTGGAGAAATAGAAAGAGTGTGAAGCGATGGAGGGAGGGGATGAGTGATGGAGAGATATCATGAAGGGATAGATGGAGATGGCTTCTTACAAAGCCCCAAAATTATGGAATAGTCTTCCAAATAGTGTTCGGGACTCAGACACAGTCTCAGTGTTTAAGTCTAGGCTCAAAACCTATTTATTTAACCAAGCATTTTTATAAATAGATTTGCCATAAGGTAAAGGAGCAGATCTGGGGGACTCATGGACGTAGAGTATTATGGTGAACTGGTATGTTTAGATGCTGTCTTCCTCACTCTCATTTGATCACTCAGGTTTGTTGACGGTGAGGTGATTGTTTGCTTTACATCTCAGTTCCCCCTCATGTTTGTGTTTCCTTCTGGCTCTCCCTTTTAGTTATGATGTCATAGTTAGTCCTGCCGGAGTCCCTGCTTGCACTCTACAGTTAATATACATTCACATTAGACATTGTGACTGTGACCATACCTAATTGCCATCTCTCCTCTTCTTCTCTTCGTCCCCCTCTTTCTCTTTCCTCTCTTCCTCTCTCCCCCTGTCTCCCCCTTTCTCTCTCTCTCTCTCTCTCTGTCGAGCTACACATGTCATTCCTGAGCTGCCAGTGATCCAGACTCCCTCTGCCCTCCGGACCTGTCTGATCCATCCTGGTGCCCGGTTTCTGGTTGGAGGTCTCATCGCATGGATGCCCCGTGTGTCTCTTTAGGATGCGTCTGGTGTCTGGGGATGATTCTCTATACTTAGAAGACGGTTCTGGCCTCGACTGGTGTTGTCAGCTGTTTCTCTGAGGACTTGACAATTCGATAGTTCAGGACTGGAACTTTCTACAAGTCTATCTGAGTCTCCAATAACTACTGGACTCCATTTTAACATCAATTAACATCAACTATTATAGCTGAACTGCTGCCACCTAACACACTGTATAAATGCAGATCATTTCCTGCTATCTGTTTCACCCAGATGAGGATGGGTTCCCTGTCGAGTCTGGTTCCTCTCAAGGTTTCTTCCTATTACCATCTCAGGGAGTTTTTCCTTGCCACTGTCGCCCTCGGGCTTGCTCACCAGGGACTATCTGAACATTTTGATTCATTCACATTCACATTCCATACAAACTTAAATAATTCTTTTGATTGTGTAAAGCTGTTTTGAGACAATGTCAATTGTTAAAAGCGCTATACAAATAAAACTGAATTGAATTGAATAGATGGAGGGACAGAGTAGAGGGATGGAAGAAGAGGATGAAGAGATAGAAGGAGCGTTGAAGCGATGGAAGGAGATGATGGACGAGAAGGCTCAGGTGGCTTCAGCACTCAGATAAATCACTCACATTTTCCTACAACAAGCCAAACAATAAGGTGCAAATGGGATTTCTGTAAAGTGTGATTCTTTATCACACACACACACACACACACACACACACACACACACACAGACACACACACACACATAGGAATCGATGCACACATTTACACTTATATATTTGTACAATTACATTCAGATAAACATGCACACACACACACACAAGGTGAGAATGAAAATTTTATGAACCTATTTCCTTACCGTGTGTGTGTGTGTGTGTGGTGAGCTCTTTATTGGAAGAGAGCTGTAACACCTTGTGTGTGTGAGTGTGAGAGAAGACCAGCTAGAAACACTCACACCTTCTGACCAATCAGAATTGTTCACTCTTTCTTCCCTGGTTATGGTTCTGCGCTAGTGAGCGGCCGGTTACTCACTCCTGTGTGACGATGTAGCCGAAGTCTCCGTCATGCTGAGGGGTGGAGGACGCCGTCACGTCCACCTTGAGCTTCTTCTCCAAATGTCCTCCTTTCCTCTCCGTGCCCTCTTCTCCACCATTGTTCTTCACGTCTTTGCCGTGGAGCCACTGCTCCACCTCGGCCTCGTCTCCTGCGTCCTGCAGGTCCACCGTGTCCGGTTCCATCTTCTTTCTCGTTAAGTCCACACTGGTCTGTGTGGTCCGACTCCGAACGATCTCCACTCCAGCTGAATTCAGACCCGGGAGAGAAATTTTGTCCCGGGGGTGATCTGTAGCCTCAAGGTCTGAGTTACTGTCCAGGAAATCGAGGAGCTGACTGAGGAACAGTTTGTCCTGCAGAAGATAAAAAGAGTAAAAGAGTAAAGAAGAACAGATCAGTGAAAAAGTGGAATAAAATTATTGAGAGGGAATTGGGGAAAAGGGGTCTAGTGTTGGTTTGAAACATAGTAGATACTGTAAGCAGTTCTTGATCCTCACAATGTCCTGTTAGTTTCAGGAGAACATCATCATAAGATGTACACCTCATGAGATGGCTCTGGGTAAGCAGAACATCTTTCTCAAATTGTAGAACTATCATTAGATGATTTTCCTGGTAGAACCTGACCTGCAGAACTTAGCAGGCTACTACATTTGCGGCATTTGGTGGATGTCCTTAACCAGAGCAATTCACATCTTATCTCATTCTATATCTGAAAAGTTGAGGGTTTAGGGCCTCATTCAAGGGCCCAACTGTGGCAACTTAATGGTGCTGGAGTTGAACCTAGGACCTTCCGATCAGTAGCCCAACACTTTAACCACTGAACAAACCCTACCCCTACAGTACTACACAATCGTATTTTATTGGGATCAAGAAGGGTTAATAGTCTTAAAAGCCCAATAAAGCGATAGCACTAGCTCTACCAATCGGATGGGGTCAAACCCAAGCTGCCACTCTTGGACCCTTGTCCAAGGCCTTCAACCCTCAAGTGCTAAAATAATTAGATAAATGTTAAAGTGGGTCATCGACGTGCTGTACATGTAAATAATCTCTATAAAGAGTTAGAATGTATGTGATTGCAATCTTCTATGTTTTTCTGTACAACCTCATGATGATAATGTATATCCTGATAAAGGATGATAAATTATCTGGTAATTATCGTGATCTAGAACCTTATTATTGGCACATGCCTACGGCCTGTTCGTTGAGCCGGAACCATTTTTCCCCAAGACAAATTAACGTTCAGGTTCAAAGCAATCATCATCCATCACAACATCTAATTTAGAAACTTTTCAACAGAAATCCATTCAATGGTTAAAAAAAATCAGCATCAGTCATTCTTTTAAAGTGTCAGAAAAGCAGTCGAGATGTTTACCTTTCCCTCTGACTCCAGCTTGCTCACTTTAGTCTCTCCTAGATCTGCAACCAAGCACCAAATATTACACCTATTAATGTTGGTCTCCTATTTTCTGGTAAATATTTGTGCTTGAATTATCAGTAATTTAACAGCATTGATTAAAGCAAATATGAAATTGTACCTTTGGGTGTAAACTCCTCTTCTGACATGGTCCCAGGCTTTTCCCATGCGCCAGGCTCCCTCTTCATCGCACCCTCCTCATTAACCTTGAGCTTGCGACCTTTGACCCCTTCTCCATCATCCACCTCCTGCAGAGCCTGAGTGATGACCTCAGAGAGCTGGTCAAGGTCACCTGTGCTCATGGAATCCATGTTGATGCTCTGCTGTCCGAGCTGCTTCACTACGCCTTGAATGAACTTCTCTGGTTAAAGGAAAGTGGACAAAGAATGAAACAATAAATAAGGTGGTAGTGTAACAAGGTTCTGGAGGGGAAACTGTAATCTGCTAGCTCTCTCTCTCTCTGAGTCATTCTTTATACAGTGTATCCTGTACAGGTTCACAGAAGGCCTGGAACTTGAATCCACCAGGCAGGGTGGACAGCGTGCCAATCCATCACAGGGCACAAGTGCACACATTCACTCGCTACGAGCAATTTGGAAATGCAAGTGAGCCAAATCTGCACGTCTATGGACTATGGAAGGAAACCAGGGTACCTGAAGAAACCTACCAAGCACTGGGAAAACATGCAAACCCCACGCACACAGACAGGAATCAAACCCTCAACCCTGGAGATGTGAGGCCACAGTGCTAAACACTATTCCACCATGCCACCAGCCTGCTAGCTACTGTAGTTTTTTGTCTTAGTAGTAGTAGTACTGTTGCCATGAAAACTAAAAATGAATTCTTACCATCCACTGAGCTGAGAGAGTCTTGTACTGTTGGCCGGTTTACTCCTGCCCTAAACATCAGTTTGTCAATTCTGGGTGGAGGAGGTTGCCTTGAAACACCTGACACCTTCCCTGCTTTGGCAGAAGAGCTGTGACCAAAGTACTGAAGATCTTTCTGAGAAGGAGCTGCAGGTTGTTCTTTTGGGTCTGACAGGTACCTCTGCAGCTCGGAAAGGAGGCCAGTTTGGTCCAGAAGTTCAGTTTGGTCCACTGGTTTGATTTCGGTCCAATAGGAGTTTTTAGGGCCTGGACGAGGCTGATGTAGGGAGGCGGATAGGAGTGAAGGTGGTCTTTCTTTAGGCTTCATAAACAGACCCATGAGATCGGACATTCCTTTACTTTTATACTAAGAAAGAAAAAAGAAACAACTAAATTTGTAAAGTGTAGAGAAACAGACGAGTTGAGACTTTGTTGAACTTCTGTCATAAATTGATGGTATGGTTTATGGAAACAGTACAATAAGTGTCAAGAATCAACAACCTGACAAACACAATGCCAATGAGCAAATCTATTAAATGTGAGTCTATAAAAAACTAACTATGCAAGGGAGGAAAAGGAGTACAGGTTAGGTAAAAGATAAATGACTCAAGACTTTTTCTTTGATCTAGTTTGCTGATCAAATGCTTTCTGATTGACTCAAAACAAAATCACAATCAAAGCATGAGTTTGCAATATTGAAAAAGAAAAACTTAAACATTTTTAATGATAATAAATTGCACAACCACAAACACAACTGATGGCTGAGTTATCCAATGTGGAATTTAATTTTTTTTAAGGTTATCTGATTTTGCTGTCAAACTATACACATACTGACACTTTTAACATTACATCGTTATTAAATATGTTCCTTTGAAGTGTTAATTACCATATTGATCATACTTGAACTTTGAAAATTATGCCATATAGTATTTGTTAACATGAAAAGTTGAGAAGATTATTTATTAGCATGTTAAATGTGATGTGCAACCAATAAGTACATTTCTCAATATGAGTTCACAAGCATTTACATGGCTGTGCTCATGACTTTTCTTTCAAAGAATAGAATTCATGAGTTCATTAAAAGAATATATAGAAAAAAAATTAGATTTCATCTCCAAATACAAAAACAAAGAAAAAGCTGATCAATCCAATAATGTATTTTATTTTCATAAAGGTCGAAATAAAAGCAGCAGTTAAACTGATAGCACAATTCTCGGTGCAGCTCCGTGTCAGTATATGTGTGAAAGAGAGAGAGAGAGAGAGTGTGTGTGTGTGTGTGTGTGTGTGTGTGTGTGAGTGAATAGCTGATATAAATGCTGTGTTCCTGCACACACTAGAACAGCAGGGTGGATTTCCACGCAGCCTCCAAAAGCACGATGGGGGACTGTTGTTCATCGGAGCTCTGAACTATTCACGTCCTCCATTATTCTTGCTCTAGGACAGCTGTTTCCAGTCTTTGTGTTATATCTGTACTTTCTACCTTCAGCTACATGAGAACCAACACGAGCGCTTTCTCATGTGTTTAATATTGAATGAGGTGTTAGTGCGGGAGCCCCTGGTATTGATTTACATCAGCATTACAGCATTAAATCGCACGCATTAAACATGTAAGCACAGCATTTCGCTTTTTATGTCTTGAAAATTCACATGTAAATATCATGTGAAAAAATGTGGTAAATAAAGCCTCGCAAGACATGCACATGTGAAAATGAATGCATATTAATCTTGAAAATAATGAGATCATTTGAATATATGAGATAAAATGAAATACGTTTTTGTAGAAATCATGTGGAAATTAAATAAATGAATCACTAAAACCTATAATACAAATGTCTAAAAGTCCTTAGTGAAAATGTAAGAAAATGATTAAAAGGTATGTAAATAATTATACGTTAAGAAAAAAAAAAAAAAAATATATATATATATATATATATATATATATATATATATATATATATATATATATACGTGGGAAAAAATTACATGTAAAAATAGATTTTTCTAAATAGTAATAATAATAATAATAATAATAATAATATGAAAAAATAAATGAAGCTTTCCTTTCCAAAACATAAAAGCTAATTCAATTTACATATATTTATATATATATTTAAATGTGTAAAAACACGAAAAAAAAGAAAAGAAAAATCCTAAAAATCTATTTTCAAAAACATACTTGTATATGTGAACATACATTGAAGTATTTAAAAAAATAAATAAAGTATAAAAAAATTAATGAGCTAAATGTTTTTTGTGAATAAATTTGTTTGTTTGTTTTTGTGTTCTTTATTTCTTGGTTTATTATAATTTCCCCCAAATGTCCGTACATTTGTTTAGATTGTTTGACCCTCACCTTTCCTTGAAGGCCCTGTTTAGAGGAAGTGACATCCGCAGGCAAGAAGCCAAGTTCCTGTAGGTACTTCCTGTTGTTGGCATCACTACTCTGAGCCCTGTAGGGGAAAATGTAATGTGGGTCAAAACTATTCTGCCATGTCACTAAACATACCCTCAAAGCATCTTAACCTTTATTTAATCATTCCAGATACTGAGACATGCAAATAGACATCGTAAAGACAACAAAAATGTGGCTAATAAATTTTAACTAGTGTAATATTAATGCCTCTTTTCCACTGCATAGTACGGCACAGCACGGTTCAGTACAGCTCACTTCGGTTCGGCTCAGTTCGGCTCGGTTTGCGCTTCCACTGCAGTTTAGTAACGCTTTAGAGTGGGCGGGATTATTCACGTGTTATTATAGTTGCGGCGCCTCTACTGCCGTGACATCATCGTAAACGCGCCATAAACAAACACACAACAATGGAGCATATCGCCGGCATGGTGTTCTTCATTCTCGGCATGTGGATGTTTTTAACAGCGAGATGAAGGAGTTTGTTTCAAAAGAGGCCGACGGTTAATACAAAAAGGTGCGTCCGATCCTTCTCTGGTTGTTCTAAATATAGCGGTTCTGTTGTGTCTCGTGTCGCAAGTTCGGTGACACAGTAATGACGATTTTCTCCGGCCAATCAGTGACTAGCAGAGTTTACACGTCACGTTTTGGTAACGGTTCGGCGCGCTTGGAACCTCGGCTGAGGTGGTACTAAAAAAAAGGACCAGGTACCAGGTACTGTTCCCAGTGGAAAACCCCCCAAAAGTGAGCTGAACTGAACCGTGTCGTGCCGTACTATGCAGTGGAAAAGCGCCATTAGTGTAACGTGGAAGAAAATATCACTTATTAGTTTTTATTGGTTCATACTCACTCATGTGGTTTCATATTTAACTTTATAATAAAAAAGTAACAATGAACAGAGAATGCTAATATGCTAATGAGAGACATTCTGGAAAAGACATTGAAACTTAACAGTAACCTCCTGTGGTAACTTTATCTAGCAGTAACTTCCTGTGGAAAATGTAACTAGCAGTAACCTACTAGTATAAATTAAACAACTATGATTTTATCTAACAGTAAAATCCTGGAATCATTTCAGCTAACAGGAACCTCCTGTGGTAACTTTAGCTAACAATAACTTCCTGTGGTAACTTTAGCTACTGTAGCAATAATTTCATGTGTTAACTTTAGCTAACAATAACCTCCTGTGGTAACTTTAGCCAACAATAACTTCCTGTGGTAACTTTACCTAACAATAACCTCCTGTGGTAACTTTAGCTAACAATAACTTCCTGTGGTAACTTTAGCTAACAATAACCTCCTGTGGTAACTTTAGCTAACAATAACCTCCTGTGGTAACTTTAGCTAACAATAACCTCCTGTGGTAACTTTAGCTAACAATAACTTCCTGTGGTAACTTTAGCTAGCAATACTTTCATGTGTTAACTTTAGCCAACAATAACCTCCTGTGGTAACTTTAGCTAACAATAACTTCCTGTGGTAACTTTAGCTAACAATAAATTCCTGTGGTAACTTTAGCTAACAATAACTTCCTGTGGTAACTTTAGCTAACAATAACTTCCTGTGGTAACTTTAGCTAACAATAACTTCCTGTGGTAACTTTAGCTAGCAATAACCTACAATGATAAACTAGCAGTAACCTTCTGTAATAATTTTAGCTAGCAGTAACAGCCTGTTGTAACTTTTTCTAGCAATAATTTCCTGAGGTAACTTTTGCTATAGCAGTAACTTACTGCGGTAACATCAATTAGCAATAACGTACTTTGATATTGTTATTTAACAGTAAAATCCTGAAATAATTTAACCTAACAGGAACCTCCTATGGTAACTTTATATATATATATATATATATATATATATATATATATATATTCATTCATTCATTTTCTATACCGCTTAATCCTGTGTTCAGGGTCGCGGGGGACCTGGAGCCTATCCCAGGAGACTTCGGGCACTAGGCGGGGTACACCCTGGACAGGGTGCCAATCCATCGCAGGGCACACACACTCACACACCCAATCACACACTACGGGCAATTTAGGAACGCCAATTTATATATATATATATATATATATATATATATATATATATATATATATATATATATATATATATATAATTTTTTTTTTTTTTTTTTTTTTTTTTTTTTAACATGTTAACACTAACAATGAGGTAGCCTTTAAGTTGGATTTTTTTGTTTTTCATGAAACATAAACTTACCGTAATTTGAAAGCTGGAAAGTTTTTACTGAGCCGCTGTAGAGGGATCTTAGGCAACGCCAGCAGTTCTCTGGATATTGCTTGCTGTGCAGCATCATCTTGCCACGTATAACCTGCCACCAAAAATAAGTCAGAGATTTACAGCGTGAAGATGAAAACAAAAGCATAAATAAAGAATCGTCGTTATGAAACAGGTCAATGGTCAAAAAAAATTATTTTGTTTGGGATTATTTTTAGGATTGCTCTTAAACAGATGTGTAATCATCTAATTAGTGTACTATTGTTTCCAATGAGCCTTGTCATTCCTTTTGTTACATTCCTGATTAATGCGCAGCAAAATGTGTGTCATGAGACATACATGCAATGTTTAGTCACTATGAAATGTTATTAAAAGAAGTAGTATTTATAAAACTAGAAATAAATCCTTTAAAAGTCATGTTTTACTTTTTCCTCCTTTTTTTTTGTAAAGTGAAATTGAGGGTTATAATGGCTGAGTAAATTGTTTGATAAAAATAATGTATGAATTCAGTTTCAGCTTTAAATTTTATAGTATACTGCATTATTTATGTGTTTAAAGTGAGGGTACACATCACAGTTTTCACCTTTGCATTGTGAATCTTATGGTGGAGAACACCATCTCATGTGGTCCTGTTTCCTTTACGTTCAGCAAAAAAAAAAAAGGCATTTTCATTGGTTTGCTGCTGTTTTTATCTATATGCATGTGTGAGTGTTGACCAGAGGTCCCAGCACGGTTGTAAAAATGGGATTAGTTGGACTACAGAGGTTCCAAGATGATGAATGTATTGATGTTCTCATCTATATTGTGTTAATTGTTGAGTTATTAGCTTTTTATATTCACTGTGTCATCGCCTGTTGTGAAGTCTTAGCATGTTTGTAGTTCAGCACCGATATTTTGACTGCACATCAGTATCAGATGATGGTCACCTTGTTAAAAACGTATTGGTAAAAAAATGGACAAAAGTATTTAGCCAAACCTCCACTGACATTGTATCCAGATCAGTGGCGGCCGGTCAATAGGGGGCGCTGGGGCGCCGCCCCCCTTAAAACTTTAACACGTAATTATTTAACATAATAATTATTTATTTTAATGATGAAATAAAGTAATTTAGTCATAATATTCCACTGTGTTTCTTAATATAATTTATTTACAATAAAAAACTCTAAACTGTATTATGTTCATTTACACAAACAAGTGTCGATGTAGGCACATACAGTTTTGAAAAGCAGGTGTTTTGAGGCTGAGCTCTAATTGGATTTTTTTCAAATCATCCTTGGGGTACAAAACTGTGCGCCCCGAACCCTCCCACTTTTGTTCTTAGTGAATCAATATTGTTTTTAAATATTTGGGCTCATGTGATTGGACCATTCTCAACGAGTGTCATTAACGCTCAGCAGATTGTTAGTTAATGTATTGAATAGTGATTGATGTGGAAGCAGCTAAATATGAGAGGAAAGTCTGTATTTTCTTTGCTAAAATATCCCTTTGCAAGGAGATCGGACGAAAAAAGAAAAAAAAGTTCAGTCATTGTGTGTGTATCAGTCATTGGCCAAATTATATTATTTTAAACACTGGCATCTGTATTGATCCAGACTTTTACAATTGGTGCATCCATGAGGTCTTTATAAACACTTCACAAAACTATAAATGCTTATTTTATGTGTTCTAGCTATATATTACTGTATATAGCTATTGTGTTTGTAGTTTTCATTTTTTAATATATATTCATACTGAAAAATAAATGGGAAGTTTAGCAGCTGTCTTTAGACTTCTATTATAATGAGTTTGAAAAAATATCTGGAAATTCTTATTCTCAGAAATCACCCACCGTGGATGCATTATTTTAAAAATAATAAACCGACAGACAGAAACCAGTGGAAAATCAAATGGATTACAATTATTTAACTAATCCCACACTGTTACACAGTAAGTCTTTAGTCAGAAATCCTATAATGCTAGGTAATAATAAGCTGGAAATAAAACTGAAGAGGGAAAACACTTAAATTAACCACAGCGGAAAGCGTTAGCATGGATTCCAAAGAATGTCAGGTTACATGATTAGACTAAACTATAATGAGTAGCTCTGAGCCTGATTACACTTTTTGTGAAGTATTTCTTGTAATAACATTAAACTATTAATTCAATTCAATTCAGTTTTATTTGTATAGCGCTTTTAACAATTGACATTGTCTCAAAACAGCTTTACACAATCAAAAGAGTTATTTAAGTTTGTATGGAATGTGAATGTGTATGAATCAAAATGTTCAGATGAGCAAATGTTCAGTCCCTGGTGAGCAAGCCGAGGGCGACAGTGGCAAGGAAAAACTCCCTGAGATGGTAATAGGAAGAAACCTTGAGAGGAACCAGACTCAACAGGGAACCCATCCTCATCAGATAGCAGGAAATGATCTGCATTTATACAGTGTTAAGTGTTGGGTTCAGCTATAATAGTTGATGTTAATTGATGTTATAATAGTTGATGTAAAATGGAGTCCATTAGTTATTCGAGACTCAGATAGACTTGTAGAAAGTCCTGAACTATCGAATTGTCAAGTCCTCAGAGAAACAGCTGACAACACCAGTCGAGGCCAGAACCATCTTCTAAGTAGATAGAATCATCCCCAGACACCAGACGCATCCCAAAGAGACACACGGGGCATCCATGCGACAAACATCAAAGATATTATGATGTAATGGTTGGTTGTGAATTTAATCTTGTGCTGTTTAACCAATGTAAAACAAAATATGATTTTGGCAAGAAAAAAAATTATATTTCAATCAATATTTAAAGAAATTAAAGAGAAAATGCTATTCAGTCTAATTTCCTTTTATAGAAATAGTGGAAAGTGTTAATATTTACCAGGGAACAGGCATAGTATTTGTTCTTGAACGGAGCACAATTTCGTTTATTTGATTTAACATTCGTACAGTTATGAATGTCACAATTCTGCAGAAGCTTTCTGTTGACTTTTGTTCACCGTCCTCTCAAAAAATCTCATTCAAAATCTGTACCATAGGTCAGGGACACTCGTGCTGGAAGGTAGGAGTGTACATAAAAGACGAAGGAAATGCAACCGACAATTAAATGTCATTTTGTTGTTAGTCTTGTGATATATGCCAGATAACACACTTGGTGACCAGTGTTGGGTGTAACTACGTGTTGTTTTTGAGGTAGAGTGCTTGGATTACTTTTCTGATGTAAGGAGTAATCTACCACATTAGGTCCACTATTTAAATACTTAGTTATTTAGTTATATTTAAAAAAATGCAATCCATTATTCAGACAATTTATGTAATCTGTGAGCTAGACAGCAGTGATTCCGTTAGTGTGTGTGTGTGTGTGTGTGTGTGTGTGTGTGAAAGGTGTCCTTCAATACCACCCCCCCCCCCCCCTTATTCCTGCTGTTATACCCCTATCTTACCTATGCGGTTTGACTTGCGGTGAGAAGCGGTGTTATGCCACCATGAGTGGCTACCGAAGTTCCGCAGGCTTCTGCGAGGACCAGCGCGCGGAAAGAAGGAAACATAATCACAGTGCCAAAACTCGCGGTGAATCATGGTGAACCGTACTTACGGCGTGCGCGCGAAACCGCATAGGTGAGATAAAAGTATTAGTAGTTAACAGATTATGAGTACTCGAACTAGTTACTTTTATCAGAAAGTAATGCTGTAATGTAACTGATTACATTACATACTGTTACTTTTTTACTGCTTACTGACAGTCATTTTGTAATGTAGTTACTTTAAAAAGTAACTCTCTTGGTGACATTATTTCGTAGGAAAATAATCAATGTTGAGGTGATGACACTTACATACTGTTCAAGTGGTAACTTACTAACCATCCCACCATGCCGTTCTTGTTTATTTGTCTACAAAAGCACAAAACAGTGTATTATTCATTATTAAAAAAAAAAAAAATGAAAAATCTAAATATTCTTGAATCTTAGTGCAAACAGATTTTCTTTAGCCCTGGTGATGTTAATATGCATCTCCTCGTTCCTCATCAGTGCCTATAGGCCAGTATTCATCCATGCCGTCATGCTCAAAGCCAAAGCTGCCTCTTGGCAGGATCGTCTCCTCGTGTATTGACCCAGTGAGTCATTTGGAACGATTACAGAGCCGAGACTGTGCCCAGGCTTGCCAGAACAATTTTGCATTCAGGCAGGAAGCCTGTTCTTCATTTCTCCCCACAGCCTGATGAGCCTCTGGCCACAAAAGAATCAAATTCCACAACATGCACAAAAAAATAAATAAAGAAAGAAAAATCTCAGAGAGATGGAAAGAAAGCAAAAACATGTTGGAGACAAGACCCGCCCCCGTATGTCGTCTTTTTTGCATATTTCACTCCTCGAGAATGTCAGTAGGCATTCTTGAGAGTTTTTTTTTTGTTTTTTTCGCCCACTGCTCATGCCATAGCGTCCGCTCAGACGTGCTCGAGATGCTCCTGGGCGCGCAGTGGAGCGAGAGGTCACCGGCTGAGAGCGCCATTAAAAAAGGAATGCATGCACAGCAACGCGGCATATCAAGATCTCCTCCTGAAGCATGTCTGGACTTCATTAGCTCTGGATTAGCAGAAGTTGCATCCATGATGATGTGTTTACATGGAAACCTGCCAGCGGAGTTTTATTTTAATTCACAATGCTAACTCACCTGGGGACAACGGGAACATTTGAGTACATGCCGTGCTGGCTGTAGCGGCGCTAAGAACTTATATAAGACATTGAAGTGAGTTGGATTTTTATCATTTAAATCAGATTGTCTTTTATGAAAATAAGTGCAACAGATAGTTGTTGAGGAACTGATGCTTGTGACACATCACAGGAAAGGACGTCAACTAAGGAAGCAAACTCAGACCAACCAAACTCAGCCAAAGCTGGCTTGTAGCCTGTCAGGTTGTGTATAAAATTACACTTATACTGCGAGGACGATTGTCTTGGCTGAGGTCAGCCTGCCAGATAAAGTTGCACAGTTAGACTTTTTCAAAGCAGCAATCTCCGATTAGTGGATGGAAGATTACAGATCACTGGATAAAATGCTCCGGATAAAAATAAATCCAGCCGGAGGGAACATGGCACCAAACAACGACTTCTGAAACAACAAGGCCACCACGGTCATAATGGCAAAAGCTATTGTCGAAGTAAATCCAGTAAGTCCTTCAAACAGGAGTAATAAAAGAAAACAAGCAGTGCAATAATAATAATAGTGATGAAACCTGGTACATAAAACACCAAAGATGAATTCACAACGAGGTGCAGGCGTCAAAATATGCAGTTCTCTCGTTCCTTATCCAAACCAACACCACCAGAGACAATGCTCAAGCCAGGTTCAACTAAATATATTGATTATCATCCTTCTTATACTGTATAAGTAATTAAAGTAACCTTGACAAGGATGCCAGCTTAAATGGAACAGTGGTGATCATCTCAGGTAGTTCACTGTGAGTGAATTCAGAAGAAAGAAGAAAATTGGAAATTAGAAAAATGAACGTTGAGATTTCCATCCAGTCTCCTGCTCACTTGTTCAGATCCTCAACTACTATATTACTATTATTAAGAAACATTCGGATGAATTTAATTGTGTGTAGGCCGCATAGTGTGGCCTCGCACCTCCAGGGTCGGGGGTTTGATTTCGGCCTCGGGTCTGTGTGTGAGTGTGTGTAGAGTTGGCTTGTTTTCCCCATGCTTGGTGGGTTTCCTCTAATAGTCCAAAGACATGGATTGTCCAGGATGTACCCTGGGATAGGCTCCAGACTTCCCGCGACCATGTACAAAGTAAGTGTTATAGAAAATGAATAAATTAAAGAATAATTTATGTAGGTGTGTAAATGTGTGAAATATATACTTGTTTACGCCACATTGCCTTTCCTGTCTTTCAAGATGTCATGTCATGCATACAGTTACCATTGCAACTAATGGGTAGAAAATGGTAACTGCAATCAATCAATCTAGTAGTGACATTGGTTGAGTTGACAAATTCGCCATGTTCAAAATTACTGTCACAAAGTAATTTGTTTGTTTCCATTTTTTTCTTCTTTTTGTATAGTATTATTTTGTTACTTTGTATACAGCTTTGGTTTTTTTTTTTTTTTTTTTTTTCCACTGGGACTCCTCTCAAGCACTGTAAATAAATTATCACCTTTCACTTAACACCCCTGCGAGTACGCTTCATTCCGAACTTCTCCACTACTGCTGTCCCACTAACCAACCTGCTTGGCAAAAGGGTGAAGAACCCCATTACTTTGACTGAGGAGTGTGAAGCAGCCTTTAACATCTTCAAAAAGCAGATGTGTTCAGGTCCAGTCCTCAAGAGTCCGGATTTTACTAAGGGGTTTGTTGTACAGGTGGATTCTTCTGCTGTGTCGATTGGTGCAGTCCTGGTCCAGGGAGAGGTAGGGGAAGAAAGGCCTGTTGCTTACATGAGCAGGAAGTTGGTACATAGAGAGACCCGATACACCACAGTGGAAAAGGAAGGCCTGGCGATCAAGTGGGCATTGGAGAGCCTCAGGTACTACCTGCTGGGAAGGGAGTTCCTACTGGATACAGATCACAAAGCCCTGACATGGATCAACACAATGAAGGATCACAACTCCCGTGTCACCAGATGGTATCTTTCTCTGCAGCCATACCAATTTAAAATTCGACATCGACCTGGACCCCAGAACAAGATAGCCGACTACCTGTCTCCGTACACGGTCACTTCGCGGCCTGGAGAGGGGATAGGTGATGTCACAAAGTGACCTGTCCCTGTCGGTTTACCTGGCCAGCGAGCGTGCAACAGAAATCTGTCCCAGCAGGAGTATGTTCTTATCAAAGTGTTATGCTGATTTTAATTTGGCAACGCTACAGTACCTACATTGGGACAATGTACAGGTATACTGTAGGTAGGCTGTTTTTGAAAGTGAGAATGACTTTGATGAAATTATTTTTGGAACAACCTACGTGACATGAAAAAAACAACATTGATATCAAACCAATGATTCAAGCATGACTCAAACTCCAGTCATTGTGGTAAAAGCACTGCATTCAACTAATTACTACAGGATCACTCAGGAACTTGGTATTGTTGCTCGGAAAGTAGAGCAATTTCCTGAAATATTAAGCAGCTAAAAAAAAAACTAACAAAAGAAAGCACTTAATATTTGAGTCTGGATGCTGGATGCTGGATGCTGAGCAAACACCATATTACAGTAGTGTAATTTAGGAGGTAAGATGCACCTCAAGTTAATATTTCTGAAAGGAAATGAAACAGACAGAAAACATTATGTTAAAGCACTGAAGCCTTGTTCACACTGCCAGCGCAAATCGTATTTTTGGCATATCCAGATTGCAACCAGTTTGGAATCAGTTTGCTTCCATGTAGTACAAATAATAATAAATAAATAAATAAATAAATATTAATCAAACAAAATAAATAAATGATTCCTAAAGATCTGTCTCAGTCTGGACACACGACTTGACTCAAATTGGATTTCAGGCTAAACTACTAAATCACTTGCAACCCGACTTGATTACATGGTACAGGACATGGATCCATGGTGAGGCTTCATTTAAAACATGCATGGAGATGGTGGAAGACAGATAAATTGCAACGCTTAAGGAGGTCTCTGAGGGTCTTTTTCCACTTTGGGGTATGTAAAAGCATAAAAGCTGCGCCTTTGAATTTGAATGTGACTGGATGAACCTTGTTTTTGAGCGGCTGGCTTAACTGCAACATGGAAATGGTGAATAATAGTTCATCGGTGTTGTTGCCACAGCAACCAATGGAAATAGGTCAACACTGTGTCAGATTCGAGCTGGCAGTCTGAACAGAGCTAAATCCAATTTGATCACTTACAAATAACAGTGTGGACAGTCAGTCCTGAGGATCAGAAGCATGACAAAAATAACAAGACCTATGTTAAACAGGACAAGAGATACACACGCTGTGTGAGGTAAGCCGTTGTATCTGTCTCAATCTTTGATTTAAATTCGAAACCTTGTTAAATGTTCCTCCAAAGGTTGTTTTGGTTTTATTTACAATATTGCATTTGGGTCACTCAATCTCAATGTTATTATATGAAAGTCATTCCAAATAAAAATAAAAATAAACTTTATATAACAACTATATACTGTAATTGTCACATTTGTCACATACGGAATCAGGTAATTCAGGAGAAGGTCAGATGTTCTCGACCAGTTCTCACAAGAACAGTATTGTGTCGAGTGCATTTGCGAAACCCATCGAGCTCCATGATGATGAAACTGTCCCTCATGAAGACCTTCCCAGGAGAACAAGACCAGAACTGACCTCTGCTGCAGTGGAGACGTTCATTTAGAGTCACCAGCCTCAGAAATCACCAATTAACCTCAACCAACATCTCAGATTAGAGCCGTTATGAAGCTTTACAGAGCAGAAGTAGCAGATATACATCTCAATATCAACTGTTCAAAGGAGATTATTGTGGATTTTGGATAAACGTCTTCAGTGTTGTTTTACAGTGTAGAAAGAAATAACAGACTGGAACGTCCATGGAGTTGGTGTGTCCAAACTCATACCTGTCAAGTACATACAGTCTTGTGGGATTGTTTTTCGTCTCTACGTCGCAACCTCCGATAGCAACACATACACAATTCTACAGGTGGCTTATTATATCTATTACGTCTAGTGGGCCGTAATAATTATATTAGCGCTATCAAATAAAGTCTGAAGCCAAAACATATAAAATGTCCCGCCGTTTAATCGCGTCGACAAGTACGTGTGAGAGAGGAGAACTGCTACATCCTCGTGCGGTATCTTCCTGGCCACTTCTCAGTTAGTCTACTCACTACTCAGTTAGTAAGGACAGGAGCAGATTGCTTTCTGATTGCTTTCATTGCTTTCAGAAGCTGAAATTGTCTCGACCTCTTAATCGTCCACAGCCCCATTAACCACCATCTGTGTTTCCTGTGCTTGGTTTCAAATGGAGATGAGATGACTAGCGTTAATGAATGAACTGCTTGACCAATAGCACTGATAAATACCGAACTGAGAGCATCGAACAATCGACAGACTTACCTGTGTTAGTAAAAATGTGTGTGTATGTGTGTGTGTGCATGTATTTAATAGTTAATGACTTCAAAGGCAAAGCACAAAAGAACTACCGTCCCTGGTAAATACACACTAAAGTCTCGGCGATCACGGCTATCCACTTGTAGAGGCATATTTGAGCCATGTATATTGGTGTGTGTGTGTGTGTGTAAAGCATTCTATTATGCACATGCTAGACTTCCCACTTGTGAAGAATATTGATCAAAGCCCAGAAAGCTACAAGAGCCTTCCTCAAAGCAGATGAATCTGAAGTGCCTGCAATCAGATAAAACCATCAAAGGTTACTTCCCCAAACTAGACGTACGGGACATGCATTAAACAACATGAATTTGTGATCAAAGATCTGAGCGCAGTACAAAATAAAGGACACGGTGCAGGATGTATTGTTAGCATGACCAGGTGCGGCCCCGGGAAGAAACCGTGTCAACTTTTCATCGTTCGGATAGATAACCCAGGAGCATGAATATGAATTACCGTTCAAAAACAGGTCTGATGTAATTCCTCATTGTATTTATTTATTTATTTATACACGTTATGAAGAAAAGTCCAGCCTGGGTACGAACCAGCAAAGATTAGCAATGACTCTGGTGAGCTCATCTACAGTATGAAGCTAGCATGACACCTGGCTAATCTGTTTTTCATCTACTACTTAGGTCAATGTGTTTTATTAAAATTAATTTGTTGATGTTTTACCTGGGGCGTTCAAATCAAACCGGGACCTGTGATGAAATTTCTGGTGAATGAAAAAATAAAAGCGATTCATATTTATAGGAAACGTCAAGGTGATGAGACTTTTAGCCACAGTAATGCATTTAAACGTTAATTAAAGAAGGCTGGCGGTGCGGTGGTGTAGTGGTTAGCACTGTCGCCTTGCACCTCCAGGGTCTGGGTTCGATTCCCCGGCCAGGCTCGATTCCCGTTTCTGTGTGCATGGAGTTTGCATGTTCTCCCCGTGCTTGGTGGGTTTCCTCCGGGTACTCCGGTTTCCTCCCACAGTCCAAAGACATGCAGGTTAGGCTAATTGGCGTTCCTAAAATTGCCCGTAGTGTGTGGTTGGGTGTGTGAGTGTGTGTATGTGTGTGTGCCCTGCGATGCATTGGCACCCTGTCCAGGGTGTACCCCGCCTAGTGCCCGAAGTCTCCTGGGATAGGCTCCAGGTCCCCCGCGACCCTGAACACAGGATTAAGCGGTATAGAAAATGAATGAATAAAGAAGGCTGTACGTCCATGAATGACGATCCCGGTTGCGGTGGCTCGGAGAGCACTGCAGTCAGTCCCGTAAAAGATTCAGAGAGTGGAACACTTGATCCTTGAAAATAGGCAGATAACGTGTCGCCAACGTGATGAAAAACAGACGTATCTGTCTGTGGGATCTGTGCACGCGATCATTCACCAACACCACTTACACGCTACAGGAACTCGGCTGGACACCACACGCTAGTTACAATGCTACGCTAGTTAAACAGCGGCTTATAGAACTCCAAGTGCTTCGCGTACATTATACTTCCTAAATTACAGCTGCATTTCAGATGTATCGACGATTTTAAATTCCTCAAACAAAAAAACTAAATTATGATCATCATCAATATTATTTCATGCTAACTTTATTATAACTCATTATGATTTGCCTGGAGGAAGACACCAGTCATGCAAAGATGCTGGATAAATGTGAACAAATCTTTTCGCAGAGTTGTGAGCACTCGTACTCAACTCACTTCCAGACAGTCTGACCCAGCGCAGCTGCCTCAAAACGTCTAGCACTCAAAATAACCGACTACGCTAGCCACATTGTCGAGTTCAGCCTCCTATTCAGAGTGAACTGACCTCCTGCAGGTGCAGTCAGCTCAGAAACTGTCACTATTAAAAAGTGTTTAAAAGCATGGCACTTGTCACAAGGCTAGCCAAACATCTGCGCAGCCCGCACTCTCTTCGTCCTCCGAATGCAGTGGCATTGTTCCAGAGCCATTTACTGTTCTGTTTGTTTCATGCCAACACAACACAATGCTAGTCATAACACTAGTCAAACACCTGCGTGGCCTGACGTGGGGGCGGGAAATATTGCAAAAATATCACTTTGCTTTTGGTAATATCTACAATACAGTACTTTTGTTTTGTTAAGTATATAGATTTTTGTTTTTTTGGGGGAGGGTCATTTTAATGAGCTTACATGAACATATATATTTACTGTAATATTTGAAAGTATGGCATTTTTATTGAAAAAAAATTATAATAAACATTTATTTTGCTACAGAATTTTAAGAAATAGATTCAACAAGTATTTATTACTGTAATAATCACTATTACACGTTCTTTTTGGCGAGTTTGTAAAAGTTTTAAAAGTACTTTTACTTTTAAAAGTAAAAGTATGTCACAATGATACAATTCATTTTAATTAATATATAGTCATGATATACACTATCGTTCAAAAGTTTGGGGTCACTTGCAAGTTTCTTTGTTTTTGTTTAGTGATTTATTTTCTACATTCTACAACAATACTGTGGATTTCAAAACTATAAAACAACACATATGGAATTAGGTAATTACGTAACAACAAGAAAAACTACAGTTAGTTGTTATTTTAAGACACAGAGGTCGGCCTTTCTGTAATAGTTCTTGCAAGAACAGTATTGTCAAGCACCATAATGAAACTGTCTCTCATGAAGGCCGTCCCAGGAGGACGAGACCAAAACCTCCCTCTGCTGCAGACGAGAAGTTCATTTAGAGTTATCAGCCTGAAAAATGACCAATTAACAGCAGCTCAGATTAGAGGCGTTATGAAGTCTTTACAGAGCAGAAGTAGCAGAAACATCTCAATATCAACTGTTCAAAGGAGATTCATGCAGTTTTTGGACGCCTTCAGCAAAACTTTACAATGTGGAAAGAAATAAACATCAGGAACCATCATGGAGTTAGAAAGTGTTCTAAAACTTTTGAACGTTAGTGTATGTACGTGTATAATCACTCAGTCTGAGTGACACACTCAAGAAGTTTTTAATCTAAACAATAATTTCCTCCATAGCTCTGCTTTCACAGGTGATTTCTAAGAAATAATCTCAGAACAACAAAATATCAATCTTTAGCGTACTTCATTAAACTAAGGCCGATTCCAAAATTTGTGCATCCTGGGTTTATTATTAGGAGTATTTCAACAGTGTAAACAAGTAATTAGTTACTCAATGTATGCTACCATTTAAAAGTTTGTACACTCTTTCTCCTTAAACTCCATAGTAGTTCCAGCTGTTCCAGAACAGCTGACCTTCAAGTCTTATGTTAGTGTTGTTGTCATTGTTGTTAGTTAGTTAGTTAGTTAGTTAGTTAATTACCAAGTTAATTATGTGTTATTTCATAATAATAATAAAATAAAAAAAACAAGTATTGTTCTAGAATATAGAAAATAAATCCAAAATCATGTTCAAATGTTTGACTGGTACTGTTCATATAAAATGTGTACTCTTAGGAAGTGAGGAAATCTAATTCAGAATTTAGTTTGCTTCACTACATTAAGGTAATATAATCATCATACACAGTAGTGTGTTACTTCATCATGGATAAGCTAACTCACAGCTCGCATAAAATTTGCCGTATAATTCTGTCCAGCTGACATGTCCTGGTATCAAAAGTAAGGAAAACATTCTGATTGTGTGTTTCATCTTCAACCTATCGTGCCCAGTTTTGACAATGCTGTCCGAGAGAGGGCTTTAACTTGGTGCAGCATAAGCAGACACTGCCAGATGTTTTGGGGTTGCCAGAAACACCATGTCCAGGCTGTGGGACAGATTTCAAACAACCGGAAGGCCAAGAGCGACAACAGCAAGACAAGACAGACTGTTTTGACAGCATCGTTTGAGAAATTCTACACAAACTCCTGCCATACTGCTGCTGGTGTTCCAGGGGTTCCAGTTTGGCTGCAACTGGCCACAGCAAGGATGTTGATGTCATTGGCAGCAGTATATGAAGTCTGAATTCCTGGTGCTGATGGACACATAGTTCTGTTTTAGTTTTTTGTATGAAGTTCTTATGACTTTCTGTATTAAACTTTATTGTTTATTTGCCAGAAATTCTTGTTATCAATATAAAAGCTATAAAGCTATAATATCACAGGTTTGTTTGTGTACAAAAAAAACATTGAGTAAACTCCTACTCCATACTAATCCTCAGGCGTCCTGACTTCCTGTCTGTCCTCAGCTTCACCCTGCTTCAAAATGGCCTCCAATAAAAAAACAAAAAACAAATAACACCTCTCGAGAACTCATGAGAGGAATTTCTGGGTTTCAGGAGCGTGACTGTGTGGTATAGAGCGTACGGTTGCCGGGGGAACGGAGTCGGCGAGGTCGGGTAAAGCGTTTGATTTCCATAAATGGTCCGCTCATGCGGGATCCTGAGTGGAGGCTGAGCTTTCACCTCAGCGCTTACAGGAAGCAGTGACAAGTCCGAATGTGTGAACACCGTATAACAGAACACGTTTGTGTGTGTGTGTGTGTGTGTGTGTGTTGGGTCCTGGCAGAACAGGGAACAATCAATCAGTCTATTGTAATTACTTTTTTATAAGTATTTTGTTTATTTTGTGTAATTATTGTATTTATTGTATACAGTATATGATTCGTAATCATTTAAAATGGTTTATTTAATAAAAAAAAATCTATTGTTTGATATATTTTCCAGGGATTTATTTAAATGTAACATGATATATTTATTTTCATTAGATTTTTGTAGTGTTGAGTGATGAGTGATGTAGGGATGAGTGATGTAGTGATGAGTGATGGAGTGACGAGTGATGTAGTGATGAGGGATGGAGTGACGAGTGATGGAGTGACAACTGATGTAGTGATGAGTGATGGAGTGACGAGTGATGAGTGGTGGAGTGACGAGTGATGTTGCATCGATGGAGTGACGAGTGATGTAGTCACAATTGATGGAGTGATGTAGTGATGGAGTGACAAGTGATGTAGTGATGAGTGATGGAGTGACGAGTGATGTAGTGATGAGTGATGGAGTGACGAGTGATGGAGTGATGAGTGATAGAGTGTCACATGATGGAGTGATGAGTGACATAATGATAAGTGATGTAGTGATGAGTGATGGAGTGACGAGTGATGGAGTGAGCAGTGATGGAGTGACAAGTGATGTAGTGATGAGTGATGGAGTGACAAATGATGGAGTGACAACTGATGTAGTGATGAGTGATGTAGTGACGAGTGATGTAGTGATGAGGGATGTAGTGACGAGTGATGGAGTGATGAGTGATGGAGTGACGAGTGATGTAGTGATGAGTGGTGGAGTGACGAGTGATGTTGCATCGATGGAGTGACGAATGATGTAGTCACAATTGATGGAGTGATGTAGTGATGGAGTGACAAGTGATGTAGTGATGAGTGATGGAGTGACGAGTGAGGTAGTGATGAGTGATGTAGTGATGAGGGATGTAGTGACGAGTGATGGAGTGACGAGTGATGTTGCATCGATGGAGTGACGAGTGATGTAGTCACAATTGATGGAGTGATGTAGTGATGGAGTGACAAGTGATGTAGTGATGAGTGATGGAGTGACGAGTGATGTAGTGATTAGTGATGTAGTGATGAGTGATGGAGTGACGAGTGATGGAGTGATGAGTGATAGAGTGTCACATGATGGAGTGATGAGTGACATAATGATAAGTGATGTAGTGATGAGTGATGGAGTGACGAGTGATGGAGTGACGAGTGATGGAGTGACAAGTGATGTAGTGATGAGTGATAGAGTGACGAATGATGGAGTGACAACTGATGTAGTGATGAGTGATGTAGTGACGAGTGATGTAGTGATGAGGGATGTAGTGACGAGTGATGGAGTGACAACTGATGTAGTGATGAGTGATGTAGTGATGAGTGATGTAGTGATGAGTGATGGAGTGACGAGTGATGGAGTGACGAGTGATGTAGTGATGAGGGATGGAGTGACGAGTGATGGAGTGACAACTGATGTAGTGATGAGTGATGGAGTGACGAGTGATGAGTGGTGGAGTGACGAGTGATGTTGCATCGATGGAGTGACGAGTGATGTAGTCACAATTGATGGAGTGATGTAGTGATGGAGTGACAAGTGATGTAGTGATGAGTGATGGAGTGACGAGTGATGTAGTGATGAGTGATGTAGTGATGAGTGATGGAGTGACGAGTGATGGAGTGATGAGTGATAGAGTGTCACATGATGGAGTGATGAGTGACATAATGATAAGTGATGTAGTGATGAGTGATGGAGTGACGAGTGATGGAGTGACGAGTGATGGAGTGACAAGTGATGTAGTGATGAGTGATAGAGTGACGAATGATGGAGTGACAACTGATGTAGTGATGAGTGATGTAGTGACGAGTGATGTAGTGATGAGGGATGTAGTGACGAGTGATGGAGTGACAACTGATGTAGTGATGAGTGATGTAGTGATGAGTGATGTAGTGATGAGTGATGGAGTGACGAGTGATGGAGTGACGAGTGATGTAGTGATGAGGGATGGAGTGACGAGTGATGGAGTGACAACTGATGTAGTGATGAGTGATGGAGTGACGAGTGATGAGTGGTGGAGTGACGAGTGATGTTGCATCGATGGAGTGACGAGTGATGTAGTCACAATTGATGGAGTGATGTAGTGATGGAGTGACAAGTGATGTAGTGATGAGTGATGGAGTGACGAGTGATGTAGTGATGAGTGATGTAGTGATGAGTGATGGAGTGACGAGTGATGGAGTGATGAGTGATAGAGTGTCACATGATGGAGTGATGAGTGACATAATGATAAGTGATGTAGTGATGAGTGATGGAGTGACGAGTGATGGAGTGACGAGTGATGGAGTGACAAGTGATGTAGTGATGAGTGATAGAGTGACGAATGATGGAGTGACAACTGATGTAGTGATGAGTGATGTAGTGACGAGTGATGTAGTGATGAGGGATGTAGTGAAGAGTGATGGAGTGACAACTGATGTAGTGATGAGTGATGTAGTGATGAGTGATGTAGTGATGAGTGATGTAGTGATGAGTGATGTAGTGATGAGTGATGGAGTGACGAGTGATGTAGTGATGAGTGGTGGAGTGACGAGTGATGTTGCATCGATGGAGTGACGAGCGATGTAGTCACAATTGATGGAGTGATGTAGTGATGGAGTGACAAGTGATGTAGTGATGAGTGATGGAGTGACGAGTGATGTAGTGATGAGTGATGTAGTGATGAGGGATGTAGTGACGAGTGATGGAGTGACAACTGATGTAGTGATGAGTGATGTAGTGATGAGTGATGTAGTGATGAGTGATGTAGTGATGAGTGATGGAGTGACGAGTGATGTAGTGATGAGTGGTGGAGTGACGAGTGATGTTGCATCGATGGAGTGACGAGTGATGTAGTCACAATTGATGGAGTGACGTAGTGATGGAGTGACAAGTGATGTAGTGATGAGTGATGGAGTGACGAGTGATGTAGTGATGAGTGATGTAGTGATGACTGATGGAGTGACGAGTGATGGAGTGATGAGTGATAGAGTGTCACATGATGGAGTGATGAGCGACATAATGATAAGTGATGTAGTGATGAGTGATGGAGTGACGAGTGATGGAGTGACGAGTGATGGAGTGACAAGTGATGTAGTGATGAGGGATGTAGTGACGAGTGATGGAGTGACAACTGATGTAGTGATGAGTGATGTAGTGATGAGTGGTGGAGTGACGAGTGATGTTGCATCGATGGAGTGACGATTGATGGAGTGACAATTGATGGAGTGATGTAGTGATGGAGTGACATGTGATGTAGTGATGAGTGATGGAGTGACGAGTGATGTAGCATCGATGGAGTGACGATTGATGGAGTGATGTAGTGATGAGTGATGGAGTGAAGAGTGATGTAGTGATGAGTGATGTAGTGATGAGTGATGGAGTGACGAGTGATGTAGTGATGAGTGATGTAGTGATGAGTGATGGAGTGATGAGTGATGTAGTGATGAGTGATGGAGTGATGTAGTGATGAGTGCTGGAGTGACGAGTGATGTAGTGATGAGTGATGTAGAGATGAGTGATTGAGTGACGAGTGATGTAGCATCGATAGAGTGACGAGTAATGGAGTGACGAGTGATGGAGTGATGGAGTGATGGAGTGATGGAGTGATGTAGTGATGAGTGATGTAGTGATGAGTGATGGAGTGATGAGTGATGTAGTGATGAGTGATGGAGTGATGAGTGATGTAGTGATGAGGGATGTAGTGACGAGTGATGGAGTGACAACTGATGTAGTGATGAGTGATGGAGTGACGAGTGATGTAGTGATGAGTGATGTAGTGATGAGTGACAGAATGATAAATGATGTAGTGATGAGTGATGGAGTGACGAGTGATAGAGTGACACATGATGGAGTGATGAGTGACAGAATGATAAATGATGTAGTGATGAGTGATGGAGTGACGAGTGATGTTGCATCGATGGAGTGACGAGTGATGGAGTGATGTACTGATGGAGTGACAAGTGATGTAGTGATGAGTGATGGAGTGACGAGTGATGTAGCATCGATGGAGTGACGATTGATGTAGTGATGTAGTGATGAGGGATGTAGTGACGAGTGATGGAGTGACAACTGATGTAGTGATGTCCCGTTCATATCAAAAATACTAGAAAAAGTAGTATCAGCTCAAATTTGCACATTCTTGCAGGATAACAACATCCTTGAAGAATTTCAGTCAGGTTTCAGGCCCCATCATTGCACAGAATCTGCACTAGTTAAGATTACAAATGACTTGTTTTTAGCTTCAGACCAAGGCTGCATCTCATTGCTAGTCCTGCTCGATCTTAGTGCTGCATTCGACACTATAGATCATAATATTCTCATAGATCGCTTACAAAATTATATAGGTATTCAGGGACAGGCACTAAAATGGTTTAGATCTTACCTGTCTGATCGCTACCATTTTGTAGATCTAAATGGAGAACCGTCTGGTATAATGCCAGTGAAATATGGGGTCCCACAAGGGTCAGTTTTAGGACCTCTGTTGTTCTCAATATACATGCTTCCCTTGGGTAACATCATTAGAAGACATGGGATTAGTTTCCATTGTTATGCTGATGATACCCAATTATATATCTCAACTAAACCAGACGAAATACCTAAGTTGTCTAGATTAACTGAGTGTGTCCAGGACATAAAAGATTGGATGACCAATAACTTTCTTTAATTAAATTCAGATAAGACAGAGATATTACTTATTGGCCCAAAAACCAGCACACAACAGCTTTCACAATTCAGCTTGCGCTTAGAAGGATGTACTGTTATTACCAGCTCAGCAGTAAAAGATCTGGGAGTAATATTAGACAGTAACTTGTCTTTTGAAAATCACATTTCAAATATCACAAAAACAGCCTTTTTCCATCTTCGAAATATTGCTAAACTTAGGAACATCTTATCCGTATCTGATGCAGAAAAACTAGTTCATGCATTCATGACCTCCAGACTGGACTATTGTAATGCATTACTAGGTGGTTGTCCTGCATCCTCAATAAACAAGCTTCAGTTAATCCAAAATGCAGCTGCCAGGGTTCTCACTAGATCCAGAAAATATGATCATATAACCCCAATATTATCATCCCTGCACTGGCTACCTGTTCAGTTTAGAATAAATTACAAAATAGTATTACTTACATACAAGGCCTTAAATGGTTTAGCTCCCACATACCTAACCAGTCTTCTGATACGCTACAATCCACCACGCGCCTTAAGATCACAAAACTCCGGACTTCTGGTAGTTCCCAGAATTTCAAAATCTACAAAAGGGGGTAGGGCTTTTTCATATTTAGCTCCAAAGCTTTGGAATAGCCTTCCAGACAGTGTTCGGGGAGCAGACACGGTTTCTCAGTTCAAAAGTAGACTCAAGACGCATCTTTTTAATCTGGCATACACATAACTCATCCCAGTACTCATACTCCAGTACACCTATACCGAATGGCAACTACGCTAATTCTCCCCATCTGTTCTGTATTTCTCTACCCATCCCGAGGCATCGGGAGATTTTGCCAGCTTCAGTAGACAAAGGCCGACCCTGCGAGGTTCCTGAGGCATCCAGAGAAGGACCAGCTCCAACTGGATTCAGCTTTATGATGGTTGGAGCTACACATGCTGCTCTCTGCACCTACTGACCATCTGCCCTCTGCACCTACTGACTCGTCCCTATGCTGAACTGGTCTTCATGACAAATTTAAATAATTTCTGTCATATTGAATTTTCACCTGCACAACACACAAGATGTTATATCATTTCTATCTGTTATCGCCCAAATGAGGATGGGTTCCCTGTTGAGTCTGGTTCCTCTCAAGGTTTCTTCCTAATGCCATCTCAGGGAGTTTTTCCTTGCCACCGTCGCCGTCACCCTTGGCTTGCTCATCAGAGAAATTTCATTCATTCGTCTCATTATTATCTGCACATTTTTCTCACACATCCACACTTCCAATTATTTTCTTTTCTATAATTATTATTATTATATGTTTTTATTTATTTATTTTCTATTATAATTTTATTTATTTATTTATTATTTTATATATAATTATTCTATATATATATATATATATATATATATATATATATATATATTTTTTTTTTTTTTGTTAAATTTCTTTAATTTTTGTGAAGCTGCTTTGAGACAATGACCATTGTTAAAAGCGCTATATAAATAAAATTGAATTGAATTGAATTGAGTGATGAGTGATGTAGTGATGAGTGATGTAGTGATGAGTGATGTAGTGATGAGTGATGGAGTGACGAGTGATGTAGTGATGAGTGGTGGCGTGACGAGTGATGTTGCATCGATGGAGTGACGAGTGATGTAGTCACAATTGATGGAGTGATGTAGTGATGGAGTGACAAGTGATGTAGTGATGAGTGATGGAGTGACGAGTGATGTAGTGATGAGTGATGTAGTGATGAGGGATGTAGTGGCGAGTGATGGAGTGACAACTGATGTAGTGATGAGTGATGTAGTGATGAGTGATGTAGGGATGAGTGATGTAGTGATGAGTGATGGAGTGACGAGTGATGTAGTGATGAGTGGTGGAGTGACGAGTGATGTTGCATCGATGGAGTGACGAGTGATGTAGTCACAATTGATGGAGTGATGTAGTGATGGAGTGACAAGTGATGTAGTGATGAGTGATGGAGTGACGAGTGATGTAGTGATGAGTGATGTAGTGATGAGTGATGGAGTGATGAGTGATGGAGTGATGAGTGATAGAGTGTCACATGATGGAGTGATGAGTGACATAATGATAAGTGATGTAGTGATGAGTGATGGAGTGACGAGTGATGGAGTGACGAGTGATGGAGTGACAAGTGATGTAGTGATGAGTGATAGAGTGACGAATGATGGAGTGGCAACTGATGTAGTGATGAGTGATGTAGTGACGAGTGATGTAGTGATGAGGGATGTAGTGACGAGTGATGGAGTGACGAGTGATGTTGCATCGATGGAGTGACGATTGATGGAGTGACAATTGATGGAGTGATGTAGTGATGGAGTGACAAGTGATGTAGTGATGAGTGATGGAGTGACGAGTGATGTAGCATCGATGGAGTGACGATTGATGGAGTGATGTAGTGATGAGTGATGGAGTGACGAGTGATGTAGTGATGAGTGATGTAGTGATGAGTGATGGAGTGACGAGTGATGGAGTGATGTAGTGATGAGTGCTGGAGTGACGAGTGATGTAGTGATGAGTGATGTAGAGATGAGTGATGGAGTGACGAGTGATGTAGCATCGATGGAGTGACGAGTAATGGAGTGACGAGTGATGGAGTGATGTAGTGATGAGTGATGTAGTGATGAGTGACGGAGTGATGAGTGATGTAGTGATGAGTGATGTAGTGATGAGTGGTGGAGTGACGAGTGATGTTGCATCGATGGAGTGACGAGTGAATGAGTGACAATTGATGGATTGATGTAGTGATGGAGTGACAAGTGATGTAGTGATGAGTGGTGGAGTGACGAGTGATGTAGCATCGATGGAGTGACGATTGATGGAGTGATGTAGTGATGAGTGATGGAGTGACGAGTGATGTAGTGATGAGTGATGTAGTGATGAGTGATGGAGTGACGAGTGATGTAGTGATGAGTGATGGAGTGACGAGTGATGGAGTGATGTAGTGATGAGTGCTGGAGTGACGAGTGATGTAGTGATGAGTGATGTAGAGATGAGTGATGGAGTGACGAGTGATGTAGCATCGATGGAGTGACGAGTAATGGAGTGCCGAGTGATGGAGTGATGGAGTGATGGAGTGACGAGTGATGGAGTGAGGATGTAGTGACAATT
The DNA here is from genome assembly GCA_030522415.1 of Channallabes apus. NCBI lineage: Eukaryota > Metazoa > Chordata > Actinopteri > Siluriformes > Clariidae > Channallabes > Channallabes apus. The sequence continues at coordinate 48,344,998 of CM060108.1, read as the reverse complement.
GATGAGTGCCGAGTGATGTAGTGTTGAGTGATGGAGTGACGAGTGATAGAGTGACACATGATGGAGTGATGAGTGACAGAATGATAAATGATGTAGTGATGAGTGATGGAGTGACGAGTGATGTTGCATCGATGGAGTGACGAGTGATGGAGTGATGTACTGATGGAGTGACAAGTGATGTAGTGATGAGTGATGGAGTGACGAGTGATGTAGCATCGATGGAGTGACGATTGATGTAGTGATGTAGTGATGAGTGATGAAGTGACGAGTGATGTAGTGATGAGTGATGTAGTGATGAGTGATGGAGTGACGAGTGATGTAGTGATGTAGTGATGAGTGATGGAGTGACGAGCGATGTAGTGATGAGTGCTGGAGTGACGAGTGATGTAGTGATGAGTGATGTAGAGATGAGTGATGGAGTGACGAGTGATGTTGCATCGATGGAGTGACGAGTGATGGAGTGATGTAGTGATGGAGTGACAAGTGATGTAGTGATGAGTGATGGAGTGACGAGTGATGTAGCATCGATGGAGTGACGAGTGATGTAGTCACAATTGATGGAGTGATGTAGTGATGGAGTGACAAGTGATGTAGTGATGAGTGATGGAGTGACGAGTGATGTAGTGATGAGTGATGTAGTGATGAGGGATGTAGTGGCGAGTGATGGAGTGACAACTGATGTAGTGATGAGTGATGTAGTGATGAGTGATGTAGGGATGAGTGATGTAGTGATGAGTGATGGAGTGACGAGTGATGTAGTGATGAGTGGTGGAGTGACGAGTGATGTAGTGATGAGTGATGTAGAGATGAGTGATGGAGTGACGAGTGATGTAGCATCGATGGAGTGACGAGTAATGGAGTGACGAGTGATGGAGTGATGGAGTGATGGAGTGACGAGTGATGGAGTGAGGATGTAGTGACAATTGATGAGTGCCGAGTGATGTAGTGTTGAGTGATGGAGTGACGAGTGATAGAGTGACACATGATGAAGTGTTGAGTGACAGAATGATAAATGATGTAGTGATGAGTGATGGAGTGACGAGTGATGTTGCATCGATGGAGTGACGAGTGATGGAGTGATGTAGTGATGGAGTGACAAGTGATGTAGTGATGAGTGATGGAGTGACGAGTGATGTAGCATCGATGGAGTGACGATTGATGTAGTGATGTAGTGATGAGTGATGGAGTGACGAGTGATGTAGTGATGAGTGATGTAGTGATGTAGTGATGAGTGATGGAGTGATGAGTGATGTAGTGATGGAGTGATGGAGTGATGAGTGAAGTAGCATCGATGGAGTGACGATTGATGGAGTGATGGAGTGATGAGTGATGGAGTGACGAGTGATGTAATGATGAGTGATGTAGTGATGAGTGATGGAGTGACGAGTGATGTAGTGATGAGTGATGGAGTGACAAGTGATGTAGTGATGAGTGATGTAGTGATGAGTGATGGAGTGTCGAGTGATGTAGCATCGATGGAGTGACGAGTGATGGAGTGACGAGTGATGGAGTGACGAGTGATGGAGTGATGTAGTGATCGAGTGACGAGTGATGGAGTGAGGATGTAGTGACAATTGATGAGTGCCGAATGATGTAGTGTTGAGTGATGGAGTGACGAGTGATAGAGTGACATATGATGGAGTGATGAGTGACAGAATGATAAGTGATGTAGTGATGAGTGATGGAGTGACGAGTGATGGAGTGACAAGTGATGTAGTGATGAGTGATGGAGTGATGGAGTGACGATGTAGTGACGAGTGATGAGTGGCGAGTGATGTAGTGTTGAGTGATGGAGTGATGAGTGATAGAGTGACACATTATGGAGTGATGAGTGACAGAATGATAAGTGATGTAGTGATGAGTGATGTAGTGATGAGTGATGGAGTGATGAGTGATGGAGTGACGAGTGATGGAGTGATGAGTGATGGAGTGACAAGTGATGAGTGATGTAGTGATGAGTGATGTAGTGATGAGTGATGGAGTGATGAGTGATGGAGTGATGAGTGATGTAGTGATGAGTGATGGAGTGATGAGTGATGTAGTGATGAGTGATGGAGTGACAAGTGATGTGGTGATGAGTGATGGAGTGAGAAGTGATGAGTGATGTAGTGATGAGTGATGTAGTGATGAGTGATGGAGTGATGAGTGATGTAGTGATGAGTGATGGAGTGACAAGTGATGTAGTGATGATTGATGTAGTGATGAGTGATGTAGTGATGAGTGATGGAGTGACGAGTGATGGAGTGTCGAGTGTCAGAATGACGAGTGATGTAGTGACGAGTGAGTGACAGAGTGACTGACAGATGGAATAATAGGATAAGAGTGACTGACTGACAGAGGAATGAAGTGCCGGAGTGATAAACTGATACAGTGACAGAATGACAGCCTGTTCGAATGATTAAACGATGGAGTGACAGACTGACGTGATGGAGTTATTGGTTGACAGAATTACAGACTAACAGAGTGTCGGAGTGAGGGAGCAGTGGAGTAACAGAGTGACAGAGAGACAGACTGAAGGACAGGATGGAGTGATGAAGCCGCGTTCCTTCCTCTGACTTGTTGTGTTTTTAGTGACCCTGAGCTCATGGCGTTACACTGCTGGAACACTTTTAGTGTCGGTCTCTTATTTACTCTCTCTTACACTCACTGTCTGTCTGTCCTTCTCTTTATTCTGTCTCTCAATCTGTCTTCCTTTTTTCTCTCTGTCTGTCTCTCTAATATGTATATGTACAGTATGTCTCCCCTTTTCTCTTTGTAATCTGTCTTTCCATTTCTATTTCTATATTTCTTTACTTCTGTCTCTTTCTTTTTCAAAAGTATTGCCTTGCAATTTTTCCTGTCTTTTTGATTTTCATTTTTTTCTGTCTCTCTCTCTCTCTCTCTCTCTCTCTCTTGTCTTTCGGTCGTTGGATGTTCAGAGGGCTTCTGTGTAACAAAAAAAGGTTTGCTTTCCTGTCTGCCTTATTTTCCCACTGTTTGCTTAAGTTCATTCTTTTAGTGTTTGCATTCCTCTCTCTCTCTCTCTCTCTCTCACACACACACACACACTTTCAGTTAGAATGAATGGCTGAGGGTTTACTGATAAAGAAATGAACAAATAAACAGTCATTAATTAATGAATTAGGTAGTTAATGAGAACAGTTACAGTTTGCTTGTTCTGCACACACACACACACACAAACACACACACACACACAAAATTATTTTTGTTTATATGTTTTTCGAGCAGGTACGAGGTGTGTGTGTGTGTATGTGTGTGTGTGTGTGTGTGTGTGTGTGTGTGTGTGTGTGTGTGTGTGTGTGTGAGAGAGAGAGAGAGAGAGAGAGAGAGAGAGAGACGATGAATGCGGTCCCATCGAGGGTAATCGTTGCCATTGATCCTGTGTCATTGTGCGGTTGGGCGTCTGCATCACAAATTGCGCGATTTCTACTCCAGACAAGAGATAAGACGGAGCTGATGGACCCGACGCCCCGCGGCTCGATGACAAGAACAACCCACACACACACACACACACAAGCAGAGGTGTGTAAGTGGCGAGGGACACGTTACACCACAAGACTGTGGGATCAGAACAGACACATCAAACACACACACACACACACACACACACATTTTCTAAATATGAAATAAAAAACATCACCAGATGTCAATCACACACTAGAATGTTTATTTATTTATTTATTACTTTTTTTTTTTTTATCAGATGCCATCTGTGTCCAGGATAAAACAGGAAAGCAGCTGAGTGAGGGAGAGGAAGGAGAAGACACTACTGAGCTTGGCCTCTCGTCCCTCCACTCCTCCGTCTGATCCCTCGCTCTTTATCTGTTTCTCAGGTACCCGGTGTAAGATGCCAGCCTCCCGCGCGCAACCAATATTCATTAGTGCTAATTGTGCCAAACACGGTGGCGTTAAGCCTTCCACACTGTTTAGATCTCATTCAGAGAGCCAGTATGAGACGAGACCGCGCGGTCTCACACACGCGCGCACACACACATGCGCACGCAGACAGGTGCTGCCTCCTGGTGGACGAGATCGATCCCTACACAACACAACCGAGAATTTCATATTTGTTCGAAAGGAAAGACTTGACAAGAAGTGAGACAGAGTGATGGATTGAAAAAGACAAACACAGTGAAACACTGAGACGTACAGTATAACAAGGCATCTTGTTTGACAGAAGGGTAGACATGAGCGAGACAGTGACGGGGAAAGCTGATGAAACACACCGGGATAAATAAATAAAACTGTTAAAAAGGCAGAGGGATAGACTGAGACGGAAACGCTAGACAGATGTAGAGGAAGTTAGAGAGACAGACAGGTATGTGGAAGGCGGGTGAAGGGGATGAGAAACAGACAGGATGATGAAATACATGACGGCACAGAGACAGGATAATGATAGATGGAGAGAGAGACAAGGAAAGGGACAGCATGCTTCTCGGGTGTTTTCGTGATTTTCACTATCCGCTTTTAAACAGTTACTGGTTTGTCAGTTTGTCAGTGGTGCTAGACAGAGTCAGTGGTGCTACACAGAGTCAGTAGTGTTACAAAGTGTTTGGTGGAAGTGGTACTCTGTGTCAGTAGTGTTATATAGTGTCAGTAGTTGTATACTGTGTCTGTACCGTTACACAGTGTCAGTATTGTTCAGTGTTGGAAAAGGGTGTTTTTTGTCAGTAGTGCTGTACAGTATTGATAGTGATGCTCTGTCTCCAGAGTCATGCAGTGTATTTGGTAGTAAAGTGTCAATGCTGTTATACTGGGTCAGTAACTAAGTCAGCGGTGGTATGTCACATATTTACATTGATGTTAGTGTCAGTGCCAGGAATTTTACACAGTGTCAGTAATGTTACAGTGTCATTGGTGTCAGTGTCAGTAATGTTATACAGTGTCAGTAATGCTGTAGTGTCAATGGTGCTATTGTCAGTAAAATTACATGCTGTCAGTAATGTTAGAGTGTCATTGGTGATAGTGTCAGTTATGTCACACAGTGTCAGTAATGTTGTAGTGTCATTGGTGTCAATGTCAGTCACATTACACAGTGTCAGTAATGTTAGAGTGTCATTGGTATTAGTGTCAGTTATGTTACACAGTGTCAGTAATGTAGTGTCATTGGTGTTAGTGTCAGTCACATTACACAGTGTCAGTAATGTTGTAGTTTCATGGGTGTCAGTGTCAGTAACATTACACTGTGTCAGTAATGTTATAGTGTCATTGGTGTCAGTGTCAGTTATGTTACACAGTGCCAGTAATGTTGTAGTGTCATTGGTCTCAGTGTCAGTGTAAGTAACATTACACAGTGTCAGTAATGTTGTAGTTTCATTGATGTCAGTGTCAGTAACATTACACAGTGTCAGTAATGTTGTGTCATTGGTGTCAGTGTCAGTAACATTACACAGTGTCAGTAATGTTGTAGTGTCATTGGTGTCAGTGTAAGTTATGTTACACAGTGTCAGTAATGTTGTACTGTCATTGGTGTCAGTGTCAGTAATGTTATAGTGTCATTAGCATCAGTGTCAGTAACATTACACAGGGTCAGTAATGTTGTAGTGTCATTAGCATCAGTGTCAGTAACATTTCACAGTGTCAGTAATGTTGTAGTGTCATTGGTGTCCAGGTCAGTTATTACACAGTGTCAGTAATGTTGTAGTTCCGTTGGTGTCAGTGCCAGTAACATTTAGCGTCAGTGTCAGTAACATTACACAGTGTCAATAATGTTGTAGTGTCATTGGTGTCAGTGTCAGTTATGTTACACAGTGTCAGTAATGTTGTAGTGTCATTGGTGTCCAGGTCAGTTATTACACAGTGTCAGTAATGTTGTAGTTCCGTTGGTGTCAGTGCCAGTAACATTTAGCGTCAGTGTCAGTAACATTACACAATGTCAGTAATGTTGTAGTGCCATTCGTGTCAGTGACGATTATGTTACACAGTGCCAGTAATGTTGTAGTTTCATGGGTGTTGGTGTCAGTGTCAGTAATGTTATACAGTGTCAGTAATGCTGTAGAATCATTGGTGTAACACCATGTCAGAAGCATTGCACTGTATTTTGACAGTGGTCTTGCACTGTCATTATTGTTACGCCACATCAGTCATATGACAGTGTGTCAGTGTTGTTACACTGTGAGAGTAATGTTATACTATGTCAGTAGCGTCGCACTGTGTCCGTGGTGTAACACTCTGTCAGTTCTGTTATACTGTGTCAGCCGTATTGCACTGTATCAGTGGCAAATACGAGGTGCCAGGGTTATTACACTACAGTGTGTTAGTGGTGATAAACTCTGTCAGTGTTGTTAGAATGTTTCAGTGGTATTACATCATCAATCATGTTTGACTGCATCACTAACACTGCGTTGTGTCAGTACCCTTACACTCTATCAGTCATGACACACTGTATCAGTAATGTTACACTATGTCAGTACTAACAGTGTACATAGCATCACAGTGTGTGTATGTGTGTATGTTAGTAGTATTACAAATGTCCATCTGTACAAAGTAATGGCACCCCTCTAACACAACTATCAGAAGGAATTGACCAATATCAGATTTTTACAATGACCAGATTTTATTTGGATTTTTGTGTTATACAACAGCAACATGGAAATAGTTGTGTTTGTGTGTGTGTGTGTGTGTGTGTGTGTGCGCGTGTGTGTGTAGTTCTGGTGTTTCTGTCTTTCTCTATCTGTTCAATACAGCCGAACGAAGAGACTTTCCCTTTCTAACACAGCGTGGCATTAAAAAGCCTCTCTATCTCCCTGGGCCATGGAGGAGTGCACTCAACCTATCATCATCCCTCTTTCATCTGCCCACATGACAGAGCGACGCGACAGACCAAGAAAAAGATGAGCAAGTGTGGCAGCCTTGGAACCGATTGCTACAGAGCCGCATGCGGGAAGAAACGCCACGTTGATTTCTCCTGACAAAACTGGACACCACATACAAAACAGTATGTGTGTGTGTGTGTGAGAGAGAGAGAGGAGAGAGAGAGAGAGAGAGAGAGCGTGGCATTCTTCCCATAGAAATATTAGAATTTTTAATAGGCTCATATGAAAACTCTGTAATGGAAAGAACAGAAAAACTCAAAATACAAAAGAAAAGAAAAGAACGTAAAAAACATGGACAGTTAGCCAGGACGAGGGTTTGGGGAAAATAGACAGACAGACAGACAGACAGACAGACTGACAGATGCACAATCAGTCAAATTGCTAGCACTTTGATTGAGACACATAGACAAAAGAGAAATGAAGGGAGACTGAAACAAACAAATAAGAACAAAATTGAGGTGGACAGAGAGACAGGTGCCAAAACAAACAGCTATGGGAATGGGATTGTCTCACACAGACAGACAGACAGACAGACAGATACTGAAATAGAAAGGTAGATATGACCAGGATTGACTCGCACAGACAGACAGATAAAGAGACAGACAGATAAAGACAGACAGACAGACAGGTCCTTAAGCAGAAAGGTAGACATGATTGCGATTGAGAGAGACAGACAGATGTACAGACAGACAGCTTGACACACAGAAAGAAAGACAGGGTAGTGAAACAGACAATTGGACAGAACTGAGATTGAAACACAGAAAGACAGACAGATGGAACCAAGAGAGACAGAATAACTTCATGACATAGACAGCAAGATGGGACTGAGTTTGGGACGCACAGAGAGAGACTGGGGTGAAACTGAACGAGTATATAAGAGACATATTTCGAGACACGCAGGTAAACAAATATACAATCAGACGGACTGACAGATGAAGAAACAGACAGGTGAAGAGATTAAAGAATAGAGAGATGAAGAGAGGGAAAAACTTTGCAGCGACCAAAGGGGACACTCAGGGGAAACAGAAGAGAGGTGCACATGTGCCAATCACGGGAGGAGGCGGAGCCAGCAGTACATCCAAAAAAACAGCATTAAATAAATACATGGTGCTGTGTTGCCATGGAAACCTGGGGCAATTCACAAAGAGGACAAACATGAAAGAGGTGTGTGTATTTGGGAGCGTGTGTGATCACGTGTGAGACACTGATTAGAGACAGAGACAGAGACAGATAGAGAGTGGAAGGAGAAGGAGAAGACATACCTTGCTGGACGAGGTGATGGAGCAGGTTCCTCAGGCGCTGCAGTGACGCTGGAGATGTTTCATAAGAGTAAAGATCTGAGACAGGAAATCGCTGGCACTGACCAAACACTCCATCTGCAACACACACACACACACACATGAGATCAGTGTGTTTAATGTTGATAACATTTTATAGTTTGTAGAGGAAACCTGAGAGGCTGGGACGTCTGGTGTCTGTCGTTCTCTACATCAGGATGTATACCTGTCTAGCTGTCTGTCTCTTCACATGCTCGTCCTCTCAGCTGTTTAGAGATACAGACAGATGAAGAGACAGAGATACAGACATGTGTCACTTTATCTGTCGTTCTCTTTCCTCATCTGAGTTGCTTCACCTGTCGGTCGGCTTAACTGTCACACCTTAATGTTTCTCAATAAGAAATAACTTCATATAACTCACTCTGTCTGTCTCTCCGTCTCTGTCTCTCTCTCTCTCTCTCTCTCTCTCTCTATTCTGTAGTCCGTTTTTTTTTTTTTGACAGGCTTTAGATAAAAGCTCAGGTCATCACCGTGACCACACACACACACACACACACACACACACACACACACACACACACACACACACATTATCTGTCCTCTTCCTTATCTTCCCATCACCACAGACGCGGTGTCACTTTATAGGCTGTTGCCTAGCAACACAAAGATAGACTTCATAATTCAGCAGCTATCTGTCTGAGAACAGGAGGATTCTGGGTAATGGAGCCGTCCTCGGCAGGAATACGAATGGCCGCGTAACCGTCTGAGATCAGATACTGTCAGTCTCCGAGCGCCTGGCGTCTGCGTGCGGCGTCTGTCTCCTGCCCGCGTCTGACAGGGACAGAGTGCGAGACAGAGACGAGACGGACAGGTGAGAGACGGAGCAACACGTTCATGAGCAGGAATTTTAAAAAGAAGATGACAGGTACATTAGTAACATTTAAGGTCCAAAATCTTTATCCCAGATCTGTCCATTTACTATCTACCCAAACACCTTCAGGATGACATCATCACCGTGACGGTCTCCATGGCGACCTCGCTCACCTGGCTTGTTTTAGAGCAGGAAGTCTGTGGGACTGATCCTGCACTAATTACAGCTTAAATTTAGAAATATAGGCACGGCTGTGCTTTCCTCCTCCTGTTACCTAAATACACACACACACACACACACACACACACACACACACACACACACACACACACAGCGCCAGCAGTGTAAGAGCAAGACATTTTGGCAGGAAAATCTGTCAAAAGCCTGTCCAACACTATACTCCCACACACACACACACACACACACACACACAGACACACACACACACACAGCCTGACATTTTTCTAAATATGTCGCTCACACACTAATGATTCTCTTACATAACATCAAGTCAACTGTGTGAAGATTTAATACACCTTCTAAAAGTTATACATGTTAACTGAGCACAGAGACAGACAAGTGAAGACAGACAGGTGGAGAGAAAAAGAGACAGACAGGTGGAGAGAAAAAGAGACAGACAGGTGGAAAGGTGAAAAGACAGACAGGTGAAGACAAAAAGAGACAGACAGGTGGAGAGAAAAAGAGACAGACAGGTGGAGAGAAAAAGAGACAGACATGTGGAAAGAAAAAGAGACAGACATGTTGAAAGAAAAAGAGACAGACAGGTAGAGAGAAAAAGAGACAGACAGGTGGAGAGAAAAAGAGACAGACAGGTGGAAAGGTGAAAAGACAGACAGGTGAAGACAAAAAGAGACAGACAGGTGGAGAGAAAAAGAGACAGACAGGTGGAGAGAAAAAGAGACAGACATGTGGAAAGAAAAAGAGACAGACAGGTGGAGAGAAAAAGAGACAGACAGGTGGAGAGAAAAAGAGACAGACAGGTGGAGAGAAAAAGAGACAGACATGTGGAAAGAAAAAGAGACAGACAGGTGGAAAGAAAAAGAGACAGACAGGTGGAAAGAAAAAGAGACAGACATGTTGAAAGAAAAAGAGACAGACAGGTAGAGAGAAAAAGAGACAGACAGGTAGAGAGAAAAAGAGACAGACAGGTGGAGAGAAAAAGAAAGACAGGTGGAGACAAAAAGAGACAGACAGGTTGAAAGAAAAAGAGACAGACAGGTGGAGAGTAAGAGAAAGACAGGTGGAGAGAAAAAGAAAGACATGTGGACAGGTGAAAAGAAAGACAAGTGGTGAGGTGAAGAGACAGACAGGTGGAGAGAAAATAGACAGGAGACAGACAGGTGGAAAGGTGAAAAGACAGACAAGTGGAGAGAAAAAGAGACAGACAGGTGGCGAGGTGATAAGACAGACAGGTCGATGGGATAAAGAGACAGACAGGTGGCGAGGTGATGAGACAGACAGGTCGATGGGATAAAGAGACAGACAGGTGGCGAGGTGATGAGACAGACAGGTCGATGGGATAAAGAGACAGACAGGTGGCGAGGTGATGAGACAGACAGGTCGATGGGATAAAGAGACAGACAGGTGGCGAGGTGAAGAGAAAGTTCTGTTATTTATAAGTGGTGAGGTAAAGAGAGAGACATGTGGACAGGTGAAAAGAAAGACAAGTGGTGAGGTAAAGAGAGAGTCAGGTGTAGAGGTGAAGAGACAGACAGGTGGAGAGATAAAGAGACAGACAGGTGGAGAGACTCAGGTGTGACTGAGTGTGAGGGTGTAATAGCACAGTGTGAACAGCAGAGGGAGCTGAGTGATCTAAGTAAACACTGTCTCTGCAGTAAAAGTCCATTAAACTCTCACATTAGTGTTTGTTCATGCGATGAGAAAAGAGAGGCGTAATGATGAACAGTCAACAAAGCAGGAAGCAGAGGCGTCCAATTAAAGTCATCTGATCTAATGATGTTTTCGTTTGTTTTTTAAACAGATAAACACACTGGAATCCGATCACAAGCTGAGTCGCTGCCTGCAAATCCAGAATAAAGTCTTTTAGTTCATAAAGAAATGAATACAAAAAAAGAAAAAGAATACAATAACCTAAGAGGAATAAAACTCCTCAGGATGTACCGTTACAGGAAACTAATCAACCTCAGTAATGCGCGGCTTCTATTACTTATGCAATCTCGATCTAGTAACCACCATCGCGTCCCTTGTTTTAGCAAATCTGTTTAATATGACCAACAATCGTCAATGATTGGCAGATTTTATCCGATACACAATCTAACGTCATCAGTCGTGTCATCGAGCCTCCGTGGTGAAAGACTAAGATCGTGTCAGACTAAGACGTCACTTGGGGATCGATATGTTTACTGTTGTTTATTCAACCTCCAGACACGAGTCACCAGGAGAGACTAGGAGACAATTTAATCTGAGCATAATGATGAGAAGGTCAGACCGAGGTCAGAGGTCTCTTCACTCCTTCTGTGTCGTAATGATGTAACTACTACTCAGTCGATACATGAGCAGTTTCTCAGCAAAATGCGCTATTTTCAGACTTTTGGTAGATTATTGATCTCTGTCCATAAAAAAGGTCTAATTTAAAAACTTAAAATATAAACTTCCATTAGAAGCTTTAAACTGTCACGTTTTAGGAAAAGCAAGTAGGCGTCAGGTTTTGAAGCAAAAGACGAGATGAGCCAATCGCATCGCTTCTTTCCATCATGTGATCAGTGAAGTGAATATATGCCTTGTTCGAAACAGCAGGCCGTTGTGACTGTTTAAATGTGTTCAAAGGATTTTTAGAGAATGTTGAAGCCAAGAAAAAAGACATCTTTTCAAATTGAGACCTCATTTGTAAGTTGCTCCTGGTGTAAAATAAAAATATCCATTTTATCCTGTTTGTCTGTTTTCTTCCTTCACAGAATTCTGTTGACCAGGGCTTGAAATTTAAATTTACTTGAGTTGGATCAACTTAATTTACAACTGAAAAATTTGTTGTACCAACCCTATTCATTTATGTTAACAGTATTAAATTATGTTGGACGCAGCTGTAGTAAATAAGTTAAATGAACCTAATAACATTACTTTGACGGAACCTAAGAACATTAAGTTGGGCCAACAAAATTGCTTAATGCTGAACGAAAGCCATTAAATCAGGTGGAAATTCTTTCCATAATTTAATTGTGTTCAGTCAACAAGCTATTTTTTTGAGTGATATGAATCCATCCAAACCATTTCTATTGGACTATAGGACACGCTCTCCTTAGATCCACATGCTGAGAAACAAACTATTGTTGCCATTGACTCTTTTTTTGTGTCTGACTCATTGGGGGGAAAAAACTGCTCATCATGTTTTTAAAAATGTTAATGACGTATTGTTAGACCAACCTGTTTTTATAGAAAAACTATCACTTTAATAAACTGCATCAATGGGCTAAAATGGGAGACAATTTATCTTTTTGATTAGATGAAAAGTTGGACTAAGTCAACCCTAGAAAAATAAAAGAAAACTCAAATAAAAGTTTAGTAAAAAGCTCTGCAACTTTTTTTTTTCTTACGTTGAGGGAGCTTGTTTTTCTTTTTTTTTTTTTTTACAGTGCATGCAAATTTTTGTCAGAGAAGTTACAGCTATAAAGCTGAAGTGCTGATAAGTCAAGACTGTAGCCCTGGGATTTGAACCTACAACCTTCTGGCCATGGGACTTGAACTTCTGATTTTGAGACTAGGCAAATTAGAATTATGAGTGTAATAACCATGTAGTAACTGTGTAACAAGCAAGTAATAACAATGTAACAACAGTGTAATAAGTATGTAATACCAATCAACACCTAATATAAAACAATATTCATCTTAAATTATCTTTTTTATATTGTAACTAATTGAATTAATTAGAATAAATGAATTAATTTGATACTAAATGAAATTTATTCTGTAAATTGCATATGGTTTATTAAGCACTTTTAATGTAACTGAGCTCAGACATAATTTCAATATAATAAAAAGGGAACAAATTTGACAAACTTGATGCAAACCCACTACCACCATGTTAACACATCAAAATTATTTCCAAACAGTGAAAAAGGCGATAGCGCCTGAACTGAGGTCTGGGTAGATGAGCGGCAAGAATATATGAACACACAAACCTAACACATCTATACAATTAATAATGATTTGTGTATAATTACTTTACCTGTTTACTCATTTTCTATAATTGTCTCTGATATTCGATTATAATAATCAATGGTGCAGTTCCCATTTTACCGATCAGGTACGGGTACAGTTCCCAGTTTTGACCACTAGATGCAGAAACAATGCTAGCAGTGAGCAAATCTAGATCGAGAACGGTTTTTATATTACAGCATTATTTATGATCCACCAGCTGTGTGTTATGACTCTGGATATTTCTTACTTCATGCTGTGTTACACACACACACTCTCTCAGCACACATTACCTGTACTACCACACCATAACCCTGTACACCTCTATCATGGGGACACTAGTGGACACTTAATAACGTGATGTTATGACTCAAGAACAGGTGTTGTGTTCACATTTTTAATTACAATCAAAGACAGATTAGATTAATATTTACGCCTGCTAAAAACAACAGTTTGCTACATTAGGACAGAACGCAGCCGTCTCAAACAGCTTCCCAAAAACCTAACAAGCATTAGCATAAGAATAATTTTTCAGATTCGCACTGACAAGGATCATCAATCGAACAAAACAAGCAAAGCACTGAGCTGAACTAGTGAAAAGAAAGAAAGAAAGAAAGAAAGAAAGAAAGAAAGAAAGAAAGAAAGAAAGACTGGAAATGGATGAGAAACAATGCTGAATGTTTGGAAGTGTAGCTGACGGAGGGTTTTATAAATTAAACTCATCACATCAAAGATTTCAATAAGATGAATAATCATGAACGCCACAATAAACGTCATAACACTTCCTGGTTTAGTCTCCGCCCCTGACCTAACACTTTACCTGTATTTAATTATTTGTTTGTTTTTGTTTTATACGATACCATTAAACTTAGTGCTTCATTGTATATGATCAAGTACTACACTTACTGTATATCTGCATTACTCTATTAGGGTACTGTGGTCATGTCACAGCTTCACTGTCCCACAACCACATCCAATTCAATTCAGTTTTATTTTATTTGTACAGCACTTTTGACAATTGTCATTGTCGCAAAACAGCTGTTTTATCATGGCATACCTCAACCAAATGGAAAAGATGGAATAATCTAGCTTAGGTTAAAAAAAAATTTAAATATCATATCGGGATGAAAAACATTACAGGGTGACGGTGATCAAACACCCTGGTCAGGATATCGCTGGAACTGCGTGTTTGATCACCTTCACCCTGTAGCATGTTCAGCTCAACCATTTGGTAGAGCACATTTTTTCCCACTATGTCATATTATTGCTATAGCACTCACAGTAGTGCTTCCCGATGATGAATTATGACTAATTTCAAAGTTCAGTGTTAAACCTCTTATTATTTATTTGATATTAATTTTGAGGAGACAAATAAAATCTTCTGTGACATCGCTCTAAAGTACGATTTCTGTACGGGTTATTATTGTAACCAGACCTGCAGAGGAGCTCCTGGTGATAAAACAGAATTACGCTAGCGGTGATCCCTCACGTTGCTGACACAGATACAGATGATCCGTCTTGGTTACGGCCCTCTCGTCCTTTCGTCTCTGCAGATCTAAGCAGCTCTGTTAATGCGATCTGGCTTCGGGAGAAATATCCCGCGCGATTTGCGCTGTAATATTATTTCTGTCTGAGTCTGGATAAAGTGATGGAGAAGCATTGTGGAAGAAGAAAAAGTAAAAAAAAAGAAGAAGAAGACATCTGAACTTTAATATCAAGCATTTTAACTCCAGCAAAAAGCATTAATACTTACATAGGAAACAGGTATAGCCTGTGGTCTAAATATATAACTTTAAATATGGACATATCCATGTCAATCACCTGAGCATGTCAATCATATGTGCAGCATTGACTAATTTCTTAGCATTCAATTCATATAATTTTATAACATGATAACAAAATGTCTCATTCGTTGCGAATCCACTTCTTCGTTTATTGTTTTATTTTATTATCGTCATTGTAGATTATTTCTATAATATGGCTTCAATATTACATATAACGTCAAACACTAGATTGCTATCGCAGTGATTAGTGGTCACTGAGCGAGACGGAGCTACAATCACACACACACACACACACAAACGCACACACACACACACACACACACACACACACACACACACACACACACACACAAAGAACAATTACAGAAATGTTTCAGCTGTCTCTGCCGCTCTACACGGCTTGTTTTCATCCAAGACAAGTCCGACGTTTCTGTAATTGGTTTTCCAGATGATTGTACAGGCTGAGCGTTTCTCAGAATGATAACGATCTCCGCTCCAGCGTGGCACCCAATAAGAATTCCATTCATTGACCAACAGTTTCTATGTTTATCTCTGACACTCAAAAACCAGACAGAGCGTGTCTTCAGAGCTCTCAGCGGCATCTTTACCCTCCTCATCAACGATACTCGTCCTCACTCAGAGACACATTGAGAGCGAGTCAAAGTTTACAAAGTGTCCTCCGCATCTCTAACCTCTATTACAGACCGGCATGATGAGGACAATTCAGTCTAGTGTTTCACCCTGAGGATCTGGGTGAGGATCTCACTCACTCACTCATCTTCTATACCGCTTCATCCTGTATTCAGGGTCGCGGGGACCTGGAGCGTATCCCAGGAGACTTAGAGTACGAGGCGGGGTACACCCTGGACACCAATTTAGGAGCACCAATTAGCCTAACCTGCATGTCTTTGGACTGTGGGAGGAAACCGGAGTACCCGGAGGAAACCCACCATGCAAACTACATGCACACAGAGACGGGAATCGAACCCAGACCCAGGAGGTGCAAGGCGACAGTGCTAACCACTACACCACCATGCCGCCTTCAGGAGTGATGATGTGCTGCAGGGAAAAAGAACAAACGTCGCTCTTTGCATCATCCCATGCACGTACAGTAGTAATATAAACCGACGTTTTATGTAAAATTGGACGTAATAGCGAATATTAAAACGCTTAACTATTTATTGGCACTATAGGAGCAATCAAAAAGTGTTTTCATGCAATTGAAATAGCAAACGAAAAAAGCCGCCCATTGGGATACTGTGAGTTCAAATCCCACTAACCTCTTCCAAACGGTTGAGATGTCACTTCATGGTAAAACTATTTTACAATACATGTACAATTATCATTGTCAATTACCTGTCAGCCAAATCCATTTGAGAGCAGGATACAGGACATGTTTTCCCGAGTGGGAGGGACATACCCTCTCCCATATGGTAATCAAAACAATGTTATCCAATCATAATCACCCGTGAGCTTATGTACAGTATTTTTAGGAGAGTGGTTTGATAAATAGTGATGCTAATCAAGGGTAAGGGTGAGTGTAATCAACAGCAGAGTAGTAGCATGTGACCGAGTCATGTGATGTGATTGTAGTCTCGTGGGGCTAATAGGACCTGGGAGATGATGTCATTGCGGTTTACCTGCTGATGACTAGTGGGCGTGAATCGCCAGGTGATCGAATTGTGGAGAGAAATTGTGACATGGGGCAACGTAGGTGTGTGAATCAGGGCAGACTTAATTGCACAAATAACCTGAGATAAACCATTGTCATTCTCAGATGTACTTGAATAAGCTTGTTAAAGAATTCTGTATGCACACTGAGCCATTAAATTGGTTCTGCTGCTGGAGGACCACAGGGATTTTCTTTAATTATATATTTTTTTTTCCCCACACCATGGACACTTTAAATCAGGACCATGCTTCATTAAAAAACAAAAAGTTGAAAAAGAAGAAAAAGAGCACTGTAAGCAGCTAAAACACTGACAGGTCTAAAAGTCTGAGTGCAACACCGAGAACACTTTTTTTTAATATCTTATGCACTGCTGTATACAGTATTTCTCAAACCACTCTACAAGCTTTCAGTTAATAAAGCACAATGTGTTCAGTCCTGCAGCCAAGATTCTGAGAGAAGGTTTTTGTGTGCATGGGATCTTGCTAGAAGTAATGTCTTGTCTCGTTCTGGTCTGGTGTTATACTAAATGTCTGGTCTTGTCCATTAGCCTGTGTGATAAGGGCACTTCATCAACTGGAGGTCTTTAGTGGTTCCTCAGCCAGTCATATGGGTTACTTGTGTTACTGTGTATTTCCTTGGCCATAGATTGTGTGAACTTCATCTGATCTCTGGATTTGTTTTGGATTTTGAGTCAATGATGCCTCCTAAGTTTGCAAAACACTATAAAGAATAGTCTTTAAAAAATGATGGAAAAAGGTCATTTGACCTGATGAGTCCAGCTTGAGACTATTCCAGAATGATGGGCGTGTCAGGGTAAGAAAGGAAGCACATGAAGTGATGCACCCTTCATGCATAGTGTCATGTACAAGGCTCTGGAGACAGTGTTATGATCTGGGGTTGCTGCAGTCGCTCAGGTCTAGACTCAGCAATGTTATGTGGCAATAAAATGAAGTCAGCTGAATGTACTGAATCACCAGTTCATCACATCTAGGAAGGTTTTTATTCTCTGATATTCCAGAGCGCAAATTCTGAAAGAGTAGTCCTGGGAGCAAGAGGAATCATTTTCGCACATGAACTGGACATCAAACTGCAGGCTAATGGTGATCAAACAAAATGTGAACCTGTGTGACATTTTATTTATTTATTTTTGGCCAAGGAGTGTATGAAAAGGAAAGTAATTGTAGCTATGTGGAAAGTGCACCTCTATGACACTACACACCCAGAAGGCTGGGATAAATCAAGACAGAAGTTATTATAAGAGTGTAAATATAAATATGTGTTGGCCATCTTTTAAATAACACAGTTTCAGTTAATACAGTTTCCCCAAAAATTAGCTTGTGCATCACCCCCGAAATCGATTTATAAAAATGGGAAACTTTTGTTCGAACGCTTTAACACTGCTGCTGTGATGACAGAACATGGTGTACTTTACTACCTCCTCCTCTGTGTTCGGGTGTTACTATATCATTTCTGCTCTGCAGTCATGGGAAACGCTCCATAATGAGACGAGAGATTTGTGTAAAACGCTGAGGTCAATAGTGCACAGACATTCCATAAAGCCCGATAGAGCTTTTAATGAAAAGAAAGACATTGAAAAGGAAGAACTTTTCATCCAGCGATGAATTGATGCAGGATCCTGCTGTCTTTTAGACTGTCAGTCGTCTGCTTGGAAGATTTACACCGGGCTTTCACTGCAGGCTCACAAGCGGCGGAAAAAAAAAATCAATGTTGAAAGATATTTGAAAGCATTGCATCTAAGCAAGTTCATCCTCATATAAATGAAATTCTACATATTATCATTATTAAAGGTTATGGTAGTTTTTGACTTGAGTAAAAGCACATTAACTTATCATTTGACACCATTAACAGGCAAAACCATACCTACAAAACACTCATTTTTAATGTTGGAATCGTCAGAACCAATAGATTCAAAAAGCTCTTCGTGTATTCGATATATATATATATATATATATATATATATATATATATACTCCAGAAATCTTTCACACCAGTCTGTTTGTGTGAAAAGTGTTGCCTCAACGCTGCAATTGTTCATTCCACAGAGATACAAGAGCAGAGCAGAAAATTAGACATCCAGCTACTGAACCAGAACAAGTAAATGAAAGCTGAAATGTTTAGAAAGAAGAGTGATTAGCCTTTGTTCTGCCCTTTGAGATTCCGGCACTACACAGCTGGTGATCATACGTGACAGCATGGGGAAAGGGAATCTGATTTTAAAAAAAAACATCACTGAAAAATATTCTGAATATTTCTTACACAACATCCTTCACTGTACAAATTCAGCAATAACAGCGAAAATATGTGCAACTTCTTTTGAGAAGACACAAAATATCAAGGCTACATCAATCAGCACAAATATTCATTCATTCATCTTCTATACCGCTTAATCCTGTGTTCAGGGTCGTGGGGGACCTGGAGCCTATCCCAGGAGACTTCGGGCACTAGGCGGGGTACACCCTGGACAGGGTGCCAATCCATCGCAGGGCACACACACATACACACACTCACACACCCAATCACACACTACGGGCAATTTAGGAACGCCAATTAGCCTAACCTGCATATCTTTGGACTGTGGGAGGAAACCGGAGTACCCGGAAGAAACCCACCAAGCATGGGGAGAACATGCAAACTCCATGCACACAGAGACGGGAATCGAGCCTGTCAGCACAAATAACTTGAGAAGAAAGATTGTATTGCAACAAAACAGGAATAAAGTTTAAGAACAAACTTACAAATCTAATTTTCTTTTTTTTGTTTGTTTTATATATATTCTGTATATTATGAAGTAAGAGAAGTAATCAGTAATCTCCTGAAGTAACATCAGCTATCTAGCAGTAACATTCTGTGGTAAACTCAGCTTTCTATTACTTACACCTGTGGAAAAGTCAGATATCTAGCAGTTTCCTGGTAAATTCAACTAACAGTTACCTCCTGGGGTTACTTAAGTTATCTAGCATATTACAGTAGTTACCTCATGTGGTAAATTAATCTATCTCGCAGTTACCTCATGTGGAAAATTCAACATTCTAACGGTTCCTCTTGTGGTAACCTCAGTTATATATCAGTTACCTCATGTGGAAAATTAATCTATCTACAGTTAATTAGCTCTATCTACAGTTAGATCTATCTATATGTATCTATTAGATATAATTATCAGTTAATTAATATACAGTGTCTACAGTTTATAATTAATCTCACCACAGTCGTCTCATGAGGTAAATTTAATCTATCAAAGCAGTTACATCTTGTGGCAAATCCAACCTTCTAACACTTCCTCCTGCGGTAACCTCAGTTATATAGCATTAACCTGCTGTGGTAAACGTATTTATCTAGCAGTTGCTTCATGTGGAAAATGAATCATTCTACAGTGCATTATATCTATTATTATTATATCTAGCAGTAACACACTGAGGTAAACTCGGCTATCGAGGAGTTACACCTGTGTTAAAGACATTTTGTTTTGTAGTATGTAGTTAGCTATGTTTCTAGCAGTTACCTCATGTAATTACTTCAGTTATCTAGCAGTTACATCATGTGGCACATTCAACCTTCTAACAATTCCTGTTATGGTAACCTCAGTTATCTAGTTATCTATCTATCTATCTAAAGGGCAGTGGTGGCTCAATCGGTTAAGGCTGTGGGTTACTGGGTTACTGATCGGAAGGTCGGGGGTTCGAACCCCAGCATCGGCAAGTTGCCACTGTTGAGCCCTTGAGCAAGGCCCTTAACCCTATCTGCTCCAGGGGCGCTGTAAGCTGGCTGACCCAGCTGGCTGACCCTGCGCTCTGACCCCAGTTTCCTAATTGGGATATGCGAAGAAGAAATTTCGCTGTGCTGTAAAAAGTACATGTGACAATAATTGAATATTCTTCTTCTTCTATCTATCTATGATATATATATATATATATATATATATATATATATATATATCAGTTAATTAATCTATCTACAGTTAATGATTATTGATTAAACAGTTGCCTCATGTGGTAAACTAATCTTTCTACAGGTAATTAGATCTATCTAGGAGTAACATTCTGAGGTAAACTCAGCTATCTAGCAGTTACCTCCTGTGGCAAATTCAACCTTCAGTTCTTCTTGTGGTAACCTCGGTTATCTTGCAGTCGCCTCATTAAACAGTAACATACTGAGGTAAACTCAGCTATATAGGAGTTACACCTGTGTTAAAGCCAGTTATGTAGTATGTAGTTGGTTACGTCACCGGATTACTGAGCCGTAGCTTTGTCTCCCCCTAGTGTGTCTGTGTATGTTATTGTCCCCCATTAACATCAGATGGCTATCACCTGTGTCTACCTCATGTGTCTCACTATTTAACCCAGCCGAACCCATACCACTCTGTCTGGTCACCGTTGTGGTTGTGGTTGTATGTTGTGGTTACTAACCCCACCTCTTGTGTGTCTTTGTTCCCATCTCCAGAGTTGAGCAGTACCTGCAGGCGAGGTGTAGGTGTGTGAGCTCTCCGTTCGATGCCACGTCTTAAAGACGATACGCATCAGTAGATTGAACTCTCAAGGCATAGAGAAGTTCTTTAAGTTTCTTGTTTCTAGTGACACCGCCTGCAGCCTGCGTCTGGCAGAACGACCTATGTGTCCTGCTTTATGTTTTTTTTCGTTGAGCTTATATCTTTTGGGACCGTAAATAAACGCTGTATTCTTCCTCCTGCATCTGTGTTTCTGTGTTTGATATACAGACATGACAATGTAGCATTAACCAGCTGAGGTAAATTTATCTATCTACAGCTACACTTTAAAAAAATTTCATAATTCTAACAGTAAAATACCGTATAAATGCTACAGAATAAAACCGTATTTCACAAAACTTGGGATAACCATAGAATTAACAGTTAAAAACATATGAAAATATGGTTTATTGCAGTAAAATTTATGATATACTGTATTTATACAAAGGAAACTCTCAGAGAAGGTATTTGTTAGTAATATCATGAAGCATCAGTTTATATTTTACTAAACCTTTGTTGAAAGAGTTTAAAAATTAGAAAAAATATCTGCTCTGTAAAAAATAAACCGTGAATTTTACGGTAAAAAACTGGCAGCTGTGGTTGCCAGAAATTTACCATAAAAAATACGGTAGCAACACTATTGTTTGTACGGGAATTGTACGGGGTAGAATTCTGGCAACCACAGCTGCCGTTTTTTTTACCGTAAAATGTACTATTTATTTTTTTACAGTGTAGATCTATCTATCTATCTATCTGTTAATTAATCTATCTACAATTAATAATTAATAATACCACAGTTGCCTCATGTGGTAAATTAATCTATCTTGCAGTCACCTGCTGTGGTACACTCAGCTATCTAGCAGATAACTCCTGTGATGAATGTACTGTAGATATCTAGCAGTAATCCCCTGTGGTAAATTAATCTATCTAGCAGTTATCTCATGTGGGAAATTCAATTATCTAGCGGTTACCTCATTTGGTAAACTCGGCTATCTACTGTAGCAGTTACACCGTGTGGTAAATTTAGATATCTAGCCCTAACCAGACTGCAGTGTCCCTACAAGCACCTTAGAAAAACACTCCCAGTCACACATAAAGGCACACACACTTAAAGAAAATCAATACTGATCTCACAGACCCAATGAATCCTGAATTGTTTGGACTGCTGCTGATTGTTTCCACAGCCAGCTGTCAGTACCTGCACACATTTCCTGGGAATTAAACACATTTGATGGCTTGGCATGAGTCCTGCTTGAGACAAAAGTGGAGACACTGTAGATAGGGTGTTAAACTCTGCGAAAAGCAAAGAATTGTCTTTGAAATGATGCAACCATGTAGAAAATTGATAAGTTTAGAAGTCGGAAGTTGGAACAGTCAGTAGGACAGAAGGGGTGTAGCTGAAAGACAGGATCCATAGGTTTAGGCAAAGATTTATTTTCCGTTCAAAGGACAAAAGTAATGGCACCCAGTAAAACAACCCCCCCGAGTGGGGACACACACAGGAAATCAGGACATCTTCAGGACCATACAAACTACAGATGTACTGTGGAAATATTCAGGACCCAATCTTAACACCCCAGAACTAAATTCAAGCATCATTCTAAAGTCCTTACAATAAATTCTTCTTCATGGTGTTTGTGTTATTCGAAAAACAGACAGCCAGAAATGAAGAGAGAGCAAGTTTGTAAAGATTCACATATATGTAACTATTGCTATCTATTTGTAATTTTTTCACTTTTGAGCTTTTACCGTATTTGGAGTTAATTTGGTTGAATGTAAAACGCCTATGTTATGAAAGTGGACGCCTCGAACGCCTGATTGTCTCGTATCCTCATAGACACATGAAGATAAAAATGACCAGCAAAACTTTTATAAATTTTCGATTGAACTTTTTGTTGAATTTGTCCGAAACATTTACAAAATAGTTCACTAAAATATTGATAAGCGAGGTCGTGTGTTATTTAAAAATAAGAATCACCATGCTATACAGAACAGTATGTGTTGCCCAGACTGGAGTCGGCGATGTCATCACTTATAGCGGATTTGCTGGTATATTTTTTTCAAAACCCACAGCATGTTTTAAAATGTCTCTCGGCTCACTCCTCATGCTGCTCGCAGCTTAGTTTAACGTTGGAGGATCTCGGTGAATTTTACACCCACACCCTCTATTGATCTCCGCCAAGCAGCACAGGAAGCGTGGTTAAATCAGAATGGCGTCCAGCACCGTGCAGTCTGATTAAAGTAGACAGTAGCAAAACACTCCAAACTAGATTTCTCATGGACTGAACCCCAGGCTTTAATTGCAGTCTCTGGGTAATACAGGGCTATTTACTGTATTTATGTTAACAGTTTAACACTACGTTGGATGTGATCATACTGTATGGCATTAATTCATAAATCAAAAAAAGGCAGCATTTCTTAAACTCAAAAAGCATGTACTCTTTACAAGAATAGTGATCAGAAAAGCATCTCGAAACCCCAGGAGTCACAGCGTGAGGCCGGAGATCACATGACGTTCCACTCCTGTCAGTCCAGATCAGGAATCTGACGCTCACTGGCTCAACAAAACTCAACATTGGAGAAAGTCTCTTGGATATATTTATTCATTCCACATCTAACGAATGAATGAAATAATTTAATAAAGGAAGGAATAAACAGCCCTGAGGAAGAATGAAAGAAAGAAACAAGC
This sequence comes from Channallabes apus, assembly GCA_030522415.1. Lineage (NCBI taxonomy): Eukaryota > Metazoa > Chordata > Actinopteri > Siluriformes > Clariidae > Channallabes > Channallabes apus. Next base: position 48,321,216 of record CM060108.1, on the reverse strand, counting down.
GCTTGGCAATTAGCAGCTAATCTCGCTCAGTCTCCTCGTGTGCTCTTCCTTTTATATTATCTGTTCACTAAACAAAGCCTCGCGCTGGCAGGAAGCCCGAACGGAGCACCTCCGAGACCGACAAAAACACGTCATTCTTATTCACTCCTTAAACCAACTGATAAAGCGCACGCACAAAGGCAGGGACGAGCCGAGAGGGAAGGGCTCCGGCTCCCCGAGACTGCATCTGCATATTATTTTTCTGTTGGATAAACTCCCAGAGCGCTCGGGCCACCACTCCTCGCTGCACTCCTTTAATTAAGCCGAACGATGTGCCGGGCATCTTTTTTTTGTATTTCTTTTTCTAGCATAAATCACTTCGCCGCTGCAGCAGAACACTGGGGAAATCACGGAGCATGATGCCGCTCTGAGAAACCACACAGAAGTGATCAATTAACTGCCTGAGCGCGTCAGGGTCTCACCGACAAACATGAAAAGGAAAAACACAGAGTCAACAAAAACCGCTTCTGAATCAAAATCAATTTGCGAGAAGGTGAACGTGATGGAGGCGTGGCCTGCACATGTCTCAGTCTCAGTCCTCCATCCTGAAGATATCAGAAAACATAAAATCATCTCCGACACTGGAGACTCCTTCCATAAACATCACCATATCAACTCTTCGACGTAAATCCCTTTGAACAAGCTGTTACTATGGAAACGATAACATTTTAAACCAAATATCTGGAATCTGACCAATCAGAACGCAGAATTCTACATAATGTTTAAAGACACAGAGTTGTACTTACCATTGATGCAAAACTCATGAGGCTCACATAGATCATCCTCGAACAGGCAGCCTGAAAACAAGCACACACACACACACACACAAACCATTAGAGGAAGGAGCACAGCGGCATTTATAACAAGCTGACAAACTGAAGAGCGTTAAAGGTCGGCGTGTACACGCGTTAATGAGACGCGAGTCTTTGTTCATTACTGTAAACGTAATGGGATTCTGACATGTACTGTAAATATTGTCGTTGTGTCTGCGGTGAGAGAAACACACTGAGCCTAAAAGCGAGATCACAGATTCACTCTGCGCTGTTTAAGCTGCTCAGGAAGCTCATGAGGTGCAGGTGTGAGGGAAATAAGCTCGTCTTCCAGGTACAGCTATGGCTGGTTCAGGATTAGACTGAGAGAAAGCTCGAATAAAACTAGAAAAAATTAATAAATAAATAAAACTTTGACCTTCATCTGCATGCTGAGTAACAGGTACCACGGTAATGTATTTCTGTATTTCTCTCAACATAGGTGTGTTTATGACATTCTTGTGAACTACTATATATGAACTTTATTTAAAACTTTATTAACTATACTCACAGTTGTAAAGGATCGCCCCTAGAGGGCGCTGCGCGCCCGATGCCTTGTTTGTGTGTTTGTGGAGTTTTTTTTGTTTTTTGGATTCCCAGAATGCACCTGGGTCAGGTGATAAGATCGCACACCTGAACCGAGGTAGCTCATTAGTTTCTTTATAAATACAAACCGGATTCCAAAAAAGTTGGGACACTAATCAAATTGTGAATAAAAACTGAATGCAATGATGTAGAGATGGCAAATATCAATATTTTATTCAGAATAGAACATAGATGACAGATCAAAAGTTTAATCCGAGAAAATGTATCATTTTAAAGGAAAAATATGTTGATTACAAATTTCACGGTGTCAACAAATCCCAAAAAAGTTGGGACAAGTAGCAATAAGAGGCTGGAAAAAGTAAATTTGAGCATAACGAAGAGCTGGAAGACCAATTAACAGTAATTAGGTTAATTGGTAACATGATTGGGTATAAAAAGAGCTTCTCAGAGTGGCAGTGTCTCTCAGAAGCCAAGATGGGTAGAGGGTCACCAATTCCCACAATGTTGCGCAGAAAGATAGTGGAGCAATATCAGAAAGGTGTTACCCAGCGAAAAATTGCAAAGACTTTGCAGTTATCATCATCAACTGTGCATAATATCATCCAAAGATTCAGAGAATCTGGAACAATCTCTGTGCGTAAGGGTCAAGGGCATAAAACCATACTGGATGCCCGTGATCTCCGGGCCCTTAAACGACCCTGCACCACAAACAGGAATTCTACTGTAAAGGAAATCACAGAATGGGCTCAGGAATACTTCCAGAAACCATTGTCAGTGAACACAATCCACCGTGCCATCCGCCGTTGCCAGCTGAAACTCTACAGTGCAAAGAAGAAGCCATTTCTAAGCAAGATCCACAAGCACAGGCGTTTTCATTGGGCCAGGGATCATTTAAAATGGAGTGTGGCAAAATGGAAGACTGTTCTGTGGTCAGACGAGTCACGATTCGAAGTTCTTCTTGGAAATGTGGGACGCCATGTCATCCGGACCAAAGAGGACAAGGACAACCCAAGTTGTTATCAGCGCTCAGTTCAGAAGCCTGCATCTCTGATGGTATGGGGTTGCATGAGTGCGTGTGGCATGGGCAGCTTGCATGTCTGGAAAGGCACCATCAATGCAGAACAATATATTCAGGTTCTAGAACAACATCTATTCATCTCTTTCAGGGAAGACCCTGCATTTTTCAACAAGATAATGCGAGACCACATTCTGCATCAATCACAACATCATGGCTGCGTAGGAGAAGGATCCGGGTACTGAAATGGCCAGTCTGCAGTCCAGATCTTTCCACTATAGAGAATATTTGGCGCATCATAAAGAGGAAGGTGCGACAAAGAAGGCCCAAGACGATTGAACAGTTAGAGGCCAGTATTAGACAATAATGGGAGAGCATTCCTATTTCTAAACTTGAGAACCTGGTCTCCTCGGTCCCCAGACGTCTGTTGAGTGTTGTTAGAAGAAGGGGAGATGCCACACAGTGGTGAAAATGGCCTTGTCCCAACTTTTTTGGGATTTGTTGACACCATGACATTTTGATTCACCATATTTTTCCCTTAAAATGATACATTTTCTCAGTTTAAACTTTTGATCTGTCATCTATGTTCTATTCTGAATAAAATATTGACATTTGCCATCTCCACATCATTGCATTCAGTTTTTATTCACAATTTGTTTAGTGTCCCAACTTTTTTGGAATCCGGTTTGTAGTTGTTTGTTCTGGGAAACTGAGTCGAGCATTGGTTATGTAATGTGAGCATTTGTTTTGTTTGGTTAAGTTCTGTTTTAGTTTGCTCTAGTTTATTTGGCAATTGTTTTGTGGAGCTGTTTAAGTTAAGTTTACATCTGTTTTGATTTAGTATGTGTTGTTAGTTTGTCTCTTTGTCTGTGTGTCTCTTTGTTAGTTTTTACCTTAGTCTGTTTTGTCTGGCCTGTGTAAGTACCGCTTCTTAGTCTTTTTCGCTACTAACATGTTTAGATACTAACCTGCAGGGCTCTTAGTCTGTTTAGTCTCCTAGTCTGTTTAGATATTAGTCTGTTTGGCCACTAACCTACTTAATTCTTAGTCTGTTTCATGCCTGGTCTGTTCGTCCCTTGGATCTTTGGGTATTATTCTGTTTAGCAACTAGTCTGTTTAGCTACCATCCAGCTTAGCAGCTAATGTGCATAACAGCTAGTAGGCCTAGTCCCTGTTATGTTTAGTCCTTTGTATAATTAGTCCCCAAGTCTGTTTAGTTTTAGTCTTCTTGTCTGTGTTGTATCCCAGTCTGTTCAGTTCAGACTCAGTTCAGTGCATTCCTAGTAAGTTTAGTTCCCTGGCTGTTTTGATACTTGTCGGTTTAAGTCACTTGGGTATGGGTAAGTTATTATTTGATCAATGTTTTGTTTAGAACAGGCTCCAGCAGAAAGCCAAATTCCTTTGTTCAAGTTTTGTTTAAAGTTCTTGTTTTGTTTTGTTAATAAAAAAGACTCTGTACATTCGTACCCTGTGCATCTATGCCTAAAACCTTCAACCACAAGCCCAACACCACCAGAAACATGACAACAGTAACTGTACTACTATGATAAACAATGCATTATGCAATGACTTTACTAGCAGTATGAAATGGTTTGTACTGTAAGAACTGTACTAGCTGTAATAAACTGCACATACTATAATAAACTGTAGGAGTTGCTGTGCGTGCTGTAATAAATTGTCCATACGCTGTACAATCTGCATTAACGATAAAGCAGCAAACACAGATAGTTCTCTGTTAACTTAAAATGTCAATCTGTCTTGTCTCAGCTAGCCAGTTAAAGTAGGTCTTTTACTTGGCTAGTTTGTTCTGTTAATTTATGTTGTTCATTGTTGTACTGAACTGTAATATGGTTGAAGTGACAAAAAAAGTCTACTTGACTTGACTTGTATACATACTGTACATACCATAATAAATGTAACTAACTATAATAGATTATGAATACTATAATAACTATACATACCATTCAAGCTGTAATAAACTATACATACTGCACATATTTTAATAAACTATGTATCTTGCAATAAACTGTAACACATTATACAAACTGTTCAACTGTACATACTTCACAAATTGTAAAATACTGTACTAGCTGCAATAATTAATACATAATGCAGTTTATTAAAATCAATACAGTTCATCAGAGTAAGTCGAGTATGTATCGTGCATTTCATTTAGTACAGTTTATCACAGTCAGTACGGTATGCACTATAGTTTACTGTAGTTTTGTAGAGTATGTGGAGTTTATTATATTAGTTATACAGGCAGTTTATTCTGTACAGTAATAGTATTTTCACATTACAGCTAGTTAGTACAGTATACATACGGTTTGCATTAGATATTACAGCTAGTACAATATTTCACGGTTTGTGTACAGTATAAATAAAGTGTTATAGGTAGTGTAGTGTACTGCAAGATGCATACTTTATTACAGTTCATTGCAGGAGGTACTTTATTTATTTATTATCACTATTTTGCAATGAACTGTATAGTTTTGCAATAAAGTATACAAATTATAACATTCTATATAATGATGTTATAATAACATTATTCATACTGTTCAGTTATGCATACTGTACATTACAAACTGTAATATAGGATGTATACTCAATGCATGCCATACTAACTGTACGTAATATAAATTCTACATATAAAACTATACTAACTACAGTAAAATATACTACTTACCGTACTGACTGTAATAAACTGTACTCGCTCAGTATGAAGGGGTTAAACAGGTCAAAACTACTAATCGATGGATGAAGGAATAGATGAATGTGTTTTTAATTCAATGAGCTCATAAATGGAGAAATGAATGGATGAGTGAATAAATAATGTTGAATGTGAGTAAACGTGCAGCACACACTCTCCTCGACCTCACTCAGGTTCTGGAGCAGCAGCACAGATGCAGCATGAAAACAATGAAATATCGAAATATCTAACAGTCCATTAAATATTCATGTTACTCTCTCACACACACACACACACACACACACACACACACAGAGCTGATGAGGGCAGGCACGTTCACACGAAGCAGTTTCCCTGTCTCACAGAGGACAACTGGGAGAACAAAAGTTTCCCAAGAACAGTTTAGAACATCTCTCTCTCTCTTCAATATTTGTTTGTTTGTTTGTCTTTACCTGTCTCTCTCTCTCTGTCTCATTCTGTTTCTTGCTCTTCCTGTCTTGCTTTTTCTCCCTGTCTCTCTCTATGAGTTGTGTCCTTCACTTTACTTTTTTTTTCTCTCTGTCTGTCTCAGTCTCTATCTTGCTATTTCTTTGCATGTCTCCGTTTTGCCCTGCGTGTCCCTCTCTATGGGATCGTCCTCTCTCTCTCTGTCTCTCTTAAGTAAGAGTAGTAAGGATCAGTGGCGTGATCTGTATCGGAGGCTGATTACGGAGACGTGTAATTAAAAAGCGATGGCGACGGTGCGGTTTATCAGCAGGAAAGCGGCCGTCGTGGAAGGAAACCCGTCATGGAGGTTTAATTAGTGGAGAGCGTTCATTAGAGAGTCACTTCGGTCTAGGGCTCTCGCCAGCGCACAGACGAGTGTGTTCTCGCTCCTCCGTCACGTCGCGTGCACCTCGGACCGCTAATCACGGAGCGCTCCGTTAACCAGCGCTGATTGGAAACCTGACAAAACTCCAGGGTCGATCGAGAAACTCTGAAGTAATCGCACGACTGTGGAGGAAAAAAAAAACAAAATTACGAAATTAAGCGGAGGTGTGAAGGAGGTGTAACACTTTCACATCCACACAAAACTCTCATCACACTGATTTATAATGTCTAATTGTCTAATGTCCATGACACTAAAATCTAGACTAGTTCTTCCCAGCTTTATGAAGGACAGCAGGTATTTAGACCCACTGAGACTTTGAGTTTGAGTTGAGTTGCCCCACCAACACTCTTTTCCATTTGTTTATTACCAGGACACTCTTGGGCTCTGTGACTATCACACTATTACACACTCTTCGCCTCGGGTCTCACTGCTGCGAACGCATATCACTGTCCGTCCGAGAAGTCCTCAGTGCCTCGACCCCAATACCTCTCATAAACTCTTCAGTCACCAAATAACGGCTTCTTCCGTCTCAAAGTTTTTTGGTTGAGTTTAATAAAACCGTCTCCACGTTGACCTCTCGCTGGTCTCAGTGGGAAGGTCTCTCACTCATCATATGAAAGGAAAAAACTGATTTACTGACCTGCTGATGGTCCCAGGAAGCTGGGGGTGATGTTTCTTCTATCATATTTTATCTAATTGTATTTATTCATATATTTATAATACAATATATAAAGCAGAGTCAGAAAGTTTGCACAGTCAACTTACAGCCAACTTACAACGTACAGTATTACTCGTGGGTGGACTCAACATCGCCAGTCTCACAACAAGGACCAGGAATTATATATATATATATATATATATAATTTTTATATATAAATTATATATAGTGTGTGTTAACATCGAGGCTTCAGACTTCACACTGTGGATTTGAGTTTCCTGATGTGTCGGGTAGAACAAAAGGTATCAATACTTTTAAAAGGGGGAAAATTTTACCACTACTGGAATATGGGAAAGAAGTTACACAAATGTAAAACTCTCAAAATGAGTACATTTATTATTATTTTTAGTAATATTTAAAAATTATTATTTATTTATGTAATTATTTTTATTTTTACATTTACATATTATTATTATTATTATTATTATTATTATTATCATCATCATTTGGTCATAAAAACAACCATAGAAACTTGTCAGTGTGTGTATCTGTGCTATTTCTTTGACTTTGTGACCAAGTTTCAAATTTTTTGCTCAGGTTTGTATATTTGGTTAAAATAAAATAATTAGTTGATCATGTTGTACAAAAATGAAAACCAAAACGAAGTCTAGGGTCAGGAGAAAAACAAGAACCAAGGCCACGACAAGGACCATGACTAGGATCAAGACCAGGAACCAAAATTAAAACCAAATCTAAAGCCAGGACGAGGACCAAAGCCAGGACCAAGATCAAAGACCAAGGATGTTGTTTTTAAGAATCCCATAAATTATATTTTTCCCTATTTTTATTTTTTATTTTTTTTGCATGTACACACAATAGACCCTTATAAATGTATAAAATGATCCTTAAGTGAATTTTAGATCATTGGAAAGAAGGAAAGAAACAAAAGAAAGAAAGAATAAAAACAAGATAAATGTGTGTGTGTGTGTGTGTGTGTGTGTGTGTTCTCAGGTTAATGACATTTTCGCAAAGGTTGGTGAATTTTTACATACGAAGGAAAAATGATCTGAAGAAAGACACAAAGTGACCTGAATTTATAAAGAACACACACACACACACACACACACACCTAATTAATCCACAAGTCAAAGCCTGCTAATGATACCTGCTATTTCCCACAATAATAACCCAGTGCTCTGCGCACACACACACACACACACACACACACTGAGAGTAGAATTACATTAGGACACAGCACTTTTTAGTGATCTTTTCTATGCATCTTCCTGCCCACTGTTACACTGTGTAATATAAAAACTGGATTCTGATTGGTCGGAAGGTGTGGCCTTGTTGCTATAGTAACAGCTCATTCACAGGGAGGTGTAAAGGGCCTTTCTCATTTTTCTGAATTTGATCAGAAATATCTATGTGGAAATAGAAGGCAAAAAAAAAAAATCACAAAGAACTTCATCAAAATCTTTAGTCACAAACAAATGAATAAATAAACAATTATAGATCATGGACGTTTGTAGGACGCCTGGTTTCAGACCACAACAATTCATTAGTATGGTGTAGGTCAATTAGTCCACTTCGTCTTGGGAATGACAGATACAAGTCCTGCACGGTGGCCAGAGGGATTTTGAGCCGTTCTTCCTGCAGAATAGTGTCCAGGTCACTACGTGATGCTGGTGGAGGAAAACATTTCCTGACTTGTTTCTCCAAAACACCCCAAAGTGTGACTGTGCAGGCCATGGGAGATGTTCAACTTCACTTTCATGTTCATCAAACCACTCTGTCACCAGTCTTGCTGTGTGTATTGGTGCATTATCATCCGGATACACGGCACCGCCTTCAGGATGCAATGTTTGAACCATTGGGTTGCCCGAGGTCCTCCAGAATGGTTCGGTAGTCTTTGGCAGTAGTCTTTCTGATCCACCCCCATGCTTCACTCTGGCCATGCAACAGTCTGGGTGTCACTTCTTTGGGGCTTCTCCACACCGTAACTCTCCCGGATGTGGAAAAGACAGTGAAGCTGGACTCATCAGAGAATTGTACATGTTTCACACTGTCCACATCCCAAGATTTTAGCTGCTGGCACCATTGAAACTGATGTTTGGCGTTGGCACGAGTGACCAAAGGTTTGGCTATACTGTAGCAGCCTGGCCCATGTATATTGACCCTGTGGATCTCCAGACCAACAGCTTTGGTGGAAACAGGAGAGTTGAGGTGCAGATTTAATTCTGCAGTGAGTTGGGCAGCTGGGGGTTTATGTCTTAGCACCCGGACATCCCTATCAGACAGCTTCCTCTTGCGTCCACAGTTACTCCTGTTGGATGTGGTTCGTCCTTCTTGGTGTTATGCTGACGTTACCCTGGATACCGCGGCTCTTGATACATCACAAACACTTGCTGTCTTGGTCACAGATGCGCCAGCGAGACACGCACCAACGATTTGTCCTCTTTTGAATTCTGATATGTCACCCATAATGTTGTGTGCAGTGCAATATTTTAAGCAAAACTGTGCTATTACTCTGCTAATTAACCCTTCACACACTCTGCTCTTACTGGTGGAATGTGAACCACCAGGAATTTTAGTTTTCAGTCTTTAACAATTTACCAACTTCTAGCAGAAAGATCAGGAATATGTGGACGATTCAATGCAAAATCTGTCCAAATGTTACCAACATTTAACTGTTTTTCATTATGAACTTCTCAAGCTATAGGGTATTAAGCAGAAAATGACTATACTACTCTCTCTCTCTCTCTCTCTCTCTCTCTCTCTCTCTGTCCCGGAGAGCGGAGCACTGGTGGAGGAGGTGATGTTAGCGGTTGGAGAGCAGGTCAGGTGTGATAACATCTACTCAGCCTCCTGGATGGTGGTGTTTTTAAAAAGGATAAACCTCCGTTCATACAGGACGAGACAATCATGAGGGACTTCTGAAGGTGATCAGTGGAACCGATCACCTTCAGAAGTCACCTGATCAGTAATAAATAGAGTCCAGCTGTGTGTAATTTAACCTCAGTGTAAATACAGCTGTTCTGTGAAGCCCTCAGTGGTTTGTTAGAGAACATTAGTGAACAAAGCAGCGTCATGAAGCCCAAGAAACACACCAGACAGGTCCGGGATAAAGTCATTGAGAAGTTTAAAGTTCCTTCATGAAGCAGGTGATGTGGAAGCTACTGTAGCTCCTAAAGAAACCAGGTGTGTTAGTCATAATTCCTTCATGACTGATCGAAATTCCTTTAGGAGCTTGTGGGATTCATGATTTAGAATCCATTATAAGGACACACGATTGATTAGGATTCCTTGGTGAAAAAAAGAGAAAAAATGGTCAGAATACCTTCAGAACTTGTTAGAATTCCTTCAAGGCAGGACGTCTCAGAGTTACTTCAGGATGGAGAGACAGGATCGGCAGCAGATGAAAGTGCTGTATGCACTTTAACTCAACCATTAACGATGTTTCTCCTTGTGGAAATGTAATGTTACACACACACACACACACACACACACACACACACACACGCACGCACAAAGGAAAGACGTGTTTTCTTAAAATAATGTGTGTAGTTTATTTCAAACATATGATTAGTAGTTATTACAAACAGGACACACTATCATACAGTGTGTGTGTGCATGTGCGTGTGCGTGTGTGTGTGTGTGTGTGTGTGTGTGTGTGTGTGTTAACAAGCCTTTTCACACCAGCACTGTCACCGTTATAGTCTAACAAGGACAGTCTCTCATTTTTCTAAAAGCATTTCTGCTGCACCTGCCAAAAGCCCATTAAACCAACATGTAGAGGACACAGAGTTCCAGAGAGACAGAGAGACAGAGAGAGATGGACAGAAATAATCAGAAAGAGAAAAACAAAAGGCAGATAGAGAAAGAAAGAGAAATGAAGTTGGACACAGAGAGACAGACACTCATATACACAGCAAGAGACAGAGATAAAAGAGACAGACAGAAAAAGGAGAGAAGATGAGAGACAAACTGGGAGAAAGAAGAGCAGAAAGAAGCAGAGAGAGAGACAGACAAACAAAAAAGAGAAAGGACAGAAAAATGCTGAGAAAAAGAGACAGAATAAGAAAGAGAGAGAGAAGGAGAGACAGGTAAAGAGACGAGACAAAGTGTGAAGAATAACTGACAAAGAAAGAAAAAGAGGAAGATGAAAAAGAAAAGTGTGGCAGACAGACAAACAAACAAATAGACAGACAAACAGACAGTTAGGCAGACAGACAGGCAGAGACACATAAAGAGAGACAGATAAAAGAGGTTGTGGGAGAGACAGACACTGAGGTGGATCGAGAAAGACACAAAAAATGAGACAGCGACAGAGAGAGAGAGAGATGGAGCGAGAGAGAGAGAGACAGAGAGAGAGAGAGAGAGAGAGGTTTGAGGTTTTAAACACACTTTATTGTAAAACAATAAAGATAAACCTACATTACATTTTTTCTTATATGTATACTGTATATACACACACTCAAATTCAAATTTTATTTGTCACATACACAGTCATACACAGTAAAAAATGCAGTGAAATGCTAATACGACAGCCAGTGACCTTAAAAATAAAAATAAAATAAAACTTATACGTAAGGAATAAATATGAATAAAAAGAAATTACTAAAGAAAATAAACTTAACTAGTAAGATAAATTGTACAAATAAGGGCACGATAAAAATATTACAAAATATAGAAATATAGAAATATATTTAAAAAAATTTTAAAAAGTATATTATATATATTTGAAAGTGGCAGTGGTTGTGCAAATATGCATAAAAAGTGACTTATTAAAGTGTCTTGTGCAATAGTCCAGATGTATAAATATTTAGTGCAAGTGTGTAGCACAGCCACACAAAAGGGGCGTTTTCAACAACAGGGAATTGGTTGTGGAGCTAATGTTGCTCACCTGTGGCCGAAGGCGTGCCCTAGCGGTTTATTTTCCCCCATTGACAGTGGTTTGGTCACCGGGCAAGTTCCCGCGAATGCGCGATCGCGACGCAAAGGAACCCGGAAGTGACGTGGGTCACATGATCCGGCATAAAGCCGGAACCGGCATGGAAGCCGAGACGGAGAGATGAAGACAGCGCGCTGCATGGTTTTTGAGACTGAGAGCCTGTTTGAGGATTACTTTTGGATAATTTCATTCAGTACCCAGCTCATTCCGTTTATCGATCTCCCAGACCTACCATCGTCATTTGGTGAGATCGATCCATCTCTCCAACTTCACCATTTCACGCCTATTGCCGTTTTTCAGACACTGGACTATCATACACACACACCCGCATACATCGCGCACACACTTTTTTCTATTTGTATATATTGGTTTGTGGTGCTCCGTGTTTGTTTATTTATCTGTCTGTCTTGTATAATACACTTGGTTTAATTTATTATAATTGTTTTGTGTCGCGTCGTGTTTTGTCCAGCTGCGATTGCGCAATACCGGAAGTGTTGTATTCGAGCCCCTGTTTAGATTCCCGAATCCGTTTTTTTTGTAACCAAGCGGTTGATAAAATCCAAGCGTTACAAGTGTGTATGAATGTGTCCATGATTGTCCAGTCAATGTTGTGAGCTTAAAAAGATGTTATTAGTCCTGTGTGGTGGTGTGATTTAGAGACCTTATCGCCTGCGGGAAGAAGCTCCTCCTCAGTCTCTCTTTCTTGGCCTTCAGGGAGGGGAATCGCTTCCCAGACCGCAACAGAGTGAACAGTCCATTGTTGGGGTGACTGAGGTCCTTCACCATCTTCTTGGCCTTGGTCCAGCACCGCTTGCTGTCGATCGAGTGCAGGTCAGGGAGCTCGGTGCGGATGATGCGCTCAGCTGATCACACCACCCTCTGTAGAGCTCGTCTGTCCTGCATGGTGCTGTTCCCGAACCACGTTGTGATGTTACCCGTCAGGATGCTCTCTATCGTGCAAGAGTAGAAATTCCTGAGCACCTTGGAAGTCTGGTAGTTCCTCTCCTGCTTTGTACTGAAGTCCACTATCAGCTCCTTTGTCTTGCTGACGTTCAGGAGGAGATTGTTTCTCTGGCACCAGTTCTCCAGATTTCCAACCTCCTCCAGGTAGGTCGACTCATCGTTGTTTGTCATCAGGCCCGACCACGATCAGTGTCGTCAGCAAACTTGATGATGGTGGTGGAGTTGGTAGTGGCCACGCAGTCATAGGTGTACAGAGAATACAGCAGGGGGCTCAGAACACAACTCTGGGGGGCTCCAGTGCTGAGAGTGAGGGAGGCTGAGACATGTCCACCCCTCCTTACTGCCTGTGGTCTGCCAGTTAGGAAGTTGGAGATCCACTGACACATAGATGAGCTGAGTCCCAGGTGTGGAGGGAATTATGGTATTAAATGCAGAGCTGTAGTCGATGAAGAGCATTTTCACATAATTCCCCCTCCGAGTGTCCAGGTGAGTGAGAGATGTATGGAGGAGATGAGAGATAGCGTCATCCGTAGAGTGGTTTGGACGGTAAGCGAACTGTAGTGGGTCGAGTGTGTCCGGTAGTGAAGAAATGATGAAGTCTCTGACCAGGTGCTCAAAGCACTTCATCACTACTGAGGTGAGGGCGACAGGGCGATAGTCGTTGAGAGAAGCAGGATGAGGTTTCTTTGGAACAGGAACAATCATGGACTCTTTGAAGCATGTGGGGATCACCGACTGAGATAAAGAGATGTTGAATATCTCAGTGAAAAGAGGTGCTAGCTGGTCTGCGCAGGCTCTGAGAATACGGCCTGAGATGCAGTCTGGACCTGCTGCTTTCCTGATGTTCACTCTCCTGAAGGCTCTCCTCACGTCGTGCTCGGTGATGATGAACGCGCTTCCAGTGCTGGCAATGTCTTCCTGTCTGCAGCCGTTAGCGCTGCTAGCATTAGCGCCATTAGCATTAGCATCGCTAGCATCTTTAGCTGCAGCCTCGAAGCGAGCATATAAAGTGTTGAGCTCGTCTGCCAGAGTCGCGTCCGCGCTCGTCATACCGGTTGTAGGTGCTTTATAATCCGTGATTGTTTTTAGTCCCTGCCACAGGCTCCTAGAGTCACTCTGTTGAAGCTGTGACTCTAGTTTTCTCCCGTAGCGCTGCTTCGCCTCTTTCACCGCTTTCCGCACGTTGTATGACGCAGCCTTGTACGGTTCCATGTCCCCTGACGCAAGTCCCGTGTTGTAGGCAGCGGTGCGAGATCTCAGAGCGTCGCGGATGGTTTTATCCACCCACGGCTTCTGGTTGGGAAACGTTCTGATAGTCTTTTTCTCCACGGTATCATCCGCTAGCTTCCCAATGAATCCCACAACCGCTTCCGTAAACACGCTGACGTCATCGGAGCTGTTTCTGAACATGTCCCAGTCTGCGTCATCGAGTGCGTCCTGTAACACGGCCACCGATTGGTCCATCCAGCGCGCGACCTCCCTCTGAACCGGAACTTCCTGTTTCAGCCTTTGTTTATATTTTGGCATGAGGAAGATGGCGGCGTGGTCGGATTTACCAAACGCTGGACGAGATTGTGCCTCGTAGCCGTCCTTGACCGTTGTATAACAATGATCTAGTGTCGTATCACCCCTGGTGGGGCAGGTGATGTGCTGATGAAAGTTCGGCGCTGCGCGTTTGAGGTTGGCACTATTAAAATCCCCCGCCACAATGAGCGCAGCGTCCCGGTGTTGTGTCTGGTGCTGTGTGAGTGCCTCATGCAGCTCGCATAAGGCAGTGTCAGTGTCTGCTTGTGGAGGAATGTAAACGGTGCTTATTATGACCGATGTGAACTCCCGTCGAAGATAAAACATGGCGACACATGGACTGTAGTTCCAGGTTTGGTGTGCAGGAGCGTGCAAGAGGAACAACGCTCGCGCTGTTGCACCAGCTGCTGTTGACTATTAAACACCTGCCGCCTCCACTTTACTTCCCCGAGTCCCGTGTCCTGTCCATGCGGTGAACCGAGAAGAACTTAGCCGGCTGCATGGCGTGGTCTGGCACCGCTGGGTTCAGCCATGTTTTGGTGAAGCAGAGGAGGTTGCAGTCCCGAATGTCTCTCTGGAACTTTATCCTGGCCCTGAGGTCATCGAGTTTGTCCTCCAGTGACTGGACGTTGGCGAGCAGGATGCTGGGCAGAGGTGTGCGGTGTGCAAGAGCTCTCAGCCTGTTCCTGACGCTGGCTCGTTTCCCTCGGGGCCGCCATTTGCGTCCCGTCCATTGTTCTCCCTCAGGATCTCACTCGGCCAGCTCGGATCCAGAGTTAAAAACGTTTAATTGTGAGTACATTGTATACCAATAGAAACAAGAGTGTCTCTAATGGCGCTTTTCCGCTGCATAGTACGGCACGACACGGTTCAGTTCAACTAACTTTTGGGGGGATTTCCACTGGGAACAGTACCTGGTACCTGGTCCTTTTTTTAGTACCACCTCAGCCGAGGTTCCAAGTGCACCG